>JAVJIF010003344.1:0-79739 GCA_038442645.1 Agave tequilana | reverse complement strand
TGACTCTGTGATGATTTTCCAGGACTGATCATGTAAAGGAAGTAAGTTTCACGAGAGGATCTTCCATGATCTATTCATACTGGGGACTGTAAACATGTAAATAGAAAAGAGGTCAACAAAGGTAGGTCCCGTGAACTACCACATTATCTTGATTGGGTAGCAACGCTTGGCCCAATTAGACCACCACCGGAACCACCACCTTAAGGTAACTTCTGCTTCCCTTGTTCTTTTTCATGCATATATGCATTCATTCATACATTGAGGACAATGCATGAGTAAGTGTGGGGGTAGGCTTTACTAAGATACTAACATAACAAAAATTGCTAATATAAAAAAAAATAAAAAAAATAAAAAAATAAAATGTTATAAAAAGGATAATATTTTGACTTATCTTTTGAATGAAATCTAAGTTAGTTTTAAGGATTAGGAAAATCATAATTAGGATTTCTAAAAACTTGGTCAAAATAAATAAATTGTTGAATTTTTAGGTATAGGAAGAGAAATTGAATAAGTAGTTAGTCTTAATATTACCTTATGCATACCTAATGCATATCTAGGATTCTAAGACAAAGACCCTTGCGCCTCATAAAAAAAAATTATTAAAAAAAATAATATAATCACCAATAAGCTGAATACATGTGCCTCAAGAAGCATAAGTATTCATGCCTAAAGGTGAATAAATAAAATAAAGTCCTTAGTTTTGGGGCCTAGTTCACTCGAATTGAGTCCGCGGGGTGTTTTCTCACCTGGTGCCCTAAAGCCAACCGGTTTGGGAGTCATCAACTTTAAGTTCGTTACATGGGTGGATTAGAAAGCCTAAGGAAATTAAGGAAAAATTACTTATATATGTACTAACACATCTAATAGTCAATTAGTTAGGTATGAGGGCCTCAAGAAGCCTTGATGCTTACACGAAAGAGAATTAGATGAGTATACATATAAAAATATATATATATATATATATATAATATATATAATATATATATATATATATATATATATATATATATATATATTATATATATAATATATATATATATATATATAGAGAGAGAGAGGCATGAGAGTCCAAGTTAAGGAATTCCTAGTAAAAATTCATAAGGATGCATATGATTTTTGGTAACGAAAAAGACTATACACAAAATTCAATTTTGATCCTTACTTAAAATGAAAACAATTTACTTTATAAAGACTAAGTTTAAGAATGAATAAAAATGATAATCGTAAAACTTATAGACTACTTAGTCTTTTCAAAAGTATTTCAAATAGTTTTCTTTTTATGGATTTGTGGGTGTAATCTGCTGAAAACCCTCACGAGACAACACTCGTCCTCTAGGGTAACCTAGGGGTTTAACGGCTTGTTGCACATGCTAAGTGCAACCGTGATTCGTACGAAAGTGAGTTAGGTTAGATTAATTTTCCTTTCTTTTTCTTTTTCTTTGATTTTTACTCGAGGACGAGCAAAAAGATAAGTGTGGGGGTGTGATTGGTAGTGAAAAGTGCATTTTTATCATGACATTTACCATCACATTTTCATATTTATTCATATAATTCTGCACATTTACTAATATTTTATGATTTATTGTGTGTAAGCCTTGAGTTCTTATTTTAATAATAAATAAAGATAAAAGAATCCCAAAAGCACATATTCAAGCCCAAGTGTAAAAGTGCAAATATTAATTATCAAAATTGCAAATACACTAGGGCCAAAGTTGCAAATATTAAAGAAGAGGGAAGGATAGACTTCTATTCAACCCTAAAAACTTGCAGATGAGGATAAAAGTCAAAGAAGGAGAATTTAAGATCACAAATTCGTGGATAAAAGATTTGGGATCTAGGTAACTTGATTCCCAAGTTATATCTAAATCCAAAGATTAAGAGCCAGGATGCAGCTTCCAGAAGGAAACGACCAGATGGACGGACCAGGAGAAGCCACGCGCCAAAGCGCGTGGCCAGCCGCCACCATAAGGCCGCGAAAACGCGGCCAAGCCGCATTTCCGCGGCAATCCAGTCATATCCAGAGAACCGCCTTCGTGGACGACTTCGACTGGGACTCTACCTCCTTCTGCTCCTATAAATACCCCCTGCAGTGCAACCGAGAAGAGCGTCCAGAGCCAGAGGGCCAAACTAGGGTTTTAGGCTTTCTTCTTTCTTGTAGTTTAGGTTTTCTTTTCTTTTTTAATTTTTATGTAAGTGAGGGAGAGGGCTATGTTGAGAGTGACACCAATGTATGCTTCTCTTCTCTTCCATTGTATCAAGTAATAAAGGTAACTTTTCTTTTTATGTCATGCTTTATTTTTCTTTTTGTTTTCTTCTCTTTTTCTATTTTTATCTCTGTTGGTTTATGATGAGCATGCAAGTGATTTCCAAAGCACAAGTATAACGAATCTTGGTGGGTGCCAACGATATTTCATGGTGATGTTCTCCTCCTCAAGGTACGTATCACTTCATACTTGCCCAAGCTTGATGATATAATGCGAACAGGGGACTGAGATCGATCCTATGGTTTATGCGTTCAACGCCTCCAAAGTAAGGTAGAAAGTGTTAGGATTTCACGTTTTTCTTCAACCAAACTAAGGTTAGTGTTTATTTCTTTTCTTTTCTTTTCTTTTATTTTTGTAGATTAAATCACCATCTCCCAATTCTTTCTTTCTCATCTCATTATAAATACCATCTCTAATCCTCCATCTTCATAATCTACCGCCTTCTTCCTAACTTAACTTTAACTATTCTTTTGTTAACTTAAAGAAAATAATTTTTAGAGATAACTTACAAACGCTTCCATCGCTAGTCCCTCCTGAGGATCACGACCCGCATAGCCACTGCTACCGCGGATTCGAATGAGAACCTTGCACATCTTGTTCTAAATCTAAAATTCTTTATTTTGTGTGCAGGGAATAACTCAATCACTTAACTTAATCCATGCATATATAACTCCATGAGTTTTGTCATCATCAAAAAGGGGGAGATTGTTGGCCCAGAGGCCCTTCACTCTAGTTTTGATGATGATTAAGTCATGTAGTATAATTTACTAATAATTTTGTGATATTTAGTTTCAGATATTTGACCAAGATATTACTAGGTGATTAGCTTCAACAAAGGTGTTCTGGAGCTTTCACATGGTGATTCAAGAGCTCAAGCGTTAAGATCGCATCTAGCACCCGGTTGGAGTCAAGCTCGCTGGAATGAGTTTTGGAGAAAACAGTTTTCCATTTCAAAATCCTAGTTTTTATACGGTTTTTGGTTTAAGGCAAATTTTCAATCTCACAAAATGGTTCAATTGTTTAAAATATGTGTTGAATTTTATCACACATATTTGTATTTCAAAGATCTAATAAGAACTGATTTTTGTGAAATTTATGTAGTTTTATGGGATTTAATTAAAGGTAAAAACTCAAGTTTTCAATCCCTATATAGTTTGGCCCAGGCTGTCTGTCGGTCGACCGGACCGGTCGACCGAGGCAGAAGTTGATCGACCGACGTGCACAGAACGTGCACGCAGCCAGGCTGGGAGGCCGGTCGACCGGGGTCGGTCGACCGCCAGAGAGCTTTTGCTCTCTGAAAATGGTCCCGTCGACCGCCCAGTCGACCGGCAGAGAGCTCTGCTCTCTGTTTCCAGTCTTCGGTCGACGGTGGCTCAACAGTCATAAATATGATCGTTGGTCGGTCGATTGCCCAGTCGATCGGAATGACAATTTTGCCCTTTGCCTGCTGCCAACGAGCAGATTTATGACGGTTGAGCCACCGGTAGGAAACTGGAAAACATAAAGCAGAACTCTCTGCCGGCCGACCGGGCGATCGACCGGGGCCATTTTCAGATAGCAGAAGCTCTCTGGCGGTCGACCGATCCGGTCGACTGGCCTTCTAGCCTGGCTGCGTGCACGTTCTGTGCACGTCGGTCGACTGGACCGGTTGACTAACTTCTGCATCGGTCGACCGGTCTGGTCGACCGGCAGACAGCCTGGTCCATACAAATATAGGGATTGAAAACTTAGGTTTTTACTTTTGATTAATTCCATAAAATCACATAAGTTCCACAAAAATCAGTTCTTATTAGATCTTTGAAATACAAATATATGTGACTAAAATTCAACACATATTTCAAACAATTTGAACCATTTTTGTGAGATTGAAAATTTACCTTAAACAAAGACCATATTTTCCAAAAACTAGGATTTTAAAATGGAAAACTGTTTTCTCCAAAACTCATGCAAATACAAAAACATGATAATAAAACAACTTTGAAGCATATTGTATATGGATAGAATCCAATATACATATAAAGATTTATATCTATGTTTTTGACATGAAATCCAAAAATAAGTTTTTCTAAATAGATAAAGTATAGATGTATATAGATCAAATCTAATATACATTAACCTTTTAAACTTATTTTGATTTTATCTATCCATGAAAACTATATATATGAAAAGCTGAAATCGGTTAAACCGAAAAAACAAACATAATACTTTAAAACAAGTGTGTGTGTGTGTGTGTGTGTGTGTGTGTGTGTGTGGTGTGTGTGTGTGAGTGAACTTGAGCATATCAACACTATTTAATCTTTACAATGATCTAAAAAAAATATTAAGCTAAACAAACCGATGTCTTCTTATAGAACTCCTTCTTCAAGTCGACTCGATCCAAACACGATCCAATGAGCTTGACTCCAACCGAGTGCTAGATGCGATCTTGACGCTTGAGCTCTTGAATCACCATGTGAAAGCTCCAAAACACCTTGTTTGAAGCTAATCACCTACTAATATCTTGATCAAATATCTGAAACTAAATATCACAAGATTATTAGTAAACTGTAATCACATGAGTTAATCATCATTAAAACTAGATTGAAGGGCGTCTGGGCCAACAATATCTTTCAATGATTCCTCTTCATCATAGGAGGATGGAGCCGCCTTGAAAGCTAGTGCTTTCTTTTTTAGTGCCTCCCTTTCTTCCCTTACCTACATCTCCATCTCATGTGTTTTGAGATTACCGATGTAGCCGAAGAAGTCCATCTCCTCCCTATCGTTGAGCTCCTTGAGGGTGGTTGCCTTGACTTCCCAAGACTTGGGAAGAGCTCTAATGACCTTTCGGATCTTTTGGTCATTGTCGATATTGTCACCTAAAGAAAATAAAGCATTAGTAATCTTGGTGAACCGAGTGAGCAATTCATCTATACCTTCATTATCAAGCATATAAAAGTTCTCATATTGAGAACAGAGCGAGTCAATTTTAGATCTCTTGACTTGCGACGTCCCCTCATGAGTAATAATAAAAACATTCCACACTTCATAAGCAGATTTGCAATTAATAATGCGGGAAAGATCATCTTCATTTAAAGCTTGAGTAAGTGCATATTGGGCTTTAGCATTGGCCTCATAGTTCTTAGCGGTTGCTTCGGACCATGTATTCTCATCACTGTGAGGTTCAATAAATTCTTTGGTAATGGATTTACAACTAACTCTTAGGGACTTTAGGAATAGATTCATTTTGACCTTCCAAATGGGGAAGTTTAACCCATCAAAATTGGGTGGGGACTTGATGCTAGAGAAATCAACTGATGCCATGAAAACAAATTAATGCACAAACAAATATAGATGCAATAAATAAATATAGGCAAATAATGAGGATCTCCCTAAGGTGGTTAAACCAAATGCTAGGGTTAGGCTCCTCTTGTCATCTATTGTCTTCTGAAAGGCATTAGAATCAACATTCTAAAACTCATCATCAACTATATGACATCTGATCATCTTCTTGTCCCAAACCGGCATTTGCCTTTTGAGATGCTCATCACTCATCTATTGAAGTAATTAAGATTTGATCTTTTTCTGAACGGTCAGTTGAACCGTCAGTAGACATAAACAGTACCCTCCTCCAAAGGATGCGTGCTTGGGAACGTCCTCCTACTCCTCAGTCGCAACCTATCATTCTTGCTGTTCATGGATCCTTCTCTGGCTCTTCTGCTTCTTTTGACCCCTACCTAGTTTATCCACTCAGTTTCGGGAGCACAGCCAGCAGGTGTCAGCTGAAATAACCGCAAACTTTCAGCGTCTGGACAATGACCTTAACCATATCTGTGACTCCATTCGCTACATGCATGCATGTATCGGAGACATCTACACCAGGTTTGATTAGCCGGCTCTTTTTCCTCGTAGTCATGCACAGCCACTTCCTGCTTTTGGCCCTCCGTTCGCTGCATGGGCTCCTCCTACTGCTCCACTTTCGTGACCTACTTCCCGGAGGACCCTGATTTTGGGAGGCGTTGACCCCTTTTGTTGATGACAAAAGGGGGGAGAGATTTTATGGAGTTATCTCTGAGGTGTTTTCATGTTTATGTATTTAGATATTAGTTTGCTTTTGTGGATATCGTTATTGGTGTTTGGTATGTATTTTATGTGGACATGTGTTTTTTCTGATTTTTGAGGTTGGCATGAACCTCCTAGCTTGTATGGACACCTTTTTATTATGATATGGCAGTTATCTTTTTTTTTTTGTCTCCATATGGTATATGTGATTGGTTGTATGTTGTATTTGTTCTACTCTTGATCCAATCATCTACTTTGGAGGTTGGAGGTATTATGGGATGGATGGAGGTAACCATGTATGCATACACTTTCATTTCTATATCCTTTCTATGCATAGATGGTTGGCATATGAATCTACATGTATATCCTTTGTATATGCCTTTGTTATGCATTTAGCTCTTTATATCTTATTCTTATATATGCATGCGTTAAGGGGAGCTTCACTTGAAGTCTCCACCCAAAATATTTGCAATAACTCCATATGTTTTGTCATCATCAAAAAGGGGAGATTGTTGCCCAAAGACCATTAGCCCCAAGTTTTGATGATAACAACCATATGTAGTTAGATATTAACAAGATTGTTTAATTTGTTTTAGGTAAAAACATAGATTGATTATCGGCTCCATCATAAGACTAACATATTTGGAAGCCGTGAAGATTTAGATCCAAGAGCCTTGCACACTAGAAGAGCTCCAGGATCAAGCAAAGTTGAGAAGACTATAATACAAAATTTGTATCTTTCTATTTTCTATTTTAGTTAGGATTTATAGTCTATTTGTCAAAACTGAGATGATAGAGGTTGATAATCTTGGGATTGTCACACCCACACACACACACTTCATATTGCTTCATGTTTTCAAAGCAAAATTTATTACCAAAATTCTTACCGAGTTTCAAAAAAAACAAAGTTTCAAAAAAATCAGTTTTGGGAAAGCAAGTTTTTGGAAAAACGTTTTTACTTTAGAAAAGAATTTTTATCAAAATATAGTTCAAATTTTATTGGTGTTGATCTATGATCATACTCTGGTTATTCAAAGCCCTAGAACTCTATTTTGTATCTTCCTATCATAAGAAAAATTTATCTGAAAAATTTAAACTTCAAAAAGTTTTCCAAAACCTATCTTTTGGCCTTGTTCGGTCGACCGCACGGTCGATCGCTAGCAGAGTAAAGCTGCTCTGTCGGTCGACCGACATGCACCAATGTGCATGTGTGCACATCGGTCGACCGAACCCGGTCGACTAGAAGCAAGAGCATTGCTCTCTATTTGTTCCAGTTGACCGGACCGGTCGACCGACAGAGAGTGTTTACTCTCGGTTTGAGATTCTCGGTCGACCATCCGGTCGACCGCTTTCCCAACGGTCAGAAATCTGACCGTTGGCGATCGACCGGCCCGATCGACCGGCAGCAGACAAAGTCTGCTGACTTGGCTGCAACGGCTATATTCTGTTTTGTTTTTAGTTGGGGCTTCTCCTAACGAATCTATTAGCTTTTCTAACCTAGTTTTCATCCCCTATAAATAGTGGGAGTGTTATACAAATCAAATACAAGATTTACAAGAGTAAAATCAAAGTTTTTCAAAGTTTAGCCTTTTAGCAAAAAGATTTTCCTTTTAGCCATATTTTCCCATCCTTTGGTGTTTTTAGCTTGAAGCATTCCCCTCTTCTTCTCTACTTGGTTTTTACACTACACAATCTATAAAGTTTCATCTCCTCATCTTGGTTGTAGGATTGTGCATGTGAGCTTAATTTGTGGTCAAGTGTTGATCACCATTTCCTCAAATTTTGAAGTTGTAGAGGCTGCGGCCTCAAGCGAGCTAGTGAGCTCTAAGTTGATGTTATAGCACCGTAAAAGAGGACAAGTGTGTCTGAAGAGTTCTAGTGAGAACTTGTACTCGATTGAAGATCCGGTAGGATCGAACATAGTGAAAATCCTTCATCGTGTTGAAGGCGGGGACGTAGAGCAGTGGCTCGAACCTCGAAACATATACTTGTGTTTGCGATTGTCCACATCTCTCTAACTCTATTTTCTCCTTTACTTGCACTTATATTGTCAATTCTCTTGCAAGTTCATTTATTTGTTGTTGCTTATTGTTGATTTATTTTTATTTCTGCATTAATTCACCATTAGATTAGCAAGTCACCTATTCACCCCCCTCTAGGTGATTTCAATTGGAATCAGAGCCTCGTGCTTTTGATTTGGGTCTAACAACCTAGAGTTAAAGATCCTCATTTATAGCTAATCATAATATTTGTACACATGGATTTCATGTCACCTCCCACTTTGACATTCTTAATATCCAAACTTGAAAAGTTAAGATGTCTATGTACCTCAAAGCCCTAGGCATTCATGTTTATTTTGTCACTATTAAAGATTCTTATTGTTTAAATGGCAAAAATATTGAGGCTATTGCAAAAGCCATCCATGCTTTAAAGAGTATCCTAAATGATGAATATTTAGCTAGGGTTGCTAATCTTGATTCGGCTTTTGTAGTTTGGAACACTATAGTCTCCTTTGGCGAACAAGAACAATACTTTGCGGGGGGCGACTCGGATGTTAGAAGTGAGGCTTCCAACGTATGCTACATGGTCCAAGGGGATAACCCCCTTGAGGTAAACTCCGAATCCGAGTTAGAAGTGGATGTTGATATGCCTTATAATGAACAAGCATATTTTTGTCAATAACTCCTTGAAAAGTATGACATGCTTAAAAAGAAAAATAAGAAAATGAAAAATAAATTTGATTCCTTGTTAAAAGAAAAAGATTCTTTACAAACAAAATTGAATGCATTTCAAAAGAAAATGTTTTGTTGAAAAAGGACAATATTTCCTTGACTTCTAAATAAATGATCTTCGTGAAGGAAATACTTCTTTGAAAAATAAGATGATTTTGGTGAAAAAAGAAAAGGAAATTGCTTTGAATGAAAATAAATCTTTAAAACGAAAAATTATTGAAAAAGTAAAAGAAAATATTTCTAAAAAGAAAAGGAATAATGATTCTCATTCTTACCATGCTTTTCATGCTACTATCAATAAAAATGAGATTAAATTTTTGAAAAATAGAATAGATTGTTTGAGTTTAACTTTGAGCAATTGTGCATTTAATCATTCTAAATTAGAAACTTTGTTTTCAAAAAAATAAGTTTCACACATCATGCACATCACCCACAACATATATATGCATACTTTGCACGTCATGATCACACTTATACTCATGTGCATACTAGAGTGTATAAGTGTACACATTGCGGCCACAAAGGCCATTTAGCAAAGTTTGGTTTTGATAGGGTAAATTCTTCAAATTTTGCTAATAAAAATGTTTGGGTTCCTTACAATGCTAACCCCCGAGAACCCAAAAGAAAATAGGTACCAAAGTCCCCACCTCTTGTGTTTGATGTAGGTGTGGGCTCTCACATGACGTGAGAGGTTTGGTGCCTTGGTGGTGGATGCACATAGACTTGATGGACACTACAAATTGATACATCACTATCAAGGAGTTTGGTGGGAAGACCACTATATTTTGGAGACTTAGAGTATAGTTCTTCGGTTTGGTAACTATCTCTAAACTCCTATTTTATTTACATGCTTTTACATTGATGATTTTTAGCATGTTCATGTCTTGTGCTTCATGTGGTAAATACTTGTTTAGATGTAGTTTTTGTCAAAAATTGTGTATATACTTGTACAAGTAGTGGGCAATAATTGATTCTTATATGTTTGTAATTTATTGCTCATTTGTACCTATTACATGTACACGTATAGCCTAGTTTTCATGATTCACTCATTTACACTTGTTTTACCTTTTTATGCATGTTTTTGCTTCATGAATATGCTGTTTGTTTAAAGCTAATAAATATACATGTATACTCCTTGAGTCACTTGCCTTCATGCAAATACTATTATGAACTCTTTTTATGTTTGGGATATGTATGCATATTGCTATCTTTGGATAAATCATACATATACCTAGAAGTTTATTTTCAAATTAAAAATGAATTTTTATGTGTTTCACATGTTTGATAAAATGATATTCATGATTGTTTTGAGCCTTATTACTATTTTCATGAATATGTTATTCACATGATGATTGTACACTCATATTATTTCTTTATTTATTCATGACTTTATTTCATGAACTCTTTGTTTACTCATGATATTGTTTTCATGAGAATTTTTGAGCTTTATAGATTTTAAATGTCAACTCTTGTGTATTTGGTATGATTCATGAGATATATATGATTTGTTTTCATGTTTAAAGGATCGTTCACTAGTTTTTAAAAAAAATATTTTAACTAGTTAGTTATTCTTCATTTGGTAATGTTTTCAATCTACAAATATTTTCAAATCTATTTTAAAAACTTCTACTCTTTAAGGGCGGATGGATGGGCGACATGCCTTATATGCTCAAATTACATATCTTTTATCTTGTGTATGAAAAGGGTGGATCTTTATGAGTTATACACTTGATTCACATTATTTTTTAATTAGTATCACAATTGATATTTTTTTGTATACTCATACTTTGTTTTCTATATATGTGTGCTATAAATTTCAAATAATATCAATTTCTATTGGTATTCTCATTTTCATATATATATGATTTGCTTGTGCTTGATTTACAATATATTTACATGTTTAAAGCACAAATTATATTTAAGCTATACTTGAATTAAATCTTAATTTCAATTGATATCTAAATTGGTAACTTTATAAGCTTATGCATAATTTTCAATTGGTGTTTTATTGGTATCAATATTTACAATATACTTCAATTGGTATCAATATGTTTCAGTTTCTAATTGGGTTTAAATTTTAATTGGTATCAATATGTTTTACCTATTTGGTATAAAATTACCATATTTTAATTGATATCAAAATATAAAATATTTTCTTTCATTGGTATCAAAATGTACAAGTGTTTCAATTTCAATTGGTATCACAAATTTCCTATTTCATATGGTATCAAAATCTTGTGATATCTCAAATTGATTTATTGATTTAAGAAAAATTTAAAATTTATATAGTTTATTTATAATTAGTTTCTTAAAATTTTGTTTATGTACATATGGTATCTCAAAATTTGTTTAAGTATTATAATAATTTGTGTTTAAAATGTTTTGATATGTATTGTCTATATGTAAGGGGAGCTTAACATCCCTTCTATATATAGATTCATGTTGAATGTATCTTATGTTGAGGAGGTTGACATCTCTTCTTTATGTGATACACGTGTGTAGGGGGAGTTTAACATCTCCACTTATGTATTGTATATTATGCGTTATGTGAGTTAGGGCTTGTTATCCCTTCTTCATGTAATGCATGTATGCAGGGAAGCTAACTTAGCGTCTTCCTCTTCATGAGTGTATATCGCATATATATCCTTATTCTTGATTTATTTTATTTACCCCTTTGTTGATGATTGACAAAAAGGGGAAGAAGATTTTGACTTTGTATATGCATATTTGAGTGTTTGCATATATTAAGTTTATGCATCGTGTTTACAAAATGGGGAGAATATTTTTGAAAGTTTAAACAAAAAGGGAGAGAAGGTTTTTGGGAAAAGGATTTTGAATGTTTGCATGTTTCTCTCACCTTGTTGATGCATATATATTGGTTTAGTTTCATGTGCTTCATTGAATATCTTATTATTTATTACTATGCATGAGTTAAGGGGTCTATGAGGCTTAACTTTAATCATGCATATATAATTCCATGAGTTTTGTCATCCTCAAAAAGGGGGAGATTGTTGGCCCAAAGGCCCATCGCTCTAATTTTGATGATGATTAATTCAATAGTTATAATACTAATTATCTTGTGTGTAATTAGTCTCAGATATGTGATCAAGATCTTAGTAGGTGTTTAGCTTCATCAAAGGATGTCAAGTCAAGTTTTAGAGCTAGCACGTATTGATTCAAGAGCTTGTGCATCAAGATCACATCAAGTACTTAAGAGCAGTCTAGCTCATTGGATCCTGGTTTGGACCAAGTCATAAAGGAGAAGAAGATTTTCAAGTGAAGACCTTCAAAAGAAGACTTGTGTCTTGCTTTGTTTTTAGTAAGATTTTATTTTTAAATAAAATGTAAAGGATAGATTAGTTGGTGGATTGCTCAAGTATCGTATACACTCACACATAAGATTTAGATGAGTTTTTATAAAAGAGTTTTCATTTTAGAAAATACCGTTTTGATTATTGAGCTTCAAAGTATACATTTTTTTATCAAAACTTTATTTAGAGCTAAATGACAAAAACATAGATATTTCATCATATATGTGTAGTGGATCATATCTATACACACTATGCTTTAAAAGTGTTTAATATATCTTGTTTTCGTATTTGGAGAAGTTTAGGAAAAATCAATTTGAAAAAATACAGAATTTGTTTAAGCCAAAATTTCTAAGTCACAAAAATAGTTCAAAATGTTTGTAACATATTTTGATTTTTACTCAAACATGTTTGTATATCAAGTATAACACTGAACTTATTTTTGTTGAATTTTAGAGAATTTATGGGATTTTATTAAGGGTAAAAAGTCAAGTTTTTAAATCCCAAAACTGTTTTTCTGGCCTTCAGCGGTCGACTGCACGGTCGACCGTGACTGAGGTCGGTCGACCGGGCTGTCGACCGACGTACACAAAACGTGCACAGGTTGGGCCGGTCGACCGCACGGTCAACCGCCAGAGAGTGTGTGCTCTTTGGAAATGGCCTGGTCGACCGCTAGGCCATTGCCCTGAAGGCGGTCGACCGGCTGGTTCGTCGACCTTCCCAACAGTCGAAAAATCGACCGTTGGCGGTCGGTCGGGTGGTTGATCGATAGTAGCATCAGCTGCTGATTTAGACCCCAACGGCTAGTTTTTGGATGCCTATAAATTGGGGTTCCCATGGACTGTTTTCTACAAAATTTCAAGTGGGTTTTCAAGCTAGTTCTTCATACATCTTTTAGCGTTTATCTCCACTTATTTAAGAGCCAAAATTTTCATATCAAAAGGAGAGTTTATCAAGAGTGTTTTCAAAAGGGATTTCTTGAGTTTCTCACCACAAATTCCATCCTTGTTTTCTCACACATACTTGAGTTTTCATTGATATATCATTCCTATAGGAGAGGTGTCATGAGATTATTTTTACGTGACCAAGTGTTGTGATCACCAAAGTATTCTACTTTGTATTTGAGCAAGCGGACTGGTGAGTTCACGTTATTTCGAGTTCTAGTGAGAGCTTGGTGTAGAGGTACGGCCTCGGCAAGCTTGCGTGTGTTTGTTCTTACGGGAACAAGAAAGGGACTAGAGAGTCCAAAGGAGTTCTAGTGTGAACTCGCTTGTAGGTATTGCGGCACCGAGTGATCCAGTAGGATCGTTTTATAGTGAAAATCCTTCATAGTGTTGAAGGTGGGGACGTAGAGCAAGTGTGCTCGAACCTCAAAACAAATCTCCGTATTTGCGATTGCTCTCTATCTCTCACTTGTGTTTATATCTTGCATGCTATTATTGTTCATATTCTATACTTGCTTATATTGTTATATGTGTGGGATTGTTTGCTCGCACTTGTATTCGACCAAGAGAGCCATAGCGGCACCTCAACTCTTATCTAGAGGAATCTTGAGGAGTTAGTCCAGAGCCCTTCATGGGAATCCGGCTACACTCTTGAGTTATACCTTGTGTGTTTAGCTTAAGAATTTATAGCTTGCATAATAGTTTTAATTCCGCATGTTTAGGATTAACAAACCCGGGGGGTTATTTAAACAAAAAAGGGGAGAAGGTATTTTTGGGAAAAGAATTTTGGATGTTTGCATGTTTCTCTCACCTTATTGATGCATATATATTTGTTTAGTTTTATGCTCTTCATTGCAACATCTATTTGTTTATTGTTATGCATGAGTTAAGGGGGAGATTCACTGAAGCTTAACTTTAATCCATGCATATATAACTCAATGAGTTTTGTCATCATCAAAAAGGGGAGATTGTTGGCCCAAAGGCCCATCACTCTAATTTTGATGATGATTAACTCATGTAGTTATAGTACTAATGATCTTGTGTTTAATTAGTCTCAGATATATGATTAAGATCTTAGTAGGTGTTTAGTTTCAATAAAGGAGTTCAAGTCAAATTTTGGAGCTAGCACCTGTTGATTCAAGAGCTTGTGCATCAAGACCACATCAAGTACTCAGAGAAGTCTAGCTCTTTGGATCAAAGTTTTGGACCAAGTCAAGAAGGAGAAGAAGATTTTCAAGTGAAGACCTTCAAGAGAAGACTTGTGTCTATGTTTGTTTTGTTAAGATTTTGTTTTAGATAAAATGTAAAGGATAGATTAGTTGGTGGATTGCTCAAGTATCATATACACTCACACACAAGATTTATATCTATTTTCATAGAAGATTTTTAGTTCTAGAAAAATAGCGTTTTGATTTTTGGAGTTTCATATATACATATGTTTTAACCAAAATTATTTTAGAGCTTAATATCAAAAACATAGATATTTCATCATATATGTATAGTGGATCATATCCATACACACTAAGCTTCAAAAGTGTTTAAAATATCTTGTTTTTGTATTTGCAGGAGTTTTGAAAAAATCGTTTTCAATTTGGAAAAATCATTTGAAAAAATACGGATTTGGTTTAAAGCCAAAATTTCTATAACACAAAAATAGTTCAAAATGTTTTTAACATATTTTGATTTTTACTCAAAAATGTTTGTATATGAAAGTATAATACTAAACTTATTTTTGTAGATTTTTAGAGAATTTATGGGATTTTATTAAAGGTAAAAGGACAAGTTTTTAAATCCCAAAACTGTTTTTCTGGCCTTCAGCCGGTCGACCGACGTGCACAAAATGTGCACAGGTTAGGCCGGTCGACCGCCAGAGAGTGTCTGCTCTCTGAAAATGGCCCGGTCAACCGTGCGATCGACCGCTAGTCATTGCCCAGTTGGCAGTCGACCGCCGGTCGACCGACCTTCCCAATGGTCGGAAATCCGACCGTTGGCGGTCGACCGGGCGGTCGACCGTCAGCAGTCAGAACTGCTAATTTGGACCCCAACGGCTAGTTTTTGGATGCTTATAAATTGGGGTTCCCATGGACTGTTTTCCACAAGATTTGAAGTGGGTTTTCAATCTAGTTTTTGATACATCATTTAGTGTTTATCTCCACTTGTTTAAGAGCCAAAATTGCCATATCAAAAGGAGAGATTTTCAAGAGTGTTTTGTAAAAGAATTTTCTTTGAGTTTTTCACCACCAATTCATTCCTTGTTTTTCTCACACTTACTTGAGCTTTCCATTGATAAATCCATCCTATAGGAGAGTTGTTGTGAGAGTGATTTTAGGTGATCAAAGTGTTTAGATCACCAAGTGTCCTTTCGTGTATTTGAGGAGGCGGAGTTGCGCGTTCGCATTGTTTCGGGTTCTAGTGAGAACTCGGTGTAGAGGTGCGGTGTCGGCAAGCTTGCGTGCTTGTGTTGTTTGTTCTTGCGGGAAAAAAAGAAGGACTAGTGAGTCCAAGAGTTCTATTGTGAACTCATGGTAGGTGTTGCGGCACCGAGTGATCCGGTGGGATCGATTCTAAGAAATCCTTCATAGTGTTGAAGGCGGGGACGTAGAGTAAGGGTGCTCAAACCTCGAAACAAATCTCCCGTGTTTGCGATTGCTCTCTATCTCTTATCGTGTTTATATCTTGCATGCTCTTATTGTTCATATTCATTACTTGCTTGATATATCTTGTGCCTAATTGTTATATGCTTGGGGATTGTTTGCTCACACTTGTATTCAATCAAGAGAGTCAAAGCGGCACCTCAATTCTTATCTAGAGGAATCTTAAGGAGTTAGTCCAGATCCCTTCACGGGGGATTCGGCTAAACTCTTGTGTTATACTTGGTGTGTTGTGCATAAGATTTTTAGTTTGCATAAATAGTTTTGATTCCGCATTAATTCACCATTAAATTAGCTTGTCACCTATTCACCCCCCTCTAGGTGATTCAAAATCATGGGGGGAAAAAATCAAGGGTAGATTGTCTGAGCAGTCTCTGTGGCCGCAGAGATGAAATTCATGGTAGATCTGGGATCTACACTTCACGGCGATAGGTACGGACCCTGGCGGCGCTGGTGGTTCTTCAGGAAAGCCGCAAAAATACGGCAAAACTAAAGTTTTCACGACAAATTAATGGAGAGAGGAGTCGGGTTGGTGGGTTGGCGGTGTTGCTTTCGCTCCTCTCCAGATCTAGATTAAATTTTGGCAGATGATACCCACATGAGAGAGAGAGAGAGAAGGGGTATAAATAGGCTGAAAGGTTATGGCTTTCCTTTTTTACTGTTTGAGGATTTAGGAATTTTGAATTGGGAATTTTGGTGTTTAAAATTCTGTACAAAATCTAAATTTTTTTATTATATATATATTTATTTTTTAGTTTTATTTTTAAAAGAAAAAGAAAATATGGTTATTTATAAAAAAAGGGACCCCTAAAAGATTTTTATAATGATTAGCAGCGAAAATAGAGAAGGGCTGGTCACTCATATACTGGGTCATAGAGACCAATTCAAAAGTTTCGTGTGGCTCAGGCTCAGTGGTGAAGAACGACTTTAATCTATGTCCATTGACTTTAAATATATTACCGTTCTTTGGATCAAAAATTTCCGCCGCACCATGTGGAAAAACAGTTTGAACTAGAAATGGTCCTGACCAACGTGTCTTCAGTTTTCTAGCAAAAAGGTGAAGCCTTAGGTCGTATAGCAGAACTCTTTGTCCAGGAACAAAATTCTTCCTGTATGGGCTGATCATGGAAGAGTTTGGTTCTGTTCTTAGAAATTCGAGCGTTACATAGGCTTCATTTCTTATTTCTTTAAGCTCGAAAATTTGTAACTTCCTTAAGTCACTAACATTCTTTAAGTCAAAATTAAGCTAACTAATATCCCACAAAGCATGGTGGTCAAGCTCTACTGGCAGATGGAAAGGTTTTTCAAATACCACTTGGTATGGAAACATCCCTAGAATAGTTTTGTAGGTGGTCCGATAAGCCCATAGTGCATCAATATGCTTAACCGATCATTTATTCCTATTTTGTCCTACGGTTTTCTCCAATGATTTGTCTATTCATCATTTTCACCTGACCGTTCATCTGAGGTTGGCAGGCCGTGGATAATTTGTGATAAATGGAGTACTTCCGCATTATGACTTCAAAAGCCCGATTGCAGAAATGACTCCCGTTGTCGCTTGTTATCGCACGGGGGGCTCGAAGTATGAAATGATATTTTCTCTCATAAACTTGATGACAATTCAGCTGTTATTTGTCCTCGTTGGCACAGCTTTTACCCACTTTGGAACTAATAAACAGCTACCAAAATGAATTGGTTGCCGAAAGAAGTCGGAAAGGGTCCCATAAAATGATGCCCTACACATCAAAAATTTCCACTTTCAGTATTAGGGTAAAGGGCATCATATCCTTACATGTGATTTGACCCATCATTTGACATCTTGCACAGAGTTTGAAAAAATTAAAGGAGTCCTTAAAGAGAGTGGGCCAGTAGAACCCACTCTGTAGAACTTCTTAGCAGCCTTGCATGGACCAAAGTGTCCACCGCATGCAAACTCATGACAAAAAGTCTATGGTGTTCATCCTTAGGAAGACACCTTCTAATGATCTGGTCTGGAAAATATTTGAAGAGATATGATTCATCCCAGAAGAATAACCATATTTGTGTGAAGAATCGATGTTTGTCCTGTCTTGACTAGCTAGAATGTGTTTGCCCGGTTGCAAGATAATTTATAATGTCAGCATACTAGGGCTTTTACAACATCAGTAAGATGTATTCATCAGGAAAGTCCTCATTAATCGGTATTGTTTCACTGGTGCATTTGGGATTCTCGACAAATGATCTGCCACCACATGTTCAATACCCTTTTTGTCCTTGATTTCTAAATCAAACTCTTACAAAAGAAGGATCCAACGAATGAATCCAGTCTTAGCGTCATTCTTTTGCATCAAATAGCGTAGGGTGGAATGATCGGTGAACGCCATTATTTTGGACCCGAGTAGGTATTGTTAGAATTTCTCTAACGCAACCACAACTGCTAAAAACTTCTTCTCAGTTGTTGTGTAATTTAGTTGGGCATCATTAAGCTTCTTACTCGCATAGTAAATCATGTGTTACCTATTATCAATGCGTTATCCTAGGACAGCGCCAACGGCTTAATCAGAGGCATCACATATGACTTCAAAGGGCCTAGTCTAAGCAGGTACCGAAATTATCGGTGTAGAGACAAGTTCTTGTTTCAGCTCCTCCCAAGCTTTTAGACATTCATCATCAAAATGGAAGGGCACATCTTTTCCTAAAAGATTAGTTAAAGGTCTAGCAATTTTGCTAAACTCTTTAATAAATCTTCTATAAACATCAGTGTGCCCTAGGTAAGATGTGATGTCTTTTAAGTATTTTGATTCGGGAAGTTTAGCTATCACTTCCACCTTGGACTTATTAACCTCAATTCTCGTCTCGAAACTTCATGCCTAAGGACGATTCCGTGTTTGACCATGAAATGACACTTTTCTAATTAAGTGTCAAATTCTTTTTCATGCATCTTTGTAAGACCAATTTGAGATGATATAGGCATTAGTCAAAGGAATCTCCATGGATTGAAAAGTCATCCATAAATATCTCCAAAAATCTTTCCACCAGGTCAGAGAATAGACTAGGCATGCAATGTTGGCATGTTGTAGGAGCGCTACATAATCCAAATGGCGTCCCACGGTATGCAAACATTTCAAAGGGACAGGTGAAAGTTGTTTTCTCTTGGTCTTCGAAAGTAATGAAAATTTGGTTGTATCCTGATTATCCATTTAGAAAATGATAGTACTCGTGTCTGGCCAGTCTTTCTAGCATCTGATCTATGAAGGGAAGATGAAAGTTGTCTTTACATGTGGCGGAGTTCAGTTTGCGATAATCAATACAAACTCGAATCAAAGATGAGTTTGTACTAATTCTTTCTTGTCATTTTCTATCACAGTAAAAACCAGGGTTTTTGGGCACAGCGTGGCTGGACTTACCCATCAGCTATCAGATATGGGATAAATTATCCCATTGTTTAGCAGTTTAAGGTTCTCTACATGGACAACTTCTTGCATAATGGGGTTGAGTCTATGTTGTAGGTTACATTTTGGTGTTACCTCTTCTATTAGATGAATGTGGTATTGCACAATGGATGGGCTGATCCCATTGATGTCGGCCATGGTCCAACTAATAGCCTCCCTATTTTCTCTTGACACAGCTAGAAGATCCTCTTCTTGTTTTTTTGTTAAATGGGAAGCAATGATCACTGGGAAAGCTTCCTTTTCACCAAAGTACCGGTACTTGAGATGACTAGGAAGAGCTTTCAGTTCAGACAAAGGGATATGATCCGTCAAGGGTTTTTCTTCCTACAAGGGAATATTTAGGGTTGTGTTTGTTGCCCACTCTACTGTTAAGTCTACTATCTAGTCGAGATTGAAGTCATCCAACTCCAAGTCAAATTCATGTTTAGACTCATACTCTAGCTCTTCCTCATGTTCACTGTTAGTCCTTCAATCAAGTTTACTTCAAATGGTTGGTCATCCACATCTCGTGGTTGTTTTTCTAGGAGGAAAACATTCACCTCCTTAGTTATATCATCGAAAGTTAAGCGCATTGACCCGTTCCTATAATTTATGATCGTATTTGCTGTTGCTAGGATGGGTTGTCCAAAATGACTAGAGTCTGAGCTTTCGAATTCAACATGGGTTGTGTTTTCAAAACAATGAAATCCACAGGATATATGAACTCTCTGATCGGTATAAGGACATCTATAATTTTTCCCTTGGGAACTTTTACAAAATGATCAGCTAATTATATAGTAAACCGAGTAGGACGGAGATCGCCTAACCCGAGTTGCTGTTATATGAAAAAGGGGATCAAGTTGATACTTGCTCTCAGATCAAGCAGTGTCTGATTTATAGTGGTCTGTCCTATTATACATGAAATGGTTGGGCATCCGGGGTCTTTGTACTTTACAGGGATGGTCCCGAATAGCAACTCACTAATGTTTAATCCAAGAAAGACCTTTTTGAGAACATTTATTTTTCTTTTCTTGGTGCACATGTCTTTTAGAAACTTGGCATTTGTTGGGACATGTTGATTGGCATCAAGAAGTGGCATGTTTATCTGGACTTGATTAAACATCTCTCTAATCTTTTTCATTTTAGCATTGGTTTTTGCTAGCATATTAGGGAATAGTATAATAGGCATGTATATTTACTCAGCTGATTTATTTTTTCGTCAGACTTTGAAGTGGATGGTTGTGAACTTAATGATGAAGACAGGTCATTTGAAACAAGTTTTGGTTGTGCAGATATCGGTGGATTAGACATTGGAGCATTTGAAACCTGGTTATCTACTTGTTTTCTAAACTGTAGAATATGAACAGTGCTACATTATTTCGGTACTATATCCTCGGCTTCATTAACAGGAAAAGAGTTCTTTGGATTAGGCAATGGCTGACTTGGTAATATTCCTTTTGTCTTTCATTAAGTGAGCTTGCCAATTGACTTATCAGAACTTCTAGCCTATTAATAGCTTGGTTCTGACTGTACATCATTGAGCCTTGAGTTTTTGACAAGGTTTCTAATACTCTTTCCAAATCTGTCATTTTTTTATCTGGATGATTTTGTTGCTGTTGATAAGCGGGCTGAAAATGTATTGGTAAGTTGGCCAAAAATTGGTTAATGAGTCTGAGCAGCGAATTAATATGAAAAAATGTTGTCTTGACTGCTCAGGACCAGACTGACTCCAAGAAAAGTTGGGATGATTCCTCCATCCCAGGATGTATGTCTTGAAGTAGGGATTGAAATTTTGTCTAGTAAAGGCTGCATTCATACCATCAGGTAACATTTGTTGAGCTTGGTACACAGGACACTCCTCAAAAATGTGAGTCAAGGCATGGTAGTAGGTACAATCGGATTTGACATTGGGGTGGGTTAATCTGGTTCACTGAGTTTTGTTTCCTAGCCTCTAACAATTCTAATCTCCTCGTCAGTTATGAAAGATTCAATGGAATGCATACCGATTCTGGATGTTGTAGGTTACTCTTTTTAGGACAAGACTCCCACTGAATGGTCTTTTCGGCTAAGGCTTCAAATAAATCCCAACCCTCATTCTCGTCCTTCTTTAAGAAATCTTCTTGATACATAGTCTCAAGGAGCGTTTTCGTTTGGTAATCTAATCCGTCATAGAGAATTTGACATTGCCGCTATTTCTCTATACCGTGGTGTAGACACTGGGCTAATAAATCTCTTGTCTAAACTGCATTATATTTTTCCTAATGAGGAGAGTTTTTTGGATTGGGTAGAATTTTTTAAGTAAAATCTTAACAAAGTTGTCCCAAGATAAACAGATCGATAAGTAAGCTACACAGCCACTTCTTGGCTGTATCCTTAAGAAAAGGGAATGAATCTCAATCTTACAGTGTCCTCCCCCAGCTGGGAATCAGCATCATCAAACATACTTCTTCAAACTCACGAGTGAAGAAATATGTGTCCTCAAAATCCACGTCATGAAATCTAGGAAGTGTGTTTATAAATTGGGGTTTCAGCTCAAATTGTTACCATTAGTCTCTGGTAACTGGAAGCAGGAGGGAAGTGATGTTCTAATCGGGTAAAACTTGTCTTGAAGCGACATGTGGTTAGCCATGATTGAAATGAACTCAAGAGGTGGTGTAGGTGCAAGTGGAGTGTTCCTAACTAACCTTGATGAAATTGGATCCCTGGACCACTCTTGCATGCATAACACAAACACCGTTCACCCAACAAACAAATGTAAAAAGAAAAAGAACAAACAATAAAAAGAAAAAAATAATCTCCAAGCCTAGTCTAGGATACATGGACCTAAACGACTCCTAATTGGGCGATTTCCCAGAGGAGTTGTTGTATGAATCCGACCACAAGCTAATCAGCCAGGTAGGGATAAAATATGGTGGGAGGTATCCGTATGTAAGGAACGAGCACCAAACCACAGGTATTTTTGAGGCTTAACCTCTTAATCCCCAATGATTGTACATATATTTTGTATTCTTTTCATTACACTCCTACATTTATCGTGTAATAAATCTGCTAATTTTCTTGTCTTAAATATCTATTTTGCAAAAGATAATAATGAAGAGAAAGAGGATTAAACCAAATAAATACCAGTTAAAATCAGATTTAACTGAATCTGCTTGGTTAGCTGAGGATGATCCCAGATCTAGTTAAAACAAATCAAGGATTGGGGCAAATGTTCAGCTGAAGATCAGAGCAATTCAGAAAGATAGCACCAAATGAAAATCGGTAAAATTTAGATTTCTATACATTCATTTTGGTTAGCTAAAGATCAACCGAGGATAATATCAAATACAGAGAGATAACTGGATAGAGAGAAGATCAACGGATGAGATGAAGCAAGTTTGACTCAGATTCTGACTGGATACATTTTAGTATTTGAATCATAACTTTCGCTACCAAATCTTAAATCTGATGATTCAAGATGATCCAGAAAGCAGACTTACAGGGCTACAACTCTTATGTTGATCACTATTTCTAATTCTTTCATTTGATAAGTAATATTTAGGTATCAACATGCGAACAAACTGCAGATCAGAACTGAATATTCACATCAAATCAAGTTTGGAGATAAGGGAGGATTCAAATTCAGAAATAGCCAGCTTTTCCTATCTTCATACTCCTCTAACCTCTGTATTTCTTCTATAAATACCTGCAATCTCAAAGACAAAGGGGAAGGATGACCATGCAGAGATAGGATTTAGTCCAGTTTTTCATTCTTTGTAACTTAGGTTTTATTTTCTTTCATGTAATTTTTGCTTTATTTATGTAACTGAGAGGAGAGGATACTTTCATGGAGGAATGAGAGCAAGCTTGTACTGAAGGTGACATAGTGTAAGTGATCGTTTCTTCCATTGTTATTTGAATCGAATCGAGGTTTCTTTTTCTTTCTTTATTTGTTTTTGTTCGCTTTCCTCTTTTGTGTTTGTGGATCCAAATGAAACTGATAGCCTCGAAGTTGCCTTCTCCTTGCAAGTGTCGTTGATGGATTATGAAGATGGACATCCATTTCTGTGGTAGTATAGCTCACCCCTTCATTTCATAGTGTAAATCGGGAATGGGGAAGATCTCATCTGCCACGCTTCGCTCGCCTTTAAAGAAAGGTACATCGTCAATACGGGTGAAAGGTAAACATGCGCCAAAAAGGTAAGTATGTTTTTTAGGTTTTAGTTTTTCTTTCTTTTCTTGTAACTTTTAGTGTAGATCACCAACACCATAATCACTCAAATCTCTTTCACTCTTTCATTTTCTTTTACATATCACTTCTATTTTCTCCATCTCCTTATTCTACCACTTTCTTACTAACTTGACTTTAACTCTATTTTTCATTTTTCTTTTAAAGAACTAAAAGAAGAACTTTAACCATACTTTGTAGCCTAAACGAGAACTTACTAAAAAAACTTCCATCGCTAGTCCCTCCTTGTGGATCACGACCCGTATAGCCACTTGCTATTGCGGCAGAATTGAGCACCTTGCACTACTGTTTCAAAAGTTCTGTATTTTTGTACAGGTTCTAACTCAATCAAATTTTGGCGCCATTGCCGGGGAAGGAACGGTAAGTTATTCAAATTTTAGATTTATATTTTTGGTTAACTTTATTTTTTGTTCTTAGTGTACAGATTTGACAACAAGAAATTTTTGCTGCAATGGACATATAAGTTGACTTGGACTCTGCTCAAGAAAGCAGAGCCAAGAAGCCCTCAGATTTTCTACATTCCTGTGGCAATCTGAGCGAACTACTAACCTGTATTTTCTGCAAGTTGGCTGTAGTGCAAAGTTTAATGTCTGTAGCTATTTATTTCCTTGTCTCACTGTATTTACTTTCTAACCTCAACAGTAAAATGATGTTTGTTAAATGCTAAAATGGTTTAGACTTTGCATTTAGGCACGAGTCTAATTCGTTTACATTTTTACATTACTGTTGAAGAGTGCTGGAGCAAAAGGTACGTTTGCATGGCATATAGTTTAGGAAACATTCTTGAGTGATTATTTGCTTGTTGAATGTTACTTTTCTTTATCCTGCACACTTGCACAATGAATCTTAAGGGCTTGTCATATAAACAAGATAAGGTGGGAAAGTCATTACCCTCCCTTAGCCCACAAATAATCTCCTCACTCACTAACCCAAGCCTAACTAAAACTGAGTAGATGTTGGTCCTAGGGACATCTCGAACTCAATTAGAAAATTATCCTAAGGGGGAAGGTGTTAGAATTTGACTCCTACCAAATCAGTGTCTAAGGAAAGGGATTGAGGGGCGAAACCCCGAAGGCTGGTAGTTTGGCTTAATTAGGCCCGTCGCTTTTGCGCGGATACCTCCCATTAATTTTGCCCTGACCTGGCTGATTAACTTGTGGTCAAAGTCTGCATTATACCTCCCGTGGACAGTCTAACCAGTTAGGAGTCGTCTAGGTCAAAGGTCTACCCTAACTTAGTTTAGAATTTTTTTCTTTGTTTGCTTATTTGTTAGTGTTTTATTGTATGATATGGCTTATAACAATAATTTTTCAGTTTTAATGGTAATCCATATTACACCTCTTTTCGGATATTACCAATCCGGCATATCATAACTTTAACCAACCTAGTGTGCCGGATTGGTCTTATCCGAATAAATATAACCCATTCCCCCAATCTTATAACCATAGTTTTCAGAATAATTTTAACTCTTCACAGAGTCAATGGGGATTCACCTCCCCCGAGTCCAATTTTCAACCAATTTGTCCTCCTTATCCTCCTTGTCCACAATATTTTAAAGATCATACTCAGTTTCACCAGTCCAAAATAGAAAACCATTAAATTTGGAAATGAGTATGCGTGAGTCCAAACAATAATCACAAACTCTGATGGACTCACAATTTTACCACCAATTCTAAAAAAACTTCATCTTTTCAAGACCAATCGCAACAAAACGATGAACCAATCAACTATAAAAAGATGCTTGAAGCCATGACTCAGGCTCAAAACGCTCGTAATCATGACATAGATATGATAGTCCAAACTCTACGTTCTCACCGTTTGGCCAGTTCTGACGTCGCTAACCATTCTGTTAGAGCCGAAGAGTCTTGATGTTTTGAAAAACAAGGTTCCATTTCAGCACAATCATTTGAACTTACCCAAACTCCAAATTTTGAAAATGACATTGACAGTTTGGCAAGTTATCCCTTTCTTGAAATTGAACTTGAGAATGAATATGATCCTGAACCTCAACTTAGTGATTCAATTCTACTTTCTGATTCAATTATGACTCTGGTGTCTTTACCTGATTTCAATCTTTTTCCTGAGTCAACATTGGATCCTATGCCAATTCATAATGAAATTGAATCGCCCATCTTTGATGATCATCATATTGAACTTGACCAATTTCATACTTTTGAAAGTCCCATTGACAAATTGGCAAGTTCTCATTTTTATGAAATTGAACTCAATGAGAAATGTGACCTAGATTCTCAATTTTGTGATCTAGTTCAAATTCTCGAGCCAATATTGACTCTTGCTTTGTTACCCGACTTTAGTAATATTTTAGAGTCAGTTTTGATTCCCATAGCTGTCATTCTAGAACTTGAATCACCAATATTAAGTCACATTCCAAATGAATGTGGACTTGAGTTTCAACTTCTTGATTTGGACCCACTTCTTGAACTAATCTCGACTCCTGAACCTTTACTTGACTTAAGTCATTTTTCTGAGTCGATATTAGTTCCCATACTTCCAAAGTCCAAGTCAATCATTCCATCTTTTCAAACTCCATTTTTGGACAAGGCGATTGACAAAATTGACTCAGAAATTAATTATGAAATTTGGAAATTAGTTGGGGTTAATAAAAATCTTTAATGTATTGATTGCTAAAAGAAAGAACAATCAAAGAGTTTAAGAGTTTACCGTGTAGCTTGTGGCTAACGGGTCGTGTCCACGAGGAGGAATGCGATGGAAGCTTTTCGGTAAATCGTTTAAAAACAAAGAATTATGTTTGTTTTGTTTTTATGGAAAAGAGAATGGAAAGAAAGAGATGATTAAAAGAGAAATTGCAACTTTTAGGAAAGGTTTTGGAGAAGGTAATTTAGAAAGCTTAAGAATTGTTTTGTTGTTTTATAATAAGGAAGCAAATCTGGGCTCACTATCTCACTACTCAATTGTTCATTCTTCTATTAAAATATTAAGTGCTTCAAAGTGATCATTTGCAAAACTTAAAATTAATTTTTAGAAAGCTTTAAGCAAAGCACATAAGATGGTTGGAAGAGTTGAGTCTTTTCTTCGAGAAATCGTTAGAATTTGAATATTAAATCATCAAGCGCGAAGAATAAGAATGAAGTAAAAATAATTCAAAAGATTTTCATGAAAGAAGTGAGAGTTCAACAATCCAAACCCATCCTCATGTGCCTTCAAGAACACTTTCAAAAAGAAAGGCTTTTATGTGAGGCATGCATATGATTCATTGGGTCTTTTTCTTTTAAAAATAGAAGAGAAGAAGAACAAGAGAGAGTTATGATAGTTAGCCCAGAAAACCATTTAGTTACTCATAGAACACAATGAAGAAGAAAGCATGAAAATAATGCAAACCATACCGTACTGCAAGTGGAAGAAAACTTGGCTCGACTTTTGCATTGACTTCACTTCAATCTTCAAGTACAAGCACTCGATTCCTCTCTCTCACAAGTTTTGATACTGGATTACAAAATAAATAACAAGATTATAACTTTTTTGCTAGCTAACAAAGAGCCTAAATCTTAAGAAAATAAACACAAAACTTAATTCTAAACTTCGCTGCATTTTTCTTTGCTGAAACCCATATTTATAGGCCAAAACAAACGAGGAGGATCTCGGGAAGATTGGGGGAGCAAACGCTCCCCCAACAAACTCCAACAAGCCGCGAAAACGCGGCTTGGGTCGCGTTTTCGCGGCCCTGGTGTGGCCAGGTGGCCACACCAAAAGGGGGGAGATCTCTGGTTTGGTGTTTAGCCCGTATCTTCTGCTGGTTTTCTTGTTTCTGCTCCAAACATTGACGAAATAGCCTTTATTGTGTGGCTTCAATCGCTCGATTCAGGGAGGATTCTTCTCAACCTCTTGATATGCCAAGATTTAGCCATGATTTCTTCATTTCGAATTTATTCTGAATTAATTCAGAATTTGATGGGCTTTTGGGCTTGTTTCTCTTTTCTTTCTTTAAGCACTTGGGCCTACATTTAGCAAAGAAAAAGAAAACTTATTAATAGGATTTATTAGCTAAAAAGCATGGTAAGGTGACAATGAAATGCAATATATGTGACTAATCACACCCCCACACTTATCTTTTACTCGTCCTCGAGTAAAACATCAGACTAATTCTAATCAATTATTAGACCACTTTCCCAGGTCACTCAATTACACTGAGCATGTGCAACAAGCCGTTAAACCTCTAGGTTACCCCTAGAGGACGAGTTTTGTCTCGTGAGGGTTTTCAGTGGATTGCACCCATAAAATCCAAAAAGAAAGAGAAAGAAGTTAGTATTTTTGAAAAGCATTTTGAAATGAAAAAATATTTGAAGTATATTTGTAAGGCTTTAAGTAATCTATAAGTTATAGGAATATCAAAATTTTCATTCCTAAACTTAGTCTCTATTCAGAAACATGTCATCAATTAAAGTAAGGCGTCAAATTGTACTTCTCATCTAGTCTATTAATTTACCCTGAGTCGTATGCACCATCGTGACTGTGAAGTTGACTAAGGATTCTTTAACATTAACTCCTATGCCTTATATTTATTTATTTTGGTGAAATTTATTCCTCAATTTCATTAGGCTTTCTAATCTGCCCATGTAACGAGCATTCAGTCGGTGATACCCAAACCGGACAGTTTTAGGGCACCAGGTGAGAAAACACCCCTAAGGACTTAAACACTCGAGCAGATAAGGCCACGAAACCAAGGTTTTATTTATACAGTGTACCCCTTTTAGGCGTGAATACTTATGCTTCATGAGGCATAAATACCCAGCTTAATCAGAGGATTTATATACACATTTTTTTTTAAACTTATCTAATTATCTTTTACATAAATACTAAGGCTTGCTTAGGCCAAAGCACCTAGCTAATCAATAATTAGACTTATTTTTTTCTTTTTCATAATATATTTTTTTTATATAAGGCATAAGAGTCTCTATTTTAAACCCTAAGTATGTAAGTGTATTTAGTGTGCATATATCATCAAGGTAAATATCAAGAGTAAATTACTTTCACAAATACTCTTCCTAACCCTAAAAATCAAACAAGTTATCTTATTTTGACCAAGTGTAAGAAATCCTAATTATGATTCTCCTATTCCTTAAAATTGACTTAATTTCTTACAAAAAATATATCAAATTATTGTTCTAACCTTTCAAAAAGTTTTTTTTTATATACATATATATTCTTTTTTTATTTTATCAGTCATGTTAGAACCCTTCCCCACACTTATCTCATGCATTGTCCCCAATGTATGAAAGAAATGTATACATGCATGAAATGAAATGTAAAAGAGGTGCATATATTATACAGAAATATGTACAACATCAAGTTTCACCTACACCTAGAGCTTTTTTGGTCTTATCCCTCTAGCTCTCTTCCATCATTCCAATGGGTCCTCTTATAGGGCACAGTGGGGAGGCCAATTGTTTTGTCATTTTAGCTTTCTGCCTCCACTGTCAAGCCTTCTTTAGGTGTTCTTCCTCATATTGCTACAATCATTATTCAAAAATTTGTCACCACCACCCTTTTCATTTGAAACTTCTTCATTATGAATGCCTAGGAATTCTAACTCAGTTCCATATATCTCTCAAAACTTAGGTCAACACTTTCCCCTAGAGATGTGCAATTAACCAAAAGATCCCTAGTTGGTTCATCCAAACACATGAGTTCTTCTTCGAAGAGGTTTTCAAAGAGTATGTCAATCAGAGGTTCTTGAATTATATCCTCATGCGATACATTATTGGTTGGCTCATCGAAAGTGAAGATATTCAAATCAATTTTCCCTTTTTAAAGGGTACTCTAACATTAGGATCTTCGACCTCAAGATAATCGCATTCATTTTTAAATAATTCATTAAGAAACAGCGACTCACCTTCTGAATCTTCACTCTCTTCATCACAATTGTCTTCAACAAAGTTTACCTCAAATGTTTGGTCTTTTATCTTACGAGATTATTTGTCTAGGTTGAAGGCATTGACTTCTCTAGTCATGTCCCCAAAAGTTAACCTCATGGATCCATTCCTACAATTGATGATGGCATTGGCAGTAGCAAGGAATGGTCGCCCTAGGATAACAGGAGTTTGAGCCCTATGATTGGAGTTAGACACAGGTTGTGTCTCAAGAACTATAAAATCAACAGGGTAAATAAACTCCCTAACCCGGATAAAGACATCAATCTCCCCTTTTGGAACTTACACTGAACGGTCAGCCAGTTGGATAGTGACTCGAATTAGACTAAGATCGCCCAACCTGAGTTGTTGATAAACTGAGAATGGAAGCAAGTTAATACTTGCCCCCAGTCAAGAAGTGCACAACTAATCTCGGCTTGTCCTATTGTGCAGGCAATGGTTGACTACCTGGATCTTTGTACTTGACAGGGATCGGACCCGATAGTAGCTCACTAATGTTAGTAGCTAAGAAGACCTTTTAGGTACATTAGTCTTTCTCTTCTTAGTGCATATGTCCTTAAGAAACTTAGCATAAGATGGGACTTGTTGGATGGCATCAAGAAGTGGCACATTTATCTTCACTTGATTAAAGATCTCAATTATCTTATCCATGTGCGGATTTTGCTTGTTTTTGAGCCTATTAGAAAATGGTGCTATAGGCTGGTGCACATAACTGGTTGACTTATCTTTTTCAGATTCATCAACATTAGGAGGGGTGGGATTAGATGAGGTGGATGCTGAAGTGTGATTGTGCTGACTAGGATTAGGTGGTGTTGACACTTTGTTATCAACTTTCTTTCCCGACCTCAATGTATGAACATCATTACATTGATTCAATGATTGATCCTCAACCAAATAAGCTTGTTGTGAATTCCTAGGATTCATAATTGGTTGACTGGGTAAGGTACCCTTTTGCCTCTCATGTTGTGGGTTGGCTAACTGGCTTATTTGATCCTCTAGCCTCTGTATTGTTTGCATGAGGGAATCCTAGTTCTTCATGTACCTTTCCATGTTTCTCTCAAAATCAGTCATTCTCCTTTCGAGTTGAGGATTCTGGAAGGAAGATGGTGGAGCTTGGTTGGGAAAATTTTTTTGATAATTTGAAAAATGTTGGGAGAATTGTGAGGGTGATTGAAAAAGTTGGGTTGATGATTGAAAGAATTATTGGAATGGTGGAAGTGGTTTGCAATATTTGACCGTGGGTGGTCATTATTTTGATGGCTCCATGAGAAATTTGGGTGATTTCTCCAGCCAAGATTGTACGTTTGAGCGTAAGGATCATTGTTCGGCCTTGAGAAGGCCGCATTCATCGGTTCAGGAAAATATTGGTGAGCTTGAAATACAGGACACTCCTCAGACACATGATTCATGACCTGACAGTAAGTATAACCCGGAGTCAAAAATTGGTTTGGCTGACTTGATTGACTGGACTTGGTTCCTTAGTTTCTAGAGCTTCTAGTCTTCTCGCTAGGTTAGCTAACTTAGCCTCATTAACGATGGATGATTCGATAGAATGGAGAACTCCTTTTGAAGAGATGGAGTTAGGGTTCCTAGAGGTCTCACTAGTAGATTCCCATTGGATGGTCTTCTCAGCTAGATTTTCATACAAATCCCATCCTTCATTTTCATCTTTTTACAAGAAAACCCCTTGGCACATACTTTCTAAGAGGGTTTTGGTGGAATAGTCTAAACTATCATAAAGAATTTGGTATTGTCGCCATTACTCTATTCCATGATGTAAACATTGGACAAGGAGGTCTTTAAAGCGTTCAAAGTACCTCCAGAACGGTTCACTAGGTTCTTACTTGAATTGCATGATCGTCTTCCTAATGAGAGCAGTTTTATGAATTGGATAGAATTTCTTCAAAAAGACCTTGATGAAACCATCCCAGGATGTGATAGAACCGGCCGCTAAGCTGTAGAGCCACTTCTTTGCTAGGTCCTTAAGTGCGAACGGGATAAATCTCAACCTAATAGCATCGTCTACAAGGTGTGGGATATTCATCATTAGACATACTTCCTCAAATTCTCTTATGAAGAAGTAAGCATCTTCGGACTCTAGGCCATGAAACTTGGGGAGTGTGTTGATGAATTGAGGCTTAAGCTCAAAGTTGTGTTCACCAACCGATGGAAGTTGGATGCAGGATGGAAGTGATGTTCTAATGGGGTAAAACTTATCCTGCAAAGATGTCGGTCGATCCATAACCGAATCTGGTCATGTTTCGAACTTGGGGGGTGATGTGTTTCTAGTTAACCTCGATAAATTAGGGTCTCTTGACCACACTTGCATACACAAACACAATCACAATCACACACAAGTTCAACCAATAGTCAACAATAGAAATCAACCAAGCCTAGTCTAAGGTAACCTCGACCTAGACAACTCCTAACTGGTTGATTGTCCACAGGAGGTAGAATGTAGACTTTGACCACAAGCTAATCAGCCAGGTCAGGGCAAGATTGGTGGGAGGTTATCCGTCAAAGACGTTCCTTAATTAACTACCAATCTTCGGGCTTTCGGCCCTCAATCCCTTCCTAGACACTGATTTGGCAGGAGTCAATTTCCAATACCTTCCCTCTTTAGGATAATCTCCTAGTGAGTTCGAGATGTCCCTAAGGCCAATGTCTATCAGATTTTACTTAGGCTTAGGTTTGTGAGTGCTTGGAATATGATTTTTGGGCCAAGGAAGGGTGATTAAATCCCCACCTTATCTTGTTATTGGGTGTTGCTCTTAAAATCAATTTGTGCAAGTATACAAGATAAACAAGATTCACTCAAAGCGATATAAATCAACCAAGAAATGAGTCTTATTCTGAATGCAATGTGTACGTATCTTGATCCAGCACTCTTCAACAGTAAAGTAAATGAATTGAAAAGACTCGTGCCTAAAATGCAAATGTCTAATCAATTTTTTAAACTTTTCAACAAGTTTTACTGTTGGCTTAAAATAGGGATGGTGGATAGCAGAAATAGCACAAATATAACATACAAAAACTTAAATTTTTGTGAGCAATATGTCCTGCAAAAAAGAGTTTTTAGTAGTCCAATAAATTTTTTCAGATTTTGCAACGCAATTTCTTGAAATTCTGTTTTCTACTTTCGTGAGTAGGGGCGCAGAATTTTCAAGTCTTCTCTTGCAAAGCTTGAATGCTAGATCTTGATCTTCAAGTCCCTGAAACAACACACAAAACTTGTTAGAAAATAAATACAATGTTCCCTCCCCGGCAATGGCGCCAAAATTTGATTGCTAAACGAAAGAACAATCAAAGAGTTTAAGAGTTTACCGTGTAGCTTGTGGCTAACGGGTCGTGTCCACGAGGAGGAATGCGATGGAAGCTATTCGGTGAATCGTTTAAAAACAAAGAATTGTGTTTGTTTTGTTCTTATGAAAAGAGAATGGAAAGAAAAAGATGATTAAAAGAGAAATTGTAACTTTTAGGAAAGGTTTTGGAGAAGGTGATTTAGAAAGCTTGAGAATTGTTTTGTTGTTTTATAATAAGGAAGCAAATCTAGGCTCACTATCTCACTACTCAATTGTTCATTCTTCTATTAAAATATTAAGTGCCTCAAAGTGATCATTTGCAAAACTTAAAGTTAATTTTTAGAAAGCTTTAAGAAAAGCACATAAGATGGTTGAAAGAGTTGAGTCTTTTCTTCGAGAAATCATTAGAATTTGAATATTAAATCATCAAGCGCGAAGAAGAAAGAATGAAGTAAAAACAATTTAAAAGATTTTCATGAAAGAAGTGAGAGTTCAACAATCCAAACCCATCCTCATGTGCCTCCAAGAACACTTTCAAAAAGAAAGGCTTTAAGTGAGGTATGCATATGATTCATTGGGTCTTTTTCTTTTAAAAAGAGAAGAGAAGAAGAACAAGAGAGAGTTATGATAGCTCGCCCAGAAAACCGTTTAGTTACTCATAGAAAACAATGAAGAAGAAAGCATAGAAATAATGCAAACCATACCGTACTGCAAGTGGAAGAAAACTTGGGTTGACTTTTGTATTGACGTCACTTCAATCTTCAAGTACAAGCACTCAATTCCTCTCTCTCACAAGTTTTGATACTGGACTACAAAGTAAATAACAAGATTACAACTTTTGTGCTAGCTAACAAAGAGCCTAAATCCTAAGAAAATAAATACAAAACTTAATCCTAGTCTTCACTGCATTTTTCTTTGCTGAAACCCATATTTATAGCCAAAAACCAAACGAGGAGGATCCCGGGAAGATTGGGGGAGCAAACGCTCCCCGAACAAACTCCAACAAGCCACGGAAACGCGGCTTGGGCTGCGTTTTCGCGGCCCTGGTGTGGCCAGGTAGCCACACCAAAAGGGGGGAGATCTCTGGTTTGGTGTTTGGCCCGTATCTTCTGCTGGTTTTCTTATTTCTGCTCCAAACGTTGACAAAACAGCCTTTTATTGTGTGGCTTCAATCGCTCGATTCAGGGAGGATTCTTCTCGACCTCTTGATATGCCAAGATTTAGCCCTGATTTCTTCATTTTAAATTTATTCTGAATTAATTCAATTTTGATGGGCTTTTGGCTTGTTTCTCTTTTCTTTCTTTAAGCACTTGGGCCTACATTCAGCAAATAAAAAGAAAACTTATTAAAAGGATTTATTAGCTAAAAAGCATGGTAAGGTGACAATGAAATGCAATATATGGACTAATCATGTATACATCATTTTAGTGAGTTATATAAGAGAGATTTCTGGTGGGTTCCTCCGAACTCCACGAAAAGTCGATTGGGCCGCATTTCGTGGACCAATCCGACCACCACCGGAACCACTACCTTAAGGTAGTATTTTTCTTCCCTTTCTTCTTTTGCATGCATCTATGTATTAATTCATACATTGAGGACAATGCATGAGATAGGTGCGGGGGAGGGTTCTAACATAACTTAGGTTTTTCTTTTTATTAAAAAAATAACATTTTCTTTACATTTAAAAAACTTTTTGAAAATAGAAACAATATTTTGACACATTTTTTGTAAGAAATTAAGTCAACTTTAAGGAATAGGAAAATCAAAATTAGGATTTCTTATACTTGGTCAAAATAAGATTATTTGTTTGATTTTTAGTGTTAGGAAGATAATTTGTCAAAGTAGTTTAGTCTTGATCTTTATCTTAATGAAATATGCACACTTCACACTTACACACTTAGGGTTCAAAAACAAAGATTCTTATGCCTTAAAAAATAATAATAATAATAAAGAAAAAAAGAAAAAATATGTATTGATGAAAGATAAACAAATCTAATTATTGATTAGCTAGGTGCTTTGGCCTAAGTAAGCCTTAGTATTTATGCGAAAGATGATTAGATAAGTTTGAGAAAAAATATATATATGAAAATCCTCTGATTAAGCTGGGTATTTGTGCCTAATAAAGTATAAGTATTCATGCCTAAAAGCGGTTCATATAATAAAATTCTTAGTTTTGTGGCCTTGTTTGCTCGAATCCTAAAGTCCTTGGGGTGTTTTCTCACCAAGTGCCGTAAGACCATTTGGTTTGGGAGTCACCGATTAAAGACTCGTTACGTGGACAGATTAGAAAGCCTAATAGAACTAAGGAATAATACCACAAAAAATATATATATATAAATAAATAAGGCATCAGAGTTAGAGTTAAAGAACCCTTAGTCAAAATTTTCACGGTTACAAGGTGCATATGACTTAGGTAAAGTAATAAACTAGATGAGAAGTACAATTTGACTCCTTACTTTGATTGATAACAAATTTTTGAATAGAGACTAAGTTTAGGAATGAAAAATTCGGTTTTCCTATAACTTATAGATTACTTAAAACTTACAATAATATTTCAAATATTTTTCTTTCAAAATACTAACATTTTTTTTTTATAGATTTGTGGGTGCAATCCACTGAAAACCCTCACGGGACAAAACTCGTCCTCTAGGGGAAATCTAGAGGTTTAACGGTTTGTTGCACATGCTCAGTGCAATCGTGTAATCTGCGAAAGTGATCTAATAATCTTTGGTTTAGTTTTGTTGATTTGCTCGAGGACGAGCAAAAGATTGATGTGGGGGTGTGATCGGACATATATTTTGTATTCTTTTCATTACACTCCTACATTTATCGTGTAATAAATCTGCTAATTTTCTTGTCTTAAATATCTATTTTACAGAAGATAATAATGAAGAGAAGAGGATTAAACCAAATAAATACTATTTAAAATCGGATTTAACTGGATCTATTTGGTTAGCTGAGGATGATCCCAGATCTAATTAGAACAAATCAAGGTTTGGGGTAAATGTTTAGCTGAAGATCAGTGCAAATCAGAAAGATAATACCAAATGGAAACTGATAAAATTTAAATTTTATAAATCCATTTTGGTCAGCTAAAGATCAACCGAGGATAATATTAAATACAGAGAGATAAATGGATAGAGAGAAGATCAACAGATGAGATGAAGCAAGTTTGACTCAGATTCTGACTGAATACATTTTAGTATTTGAATCATAACTTTCGCTACCGAATCTCAAATCTGATGATTCAAGATGATCTAGAAAGCAGACTTACAGGGATACAGCTCTTATGTTGATCACTATTTCTAATTCTATCATTTGATAAGTGATATTCTGCAATCAACATGCCAACAAACTGCAGATCAGAACTGAATATTCACATCAAATCAAGTTTGGAGAAGGGGAGGATTCAAATTCAGAAATAGTCAGCTTTCTCTATCTTCATACTCCTCTAACCTCTACATTTCTTCTATAAATACCTGCAATCTCAAAGGCAAAGGGGAAGGACAACCATGCAGAGATAGGATTTAGTCCAGTTTTTCATTCTTTGTAACTTGGTTTTTATTTTCTTTCATATAATTTTTGTTTTATTTATGTAACTGAGAGGAGAGGATACTTTCATAGAGGAATGAGAGCAAGCTTATACTAAATGTGACACCAGTGTAACTGATCTTTTCTTCCATTGTTATTTGAATCGAATCGAGGTTTCCTTTTCTTTTCTATCCTTGTTTTTTTTCGCTTTCCTCTTTTGTGTTTGGGGATCAAAATGAAACCGATAGCCTCGAAGTTACTTTCTCCTTGTAAGTGCCGTTGATGGCTTATGAAGATGGACATCCATTTCTGTGGTAGTATAGCTCGCCCCTTCATTTCATAGTGTAAATCGGGAATGGGGAAGATCTCATCTGCCATGTTTCGATCGCCTTCAAAGAAAGGTACATCATCGATACGGGTGAAAGGTAAGCAGGCGCCAAAGAGGTAAGTATATTTTTAGGTTTTAGTTTTTCTTTCTTTTCTTTTAACTTTTAGTGTAGATCACCAACACCATAATCACCCAAATCTCTTTCACTCTTTTATTTTCTTTATACATATCACGTCTATTTTCTCCATCTCCTTATTCTACCACTTTCTTCCTAACTTGACTTTAACTCCATTTTTCTTTTTCGTTTAAAAAACTAAAAGAAGAACTTTAACCATACTTTGTAGCCTAAAAGAGAACTTACTAAAAATTTTCCATCGCTAGTCCCTCCTTGTGGATCACAACCCGCATAGCCATTTGCTATTGTGGTGGAATTGAGCACCTTACACTACTGTTTCAAAAGTTCTGAAGTTCTTTATTTTTGTGTAGGTTCTAACTCAATCACGCAACCTTAGACATTAATTTTATAGGAGTAAGATTCAAAACAAGTTTCACCCTCAATTAATCTCCTAATGAGTCCAAACGTCCCTAGGGGCCAACGTCTATCAATTTTTAAATTAGGCTTAGGATAGTGAGTGCTTAAGAAGTTTTTTGGGCTAAGAAAGGGTGATGAAATCCCCACCTTATCTTGTTTATTTGGGTGATGTCTTTAGAAGTGATTTGTTCAAGTGTACAGAATATATCAAACAAGATTCACTCAAAGCAAATAAATCAACCAACGAGTGACTCCTATTCTATATGCTATGCTTACATACCTTACTCCAGCACTCTACAACAGTAAAGTATATAAATCGTAAAGACAAGTGTCCAAAGATGGAAATGTATAAGCCAATTTTCAACTTTCAACAAGTTTTTCACTGTTTGTTTATTAGCAGTAATATTGGTGTGGTATACAAGAAAAATAATTATTACAGAGAGCTAATTTTTTGCAGAGCAAACAACCTACAAAAAATATTGTCAGTAGTGTACTCAACCTTGCCGCGAAAATGTGGCAAAATGGAAACGCGACAAGTTTGAGGGTACCTGGTCTCTACTTTCTAGAGCAGAGGCCCAAGATCACTTATATGTCACTGTAGCTATTATTTTCTTATTTTTAGCACTTGTAACCTGAAACAGAAAGAGAAACATTCAGATCGAGAAAACAAAGCTAAAACTGCTACCCTCCCCGGCAACGGCGCCAAAAATTTTGTTCGAAATCAGAAAGTGTATTGAAATGATACAAGCACCAAAGTTAAGAGTTCATTATTGATGTTGAGTTGTGTTCTTAAGTAGTTGTGCTTGTATCCTTCCGAACTAATCGTCCTAGCCAAATGGTACAATGAGTCGTATCCACAGTGAGGGGAAGCGATAGAAGCTTTGTCTGATTCTTACTTTGTTAATCAAAATATGGTTCTTGTTTCAGTTAAAAACTAAAGAAGGAAAAAAAGAAAGAGTGTGAAATTAATGACGTGATTTGGTTGTAAGTAAAAAAGCGAGTGAAAACAAAAGAGAAAAGAAACGCAGATTTGAGAAAGCGATGATTGAAAATCGAAGAAAAGAAAAGAGAAGGCTTAAAGCAACTAAAAGAAAGTTTTAAAAGAAGTTTTAAAAGAAAGCTTTGAGAAAAGAGGTGCAAAAAAGAGTTTGAAGAAAATTTGAAAAAGTTTCTAAAGGAAAATTGCTTGAAAAGTTTTAGTTGCAGAAAATGAAAAAGATCGCATGGCTAACCTTCTACGAATAAATCCCACTAACCATTAACTTGCTTGAAGATAGGGCTCACAATAGATCTTTGACCTTCATGAGTCTTGTGCATTGAGAACTAGTCATGTGGTGTTCTAATGAAAGTCCTTCACCATCAACTTTTTGTTATACGGCAAAAAACTTGAACATCACCCTATCAAGATCCGTTTTAAGGTGATATTAGGGTGAGAAACAAGTGCACTATCGGTATTGATTAAGCTTAACCTGCAACAAAAAAATACAGAATTTCAAAACTTAAGAATAAGATGTGCAAGTACTTAATGCTACCGCTATAGCAAGTGGGTATGCGGGTCGTGATCCACAAGGAGGGACTAGCAATAAAAGCTTTTTAGTAAGTTTTCTTTTAAGTTACAATCAATGATTAAAGATTTTCTTTTAGCTCTTTAAAAGTAAAGAGAAAAATAAGTTACAGTTAAATTAAAAAGAAAGTGGTGGATTGAGAAGGTAGAGAAAATAGAAAATGGATATATACAAAGAAATTAAAAAGAGTGATAAAAGAGTTGGGAGATTGTGGTGTTGGTGATGTAAACTAAAAGTTAAAAGAAAAGAAAGAAAAGTTAAAATAAATACTTACCTCCTCTATTTGATGACTTATCTTGAACCCTTGCATGTTTTACCTTGCTTCGGAGGTGATCAACGCATAACCCATAAGATCGAGCTCAGTCCCCATTCGCATTACATCATCAAGACGAACTAGAATGAAATGGTACGGAATCTTGAGAAGGAGAACATCATCATGAAATATTGGTGGCATTCACACAAACATGGCTATACTGATGCTTCTAAATTCACTTGGATATTCATCAAAACCAAATGAGAAAAAGTAAAAAGATGAAGAAGAACATATAAACAAAGAAGAGCATAAATATGTTACCTTTGATTGCTTGTAGAAACGACGAAAGAAAGGAGGAAGTTACATCGGTGTCACTCTCAACATAAGTCTCTCTCTTACTTACATGAATTTCAGTCTAACCTACGCTTACAAAGAAATTAAAATTACATAAAATAAAAATAAAAACCTACACTAAAAAGAATAAAAAATTGGCCTAAAATCTATCTCTGCTCCCTCGCTCCATGTGGTCTCTGAAAACCCAGTATTTATTGGCAAAAACCACATGAGGGAGAGCGTATGAAGATAGGGGGAGCAAACGCTCCCTGAACTGCCTCAACAAAGTCCCGAAAACGCGACTTTTACCGTGTTTTCGCAACAAGGGTGTGGCAAGGTGGCCGCACCCAGGGAGTGGTACTCCCTGGTTTTGCGATATGACTTAACTCTTGCCAGATTTATAGTTTTGGGTCCTGGATTTGATGAAACCTCCTTTGATCTTCGGCTTTAATCATTTGATTTATAAAAATCTTGTTTTAACTGCCTGTTCAACTAATATTATTTGCCCTGATTTGCCCTGATTTGTCCTGTTCTTTGATATGAATTAATTCTAAATTAAATCAGAATTTTGTTGGGCTTTTGGGCTTGTTTCTCTTCCCTCTCCCTTAGTAATAGGGTGCATATAAATTAGGCAATAATATGATTAAAAACACATCTTATTATATAATAAATATAAGATGTGACAATGAATGTGCAATATCAGCGACTAATCACACCCCCATACCTATCTTTTGCTCATCCTCGAGCAAAACAACAAAACTAAACCAAAAATTATTAGACCATTTTCACAGGACACACGATTGCACTACGGATGTGCAACAAGCTATTAAACCTCTAGGTTTCCCCTAGATGACGAGTTTTGTCTCGTGAGGATTTTCAGTGGATTACACCCACAAAATCTATAAAGAAAGAAATAAAGTGTTAGTATTTTGAAAACACATTTTGAAAGAGAAAAATATTTGAAGTTTTTTTTAAGAATTAAGTAATCTATAAGTTATACAAAAACTGAACTTTTTACTCTTAAACTTAGTCTTTATTCAAAAACTTGTTATCAATCAAGGCAAGGAGTCAAACTGTATTCTCATCTAATCTATTATTTTACCCTAAGTTATATGCACCTTTGTGACCGTGAAATTTTGACTCGGGGTTCTTTAACTAATTCTTATGCCATATTTTCTTTTCTTTTGTTTTTTATTTTTGGTGATATTAATCCTTAGTTCTATTAGGCTTTCTAATCTTCTCATGTAACGAGCCTTTAATCGATGACTCCCAAACCAAACGGTCTTAGAGCACCAGGTAAAGAAAACACCCCAAAGACTTAAAGACTCGAGTAAATAAGACCACAAAACTAAGGATTTTATTATATGAACCACTTTTATGCGTGAATACTTATGCTATATGAGGCACAAATACCCAGCTTAATTAGAAGATTTTTATTTACATATATTTTTTTCTTTTTTTAATAAGGCATAAGAATCTTTGTTTTTGAACCTAAGTGTGTAAGTGTATAAAGCATGCATATATCACCAAGGTAAAAATCAAGACTAAATTACCTGTCCAAATTTTCTTCCTAACCTTGAAAATCAAACAAATAATCTTATTTTGACCAAGTATAAGAAATCATAATTATAATTCTCCTATTCTTTAAAATTGACTAAATTTTTACAAAACATATGTCAAAATATTGTTTCTATTTTCAAAAAGTTTTTAAAAGTAAAGAAAATGTTAATAAATTTTTTAATAATAAAAGAAAACCTAAGTTATGTTAGAACCCTCCCCACACCTATCTCATGCATTGTCCTCAATGATGAATTAATGCATAGATGCATGAAAAAGAAGAGAGGGAAGGAAAATACTACTTTATGGTGGTGGTTCCGGTGGTGGTCTGATTGGGTCAAGCGTTGCTATTCAATCAAGATAATGTTGTGGATCACGGAATCCACCTTTATTGACCTCTTTATATTTATATATTTACAGTCCCCAATATGAATAGGATCATGAAAGATCCTATCATGAAACAAATTCCCTATACATGACCAGTCTTGAAAAATTATCACGGAGTCATCATGGGCTATACCTATGTCCAACAAAAGAATGTGACTTAGTGAAATGGTTGACTTGGGCTCAAGAATGATAGGTTTAGGAACCAATACTAACTCGAGAAAATCAACTTTGGGTTCGAGAGTTAGTTTTGGTTCAAGAGTTGCGTCCAAATCTAAGAATTAAGATTCACATTCTTTTCTCATCAATGGAATGTGACTATCCAAAATTGGTGATTCCATTTCTAGATTTATGGGTACGGGAATAAATGTTGGCTCAGAAAATTGATCCAAATTGGGTAAGAATATAGGAATCAATATAGATTCGAAGATGAAAACTGAATCACAAAGTTGGAGATCGGGTTCACATTCATTATCAAGTTCAATCTCATTAAAATGAAAACTTACCAATTCGTCAATGGGTTAATATTGGTCAAGTTTAAGGTTTTGTGGTGAAATTGAATCTTCATCAACGTCTTCAAGATACCATGATTCTTGGTTTTCATCAATATGGTTAGAAGTGTTGGGAATAGTCAAAGATTGGTTAAGGAGAGTTTCCTTATTCTTACGCATGTTTTTCAATCTACTAAGTTTTGCTTCTATCATATCAAGTGGATCATTTTGAAACTGAATCATGGACTTCATACTCTTTTCTAAGTCGGCATGTGCTTCTTGAAAAATAGAGTAAGGAACTGTGACTTAAAAATTTTGATGGGATTTTGAGCCTTCTAACATTTGAATTCGTCGCTCAAGCTCGTCTAAGGCTTCCATCCTCTTCTCCTAGTCAATTGATTCTTCTAATGATTATTCGGGAGAAGGAGTATATGAAGCTGGATGTTGGTTGGGTGGTTAATAATATGACTAGGGGAGTTGTATCACCATTGACTCTGTGAAGAGTAGTGATAATTATTCTAGTCATGTTCATAGTATTGGGACTGGGGCATGTATTTATTCGAGTTAGACCAATCCGGCATACTAGGTTAGTTAAAGTTATGATATGCCGGGTTGGTAACATCAGAAAAAGAGGTCAGGGTGTAACATGGATTACCATTAAAATTGGAAAAATTGTTGTTATAAGCCATATCACACAAGAAATGTTAAAATTAAATAAAGAAAAGCAAATAAATAAACAAACAAAAAGAAAAAAAATCTAAGCTAAGTTAAGGTAAATCTTAGACCTAGATAACTCCTAACTGGTTAGACTGTCCACATGGGGTATATTGTCGAATCTGACCACAAGTTAATCAGTCAGGTAAGGGATAGATCAGTGAGAGGCATCCGTGCCTAAGCAACGGGCCTAATTATGCCAAACCACCAACCTTCAGGGTTTCGCCCCTCAATCCCTAACCTTAGACACCGATTCAGCAAGAGTCAAATTCAAATCAACTTTCCCCTGAGGTCAGTCTCCTATATGAGTCCAAGATGTCCCTAGGGCCAATGTCTACTTAGTTTTAGTTAGGCTTGGGTTAGTGAGTGAGGAGATTGTTTGTAGGCTGAGGGAGGGTAATGACTTTCCCTCCTTATCTTGTTTATAGGACAAGCCCTTAAATTAATTTAGTGCAATGTGTATATGAAAAGCAACACTTAAACAATGTAAACAATTCAAAAGTGTTCCTATACTACATGCTATGTACACGTACCTTTGCTCCAGCACTCTTCAACAGTAATGTTAAAATGTAAACGAATTAGACACATGCCTAAATGCAAAGTCAAAACCATTTTTAGCATTTAACAAATATCAATTTACTGTTGAGGTTAGAAAGTATGTAAAGTGAGTTAATCAAGAAAATTAATAGGTGCAGAAATTTAGCTTTGCAATTCAGCTAACCTGTAAAAATACAGGTTAGTAGTTCACTCAGCTTGCCACTGGAATGTAGCAAATCTGAGAACTTCTGAGCTCTGCTTTCTTGAGCAGAATCCAGGACCACTTATATTCCAATGCAACATATATTTCCTTGATATCTATCCCTGCACACCAAGAACAAAGAAGAAAGTTAACCAAAAAAATGTAAACTTAAAAAGAGAATTACTTACCGTCCCTCCCCGGCAACGGCGCTAAAATTGATTAAGCTTAAACCTACAACAGAAAAATATAGAATTTCAGAACTTAAGAATAGGATGTTCAAGTACTCAATGATACCGCTATAGTAAGTGGCTATGTGAGTCGTGATCCACAAGGAGGGACTAGCGATATAAGCTTTTTAGTAAGTTCTCTTTTAAGTTATAATCAATGGTTAAATATCTTCTTTTAGTTTTTTAAAAGAAAAAAGAAAAATAAGTTACAGTTAAATTAAAAAGAAAGTTGTAGATTGAGAAGGTGAAGAAAATAGAAAATGGATATATACAAAGAAATTAAAAAGTGTGATAAAAGAGTTGGGAGATTGTGGTGTTGATGATCTAAACTAAAAGTTAAAAGAAAATAAAGATAACCTAAAAGAAGTACTTACCTCCTCTGGTTGATAACTTACCTGGAACCCTTGCATGTTATACCTTGCTTCGGAGGCGATCAACGTATAACCCATAAGATCGAGCTCAGTTTCCATTCAATTACATCATCAAGACGAACAAAAATGAAATGATACGGAATCTTGAGGAGGATCATCATGAAATATCGGTGGCACTCACGCAAACATGGCTATATTGATGCTTCTAGATTCACTTAGATATTTATAAAAACCAAAAGAGAAAAAGAAAAAAGATGAAGAAGAACATATAAACAAAGAAGAGCATAAATATGTTACCTTTGATTGCTTGTAAAAACGATAAAAGAAAGGAAGAGGTTACATCAGTGTTACTCTCAACATAAGTCTCTCTCTTACTTATATGAATCTTAGTCTAACATATGCTTCCAAAGAAATAAAAATTATATAAAATGAAAATAAAAACTACACTAAAAAGAATGAAAAACTTTCCTTCTATTACCTCGCTCCTTGTGATCTCTGGAAACCCAGTATTTATAGGCAAAAATCACATGATGGAGAGCGTACGAAGATAGGGGGAGCAAACGCTCCCCAACTACCTCAACAAAGCTGCAAAAACGCGACTTTTACCACATTTCTACGGCAAGGGTATGGCCAGGTGGCCACACCCAGGGGGTGGTACTCCCTGGTTTCGCGATATGACTTTATCTCTTGTCGGATTTGCCTTTGGGGGACCTGGATTTGACGAAACCTCCTTTAATCTTCAGTTTTAACCAATTGATTTGTAAGAATCTTGTTTTAACCACTTGATCAACTAGTTTTATCTTCTCTGACTCGCCCTGATTTGTCTTGATCCTTGATTTGAATTAATTCTGAATTAAATCAAAATTTTGATGGGCTTTTGGGCTCGTTTCTCTTCCCTCTCCCTTAGTAATGGGCATGCATATAAATTATACAATAAATAGGATTAAAAAAAGAGTTTATTATATAATAAATATGAGAATGTGACAATGAATGTGCAATATCAGCGATCGATCATGTATCGACAAAGATGAGTGGGTATTCTCTAAGAAAAAATAAGCAAGTTAGGCAATCAATGAAGATCACCTAGAGGGGGTGAATAGATGACTAGCTAATCTAATAATGAATAATACAGAATTAAAAGATATTTAAGTAAGCTAAAACTATTAAGCTAAACACACTAAATATAACACAAGGGTGTAGCCAAATTTCCGGTGAAGGGCTCTGAACTATCTCCTCAAGATTCCTCAAGATAAAAGTTGATGTGCCACTATGGCTCTCTTGGTTGAATACAAGTATGAGCAAACACACCCAAGCATATATCAATTAAGCACAAGTATATCAAGTAAGTAATGAATATGAACAATAAGAGTATCAAGATATAAACACAAGTGAGCGATAGAGAGAAAGCAATTGAAAACATGGGAGAATTATTTCGAGGTTCGAGCACCCTTGCTCTACGTCCCTGCCTTAACACTATGAAGGATTTTCACTAAAAATAATCCCACTGGATCACTCGGTGCTGCAACACCTACGACGAGTTCACACTAGAACTCCTTGGACTCACTAATCCCTCTCTTGTACCCGCAAGAACAACACACACAAGCACACTAGCTTGTCGAGACCACACCTCTACACTGAGCTCCCACAAGAACTCGAAACAATACGAACCCGCAAGTTCGCCTCCTTAAATACAAGATACAACACTTGGTGATCTAATCACTTTGATCACCAAAAAAATACTCTCATAACAACTCTCCTATAGGATAGATATGACAATGGAAAGCTCAAGTATGTGTAAGAAAAACTAGAATAGATTTATGATAAAAAAACTCAAGAAATCTCTTTTACAAAACACTCTTGAAATCTCTCCTTTTAATAGGGAAGTATTTGGCTCTAAAACAAGTGGAGATAAATACTAAAAGAGGTAGGAAAAACTAGCTTGAAACCCTCTTCAAATCTTGTAAAAAATAGCTCAAAACAGCCCCAATTTATAAGCCTAAAAAATATAGCCGTTGGAGCCAACTCAGTAGGAAACCCTGCTGTCGATCAACCGGTTTGTCGACTGCCAGCGGTCGGATTGTCGACCGTTGGAAAAGCGGTCAACCGGATGGTCGACCACCCGGTCGACCGGGCCAGATCCAGAGAGCAAAATTCTCTGGTGGTCGACTGGGTCCGTCGACCGGCCCTCCAGCCAAACTATCTGTGCACATCGGTTGACTGTCTGGTCGACCACCAGTGTAGTCTGACTAAAAATCTGGGATTAAAAACTTGGTCTTTTTATCTTTAATAAAATCCCATAAATTCTCATAAATTTTACAAAAATAAGTTCATTAATATACTTTGATATACAAACATGTTTAATTAAAAATCAAAACATATTACAAACATTTTGAACTATATTTGTGATATAGAAATTTTGGCCTTAAATAAAAATCGTAATTTTTAAAAACAATCTCCAAATTGAAAAATGATTTTTCTAAAACTCTCCAAATACAAAAATAAGATATTTTAAGCACTTTTGAAGCTTAGTGTGCAAGGATATGATCCAATACATATATATGATGAAATATCTATGTTTTTGACAATAAACTCTAAAATTGGTTTTGATAAAATACATGTATACTTTGAAGCTTAAAATTCAAAACGGTATTTTCTAAATATATATAAATATTGTCTGTATGTATATGAGCAATCCACCAACTAATCTATCCTTTACATTTTATCTAAAAATAAATCTTAACACTTACAAAACCGGACATAAGTCTTCTTGAAAATCTTCTCTTGAAAATCTTCTTCTACTTCTTGACTTGGTCTAAACCTTGATCCAATGAGTTAGACTCCTCTTGAGTACTTGATGCAATCTTGTTGTGTGAGCTCTTGAATCAACACGTGCTAGCTGATTGAGTTTTTACCTGCACACAAAATATAGAATTTCAGTTTTAAGAATAGGATGTGCAAGGTGCTCAATACTACCGCTATAGCAAGTGGCTATGCGGGTCGTGATCCACAGGGAGGGACTAGCGATGGAAGCTTGTTTAGTAAGTTCTCTAAAGTGTTTGAATTAATAGTTGTTAAAGTTAGGTTAGAAAGAAAGTGGTAGATTAAGAAGATGTAATTAATTTAAAGTCAAGTTAGAAAGAAAGTGGTAGATTAAGAAGATGGAGAAACTAGAAGTGATATTTACAATGAAATTGAAGAAGTGAAAAAGATTAGGAATATTGTGATTTATACTAAAATTAAAAGAAAGACAAAAAAACTAAAAACTTACTTAACTCTTCGGCGTCTGCTTACCTTGGAACCGTGTCAATGATGTACCTTTCTTTGAAGGCGAACGAAGCATGGAATATGAAATCTTCCCTGTTCCTGATCTATACTACAAATAAAAGGCGAGCTATACTACCATGGAAACAGATATTCATCACCATAAACCATCAACGGCACTTGCAAGGAGAAGGCACCTTCGAAGCTCTTGGTTTCACATGAATCCACAAGCACAAAAGAGGGAAAAACAAAGAATAGCAAAAAGAAATAAACTTTGATATGATTCAATTAACAATAGAAGAAAAGATTACTTACACCGATTTTCACCTTCAGTACAAGTTTGATCTTTGATCTCCTTCCTCCATGAAAGTATCCTCTCCTCTATGTTATAAAAAAAAATTAAAAATTACAAAAAATAAAATAAAAAAACCTAATCTACAAACTAGCCTAAGAAAACCCTAAATTAGTTTCTATCTTCGACTGTGTACTTCTGAGATCTGCCCTTCCTCTGTTGTCATGCAGGGGTATTTATAGGAGAAAACCAGAGGATAAGAAGCGTATAAAGATAAGAAGAGCAAAATATCTCTGAATTTGAATTCTGAAAATCACCTAGAGGGGAGATGATTAGGTGATGGCTAATCTAATGGTCACTTAATGCCAATTAATGCGGAAGCAAAATCTATAATGACCTAAACTAAACGCTTACACTAAACACCACGTATAATACAAGAGTGTTGCCGAATTCCCCGTGAAGGGCTCTGGACAAAGTCCTCTAGATTCCCCTTGAATGGGTTGAGGTGCCGCGTTGGCTCTCTTGGTTGAATACAAGTGTTAGCAAACAATCCCAAGCAAGTATATCAATTAAGCACACAATGAATATCTAGCATATAAAGATGAGCACAATAAAAGTATGCAAGATATAAGCAAGAGACAAAGAGAGAGAGAGTGAGCAATTGCAAACACAAGGGATTTGTTTGGAGGTTCGAGCATACTTGCTCTACATCCCCGCCTTCGACACACGAAGGATTTCCACTATACTCGATCCCAATGGATCACCCGGTGCCGCAACACCTACAAGCTCTCGGACTCCCTAGTCCGTACACGCAAGCCCTCCGGCTCGCCGAGGCCGCACCTCAAACAAGAGTTCGCACCCGAACCCGAAACAACCGAGTCCACACTAGGACCCGAAACAATGCGAACACAACCGTCCGCCTTCTCAAAGAACAAAGTAGAACTTTGGTGATCACAACTCTTGATCACCTAAAATCCTCTCACAAAAACACTCCTATAGAATGAATAGCTCAATGAGTTGCTCAAGTGTTTGTGAGAAAAACAAGGAAAGAGATGGTGGAGGAAAACTCAAAGAAATCTCTTTCAAACACTCTAGATAAAAACTCCCCTTTTGATTGGAAGTATTAGCTCTCAATTTAGTGGAGAAAACTCTTTTAAACAAGTGGGAAAAACTGGCTCAAAGTCCACTAAAAATCTTGGTAAAAAACAATGCCCAAACCCCCAAATTTATTGGCTGAGAAAAACTAGCCGTTGGGGTTCTGTCAGGCCTAACGGTCGACCGTCCGGTCGGCCGGCCAATGGTCATATTTCAGACCGTTTAAGCCATCGGTCGACCGGGCGGTCGACCGAGCCAGGATACAGAGAGCAATCTCTCTGTCCGATCGACCGCACTGTCGTCCGGGGCCTTTCCAGAGAGCAGAGCTCTCTGGACGGTCGACCGGGTCGGTCGGCCGGCCATCCTGCAGAACAGGCGTGTACGTCTGTGCACGTCGGTCGACCGAGTCGGTCGACCGACTTCAGCCCAGTCGACTTGGTCGGTCGACTAGTCGACTAGCTGAAGCCAAAAACAGAAAAACTGGGATTTAAAACTTGGTCATTTTGGCTCACATAAAATCCCATAAAATACTTAAAAATTTACAAAAATAGTTTTACCAATATACTTTGATAAACAAACATGCTTGCACAAAATCAAGGCATGTTATAAAAGATTTGGACTATTTTTGTAATATGAAAATATTGGCTCAATTGAAAACAGTATTTGCCAAAACTTGTTTTTTTCTAAAAACTTGTTTTCCAAACTTCTTCATGATACAAAAACAAGATATTTTGAATTCATTAAAGCATAGTGTGTATGGATATGATCTACTACATAAATAAGATATCTATATTTTTGACATTAAGCTCTAAACATGATTTTGGATAAAAGGTATGTAAACATGAAAACCAAAATCCAAACATGTATTTTCCAAAATGAAAATCTTTTGTAAAAATAAAACTATCAAGAGTGTGTGTGTAAATGTACTTGAGCAATCCACCAACTATTCTATCCTTTACATTTTATCTAAAAACAAAAATCTTATACCTAGACACAAGTCTTCATCTTCTTGAAGTCTTCACTTGAAGCCTTCTCATCTTCTTGACTTGGTCCAAACACGATCCAATGGCTCTTGGATCAAACCGTGCTAGCTTCAAAACTTGACTTAAAATCCTTTGTTGAAGCTCCACACCAACTAAGATCTTGATCATAAATATGTCACTAATTAAACATAAGATCATTAGTAAACTTAACTACATGAGTTGATCATCATCAAAATTCGAGTGATGGGCCTTTGGGCCAACAATCTCCCCCTTTTTGATGATGACAAAACTCATGAAGTTATATATGCATGGATTAAAGTAAAGCTCCAAAGAAGCTCCCCCTTAACTCATGCATAAACAAAACATAATAAGATATGACAATGAAGTACATGAATAAGTATGCAAATGATGGAGATAAAACTAAATCAAATTCTTTTTCTCCTATTTGCATAAAACAAAACAAATATGCATAAACATAAATCTTTTTGCATATATACTAAATACTTCTCAAATACCTCTCCCCCTTTTTGTCAATCATCAACAAAGGGGTTAAGGTAAAAACAAAATTATCAAATTTTTCTCCCCCTTTTTGTCATAAACAAAGAAACCAATAAGGGGTGTAAACAAATAAGTCAATAAAAAAGGTATATGCGATATACACTCATGAAGAGGAAGACGGTTAAGTAACTTCCCTACGCATATACATTACATGAAGGAGGGATGACAAGCCCTCATTCACATAACGTATAATATGTAATGCATAAGAGGAGATGTGAAGCTCCCCTACACACGTGTACCACATAAAGAAGAGTTGTCAAGCTTCTCAATATATAATACACTCAACATGAATCTATATGTAGAATAGATGTTAAGCTCTCCTTGCATATAGGCAATACAAATCAAAATTTTTGAATTTTCTCAATAAAACAAATCTTGAGAATTTTTTTAAAAAAAATTTTATTTTCTTATCATAAACAACTTTGTGCTTTAAACATGTAAATCAATTTTAACTCAAGCACAAATAACTCATATATATGTATGAAAAATGAGTATACCAAATGAAATTGATACATACATATATAAGAAAACAATATATGAGTATACACAAAAATAGAGTCAAATTGATACCAATTGAAACGATCCAATGATACCAATTGAAAATAACAATGTAAATCATGTAAATGACTCATAACCTATACCTCCCAACCAAGTTCAAGATTACAATATTTTTCATATAAAGCATACATGAACATGATCTCCCAGCCATCCGCCCATAAAGGGTAGAGTTTTCAAAAATAGATTTGAAAATATTTTAGCATTGAAAATCACTACCAAATGAAGAATAATTAACTAGTTAAAATAATTTCTGAAAAACTAGTTAAAGATCCTTCAAAACATGAAATCAAAGCATATGTATTTCATGAATCATACCAAATATAAGAATTGACACTCGATCTATGAAGCTCAAAAATATGTTCATGAATCAAAGTCATGACAAAAGAAATAAAGTGTGAGCGTTCAAAAGTCATGTAAATAGCATTTTCATGAAAATAGACATTGAAGCTCAAAAAGTGTGAGTATCATTTTTAAATCATAAAAATTCATTTTTCATAAAAACAAAGCACACTTCTAGGTATATGTATGATTTATCCAATCCTAATAATACACATACATATCCCAAATATAAAAGAGTCTATCAATTGTATTTGCATGAAAGAAAGAGACTCACGGGTATACATGTATATTTATTAGATTTGAATTAAAAATACATATACATGAAGTAAAATCATAAAATTTGGCAAAGCATGTATAAATGAGAGAATCATCAAAACTAGGCTATACATGTGCATATAGTGGGTACAAATGAGCATGAAGTGCAAATATATATAAGTCAACTTGTTGCTCACTATTTGTACATTTATAAATCTAAGTTTTAATAAAAACTACATTTAAACAAGTATTTACCACATGAAGCACATAAGAACACAAAACATGAACATGCTATGAATATGATATATGTAAAAAGCATGTACATAAAAAGTAGGAGTTTAGAGATTGTTACCAACTCCAAAGCTCTAAGCATGGTGGTTTTCCCACCAACACCTCCTTGATAGCGGTGCTCCAAATATGTGACCTTTTAGTTCAAGTGCACCCACCATCAAGGCACCAAATCTCTCACGTTTTGTGAGAGCCCTCACCTACATCAAATACACATGGTGGGGGTTTTGGTACCCATTTTCTTTTGGGTCCTTGGGGTTAGCTTTGTAAGGCACCCAAACATTTTTATTATTAGCAAAATTAATATGATGCAACTTGTCAAAATAAAATTTTGCTAAATGGCCTTTGCGGCCACAATGTGTACATTTGTACACCTTAGGATGCTTATGTGTATGTGTTGATCATGACGTGCAACATAAGCATATGCATGATGATGTTGTGCATGAATGTGTGGAGTTTGTTTCTTTGAAAACAAAGACTCCAACCTAGTGTGGTTAAAAGCACAAGAGCTCAAAGTTGAGCTCAAACAATCCATTTTATTTTTCAAAACTTTTATCTCATTTGTGGTGGCATGTAAAGCATGATGAGATAAAGAATCATTTTTCTTTTGAAAAACATTTTCTTTTTCTTTTTCAACAAATTTTCTTTTTAAAGACTTATTTTCTTGAAAAACAACTTCCTTTTGTTTTTCCACCAAATCAATTTTATTTTTCAAAGTATTGTTTCCTTCACACAAATCATTCAATCTTGAAAATAAGGAAACATTCTCATTTTTCAAATCTTCCTTTTCTTTTTCTAAACATGCAATATTATTTTTAAAAGTATCATTTTCTATATGCATGCAATCAAGTTTCTTTTTCAAATTTTTATTGTCTTTCTTAATCATGTCATATTTTTCAAGCAATAATTGACAAAAAGTGCTAAGCTCATCATATGACATATTATTATCCTCATCCTCGGATTCGGTAGTTACCTCAAGGGGGTTATCCCCTTGGACCATGTAGCACAAGTTGGAGGTGTTGCTTCCAACATCCGAGTCACTCCCCGCATAGTATTGTTCCTTTTCGCCAAGGGAGATGAGGGTGTTCCAAACTACAAAAGCCAAATCAAGATTAGCAACCCTAGATAAATAATCATCATTTAGGGTAGATCTTAAAGCATGTAGGGCTTTTGCATTAGCCTCAATATTCTTACCATTTAAACAATAAGCATTATTAATTGTGACAAGATAAACATGAATGCCTAGGGCCTTGAGGTACAAGGACATCTTCACCTTCCATATATGGATGTTAAGAATGTCAAACATGGGAGGTGACATGAAGTCCATGGTGTGTGTACAAAAATAGTGATTAGCCTAAAATGAGGATCTTTAACTCTAGGTTGTAAGACCTAAAATCAGAGCACTTGGCTCTGATACCAATTGAAAATCACTTAGAGGGGGGGTGAAAGGTGATGGCTAATCTAATGGTCACTTAATGCCAATTAATGCGGAAGCAAAATCTATAATGACCTAAACTAAACACTTACACTAAATACCACGTATAACACAAGAGTGTTGCCGAATTTCCCGTGAAGGGATCTGGACAAACTCCTCTAGATTCCCCATGAATGGGTTAAGGTGCCGCATTGGCTCTCTTGGTTGAATACAAGTGTTAGCAAACAATTCCAAGCAAGTATATCAATTAAGCACACAATGAATATCTAGCATATAAAGATGAGCACAATAAAAGTATGCAAGATATAAGCAAGAGACAAAGAGAGAGAGTGAGCAATCGCAAACACAAGGGATTTGTTTCGAGGTTCGAGCATACTTGCTCTACATCCCCGCCTTCGACACACGAAGGATTTCCACTATACTCGATCCCAATGGATCACCCGGTGCCGCAACACCTACAAGCTCTCGGACTCCCTAGTCCGTACACACGCAAGCCCTCCGGCTCGTCGAGACCGCACCTCAAACAAGAGTTCGCACCCGAACCCGAAACAACCGAGTCCACACTAGGACCCGAAATAATGCGAACACAACCGTCCGCCTTCTCAAAGAACAAAGTAGAACTTTGGTGATCACAACTCTTGATCACCTAAAATCCTCTCACAAAAACACTCCTATAGAATGAATAGCTCAATGAGTTTCTCAAGTGTTTGTGAGAAAAATAAGGAAAGAGATGGTGGAGGAAAACTCAAAGAAATCTCTTTTAAACACTCTAGATAAAAACTCCCCTTTTGATTGGAAGTATTAGCTCTCAATTTAGTGGAGAAAACTCTTTTAAACAAGTGGGAAAAACTGGCTCAAAGTCCACTAAAAATCTTGGTGAAAAACAACGCCCAAACCCCCAAATTTATAGGCCGAGAAAAACTAGCCGTTGGGGTTCTGTCAGGCCTAACGGTCGACCGTCCGGTCGGCCTGGATGGTCGGCCGGCCAACGGTCATATTTCAGACCGTTTGAGCCATCGGTCGACCGGGCGGTCGACCGAGCCAAGATACAGAGAGCAATCTCTCTGTCCGGTCGACCGCACGGTCGTTCGGGGCCTTTCCAGAGAGCAGAACTCTCTAGACGGTCGACCGGGTCGGTCGGCCGGCCATCCTGCAGAACAGGCGTGCACGTCTGTGCACGTCGGGTCGACCGACCGACTTCAGCCCTAGTCGACTTGGTCGGTCGACTAGTCGACTAGCTGAAGCCAGAAACAGAAAAACTGGGATTTAAAACTTGGTCTTTTGGCTCACATAAAATCCCATAAAATACTTAAAAATTTACAAAAATAGTTTTACCAATATACTTTGATAAACAAACATGCTTGCACAAAATCAAGGCATGTTATGTGAACTATTTTTGTAATATGGAAATATTGGCTCAATTGAAAACAGTATTTGCCAAAACTTGTTTTTTCTAAAAACTTATTTTCCAAACTTCTTCATGATACAAAAATAAGATATTTTGAATTCATTAAAGCATAGTGCGTATGGATATGATCCACTACATAAATAAGATATCTATGTTTTTGACATTAAGCTCTAAACATGATTTTGGATAAAAGATATGTAAACATGAAAACCAAAATCCAAACATGTATTTTCTAAAATGAAAATCTTTTGTAAAAACAAAACTATCAAGAGAGTGTGTAAATGTACTTGAGCAATCCACCAACTATTCTATCATTTACATTTTATCTAAAAACAAAAATCTTATACCTAGACACAAGTCTTCATCTTCTTGAAGTCTTCACTTGAAGCCTTCTCATCTTCTTGACTTGGTCCAAACACGATCCAATGGCTCTTGGATCAAACCGTGCTAGCTTCAAAACTTGACTTGAAATCCTTTGTTGAAGCTCCACACCAACTAAGATCTTGATCATAAATCTGTCACTAATTAAACACAAGATCATTAGCAAACATAACTACATGAGTTGATCATCATCAAAACTCGAGTGATGGGCCTTTGGGCCAACAAATTCTTCTTTTATCTCCAAACTTGTTTTGACTTATCCATAGAAGTTCAAATCTGTCCTGCAACTTGTTATCATATTGATCGCCGAAATTGGCTTCTCTACCTACTGAATTGGAAAGTTTGATAAACATAATAGTTGTAGATCTGCAAATCTTCTTTCTGGATCATCTTGAATCATTGGATTTGAATATTTGTAGCAAAAGTTATGATCTGAATACTAAAACATGTACAGTCTGAATCCAAATTTTTTGAAATAATTTTTATCTTTAAACTCTTCTCCTTTTATCTTTAGCCTTGTCTTGCAAGCAACTAGGGTTGAGTAGAAGTCCATCCCTTTCCTCTTCTTTTAATAATTGCAAATTTTGCACATGGGCTTGCACATGGGCTTTTTGGGCTTCTGGGCTTCATTTAAGCTTTTATTCTTTATTTAATTAATTACTCAAGGCCTGCACACAATAAATAATAAAACATTAGTAATAGTGCATAATTATAATAATAAATAGGAAAATATGATAGTATATGTAGTGATAAATATGCAATTTTTACTACCTATCACACCCCCACACTTATCTTTTTTCTCGTCCTCGAGTAAAAATTAGAAAGAAAAGAAAAATTAATCTATCCTAACTCACTTTCGTAGGAGTCACGTTTGCACTTAGCACATGCGACTAACTACTTATTCAATTTTTCCTCCTATACCTAAAAATTCAACAATTTATTTGTTTTGATCAAGTTTTTAGAAATCCTAATCATGATTTTCCTAATTCTTAAGACTAACTTAGATTTCTTTCAAAAGATAAGTCAAAATATTGTCCCTTTTTTTCATATTTTTTTTTTGGTTAGTATTATGTTAGTAAACCCTCCCCCTCACTTATCTCATACATTGTCCTCAATGTATGAATGAATGCATGTATGCATGAAAAAGAAGAAGGGGAAGGCAGATGTTACCTCAAGGTGGTGGTTCCGGTGGTGGTCTAATTGGTCCACGAAATGCGACCCAATCTACTTTTTGTGGAGTTCGGAGGAACCCACCAGAAATCTCTCTTGTATAACCCACTAAAATGATGTCTGTATGAACATTTTTTAAAAATTTCACCCCATCAAATTTTCAAATTTCATAATTATTTTCAGAGTCAATTGTGTCAACCGCCTTGTCCCAAAATAGAGTGTGAAAAGATGGAATGATTGACTTAGACATCAGAAGTACGGGAACGAATACCGACTCAGGAAAGTAACTTAAATCAAGTAAGGGTTCAGGAGTCGAGCTTGGTTCAAGAAGTGGGTCCAAATCAAGAAGTTGAAACTCTAGTCCACAATTATTTTCCCACAATGGAATGTAACTTAATATTGGTGATTCAAGTTCAGGAATGATAGGTATGGGAATCACAACTGACTCTAAAATATTACCTAAGTCGGGTAACAAAACAGGAGTCAATATTGATTCGAGAATTTGAACTTGATCACAGATTTGAGAATCTAGGTCACATTTCTCATTGAGTTCAATATCATAAAAATGAGAACTTGCCAATTTATCCATGGGACTTTCAAAATTATAAAATTGGTCAAGTTCAATATGATGATCATCAAAGATGGGTGATTCAATTTCATGATGAATAGGCACAGGATTCAATGTTGACTCGGGAAAAAGATTGAAATCAGGTGAAGACACCGGAGTCATTATTGAATTAGGAAGTAGAATTGAATAACCAAGTTGAGGGTCAGGATCATAGTTATTCTTAAGTTCTATTTCAGGAAATGAATAACTTGTCAAACTGTCACTGTCATTTTCAAAAATTGGAGTTTGGGCAAGTTCAAATGATTGTACTGAAATAGAATCTTATTTTCCAAAGTAACTTGACTCTTTAGCTCTAACAGAATGGTTATCAGAAATGGCCGAACAGTGAGAACGTAAAGTTTGAACCATCATATCTATTTCATGATCACGAGCGATTATAGCCTGAGTCATGACTTCAAGCATCTTTTCATAGTCGATTGGTGCATCATTTTGGTGTGATTGGACTTAAAAAGAGGAAGTGTTGTTGGGACAATCGTGATGAAATTGTGAGTCGATCAGATTCTGTGATTGTTGCTTGAACTCACGCATCATCATGTCCATGATTGATGGTGATTGTTTCTTGGACTCATGCATACTCATCATTTCCAAGATAGATGGTTTTCTATTTTGAACTGGTGGATCTGATTATGAATCTTGGAAATATTGTGGACAAGGGTGATAAGGAGGACAAGTTGGTTGAAAATTGGACTCGGGGGAGGTGAATCCCCATGGACTCTGTGAAGAGTTGAAATTGTTGTGAAAATTATGGTCATAAGATGGGGGCATGGGTTATATTCATTCGGATAAGACCACACCGGCACACTAGGTTGGTCAAAGTTATGATATGTCGGGTTGGTAATATCCGAAAAAGAGGTTGGTGTGTAATATGGATTAAAATTGGAAAAATTGTTGTTATAAGCCATATCACACAACAAAAAAAACAAACAAATAAAAAAAATTCTAAACTAAGTTAGGGTAGACCTATGACCTAGACGACTCCTAATGCAGACTTTGACCACAAGTTAATCAGCCAGGTCAGGGCAAGATTGGTGGGAGGTTTTCCGTCAAAAATGTTCCTTAATTAAATAACCACCAATCTTCGGGCTTTCGGCCCTCAATCCCCTTCCTAGACACTAATTTGGCAGGAGTCAAATTCCAACACCGTTCCCCTTAGGATAATCTCCTAATTGAGTCTGAGATGTCCCTAGGGCCAACGTCTACTCATTTTTAGTTAGGCTTGGGTTAGTGAGTGAGGAGATTAAGAAAGGGTGATGAAATCCCCACCTTATCTTATTTATAGGACAAGCCCTTAAGTCAATTTAGTGCACGTGTAAAGCAATAGACAAATATTCACTCAAAAGCAGTAAATCAGCCAAGGGTGCTTCCTAGTCTATATGCAATGCGAACGTACCTTGTCTCCAGCACTCTTCAACAGAAATTAAAAAATTAAATAGACACGTGCCTATATGTAAGAGTCTAATTTTTTTCAACAAATAAGTTACTGTTAATTAATTAGCAGTCTGCAGGGTGATCACAGAGAAAAGTTAACAGAGCAGTAAACAAATCTTTCAATTTGCAGTAACCTGCAGAAAACAGAGTGAGTAGTGAACTACACGGGCCGCGGAAACGCGGCTATTGCCGCGCAAACGCGGCTCTGTAGTAGGCTCTGCTGCTCTGCCTTCGAGGGCAGAGGCACAGAGTTGCTATATGTCCTTTGCTGCTGTTAGTTTTCCTGTTCTCTGATCCTGCAAACAAAAAAATAAATAAATCAATACTTTATTTTTTTTTAGAGAGAAACTTACCGTCCCTCCCCGGCAACGGCGCCAAAATTTTGATTGAGTTTTTACCTGCACAAAAAATATAGAATTTTAGTTTTAAGAATAGGATGTGCAAGGTGCTCAATACTACCGCTATAGCAAGTGGCTATGCGGGTCGTGATCCACAGGGAGGGACTAGCGATGGAGCTTGTTTAGTAAGTTCTCTAAAGTGTTTGAATTAATAGTTGTTAAAGTTAGGTTGAAAGAAAGTGGTAGATTAAGAAGATGTAATTAATTTAAAGTCAAGTTAGAAAGAAAGTGGTAAATTAAGAAGATGGAGAAACTAGAAGTGATATTTACAATGAAATTGAAGAAGTGTGAAAAAGATTAGGAATATTGTGATTTATACTAAAATTAAAAGAAAGACAAAAAAAAATTAAAAACTTACTTAACTCTTTGGCGTCTGCTTACCTTGGAACCGTGTCAATGATGTACCTTTCTTTGAAGACGAACGAAGCATGGAATATGAGATCTTCCCTGTTCTCGATCTATACTACAAATAAAAGGCGAGCTATACTACCATGGAAACAGATATTCATCACCATAAACCATCAACGGCACTTGCAAGGAGAAGGCACCTTCGAAGCTCTTGGTTTCACATGGATCCACAAGCACAAAAGAGGGAAACACAAAGAATAGCAAAAAGAAATAAACTTTGATTTGATTCAATTAACAATAGAAGAAAAGATTACTTACATCGATTGTCACCTTCAGTACAAGTTTGATCGTTGATCTCCTTCCTCCATGAAAGTATCCTCTCCTCTCAGTTATAAAAAAAATTAAAAATTACAAAAATGAAAATAAAAAAACCTAATCTACAAACTAGCCTAAGAAAACCCTGAATTAGTTTCTGTCTTTGACTGTGTACTTCTGAGATCTGCCCTTCCTCTGTTGCTATGCAGAGATATTTATAGGAGAAAACTAGAGGATAAGAAGCGTATGAAGATAAGAGGAGCAAAATATCTCTGAATTTGAATTCTTCTTTTATCTCCAAACTTGTTTTGACTTATCCATAGAAGTTCAAATCCGTCCTGCAACTTGTTATCATATTGATCGCCGAAATTGGCTTATCTTCTTACTGAATTGGAAAGTTTGATCAACATAATAGTTGTAGGTCTTCAAGTCTTCTTTCTGGGGCATCTTGAATCATCGGATTTGAATATCTGTAGCAAAAGTTATGATCTGAATACTAAAACGTGTACAGTCTGAATCCGAATTTTTTGAAATAATTTTTATCTTTAAACTCTTCTCCTTTTATCTTTAGCCTTGTCTTGCAAGCAACTAGGGTTGAGTAGAAGTCTATCCCTTTCCTCTTCTTTTAATAATTACAAATTTTGCACATGGTCTTGCACATGGGCTTTTTGGGCTTCTGGGCTTCATTTAAACTTTTATTCTTTATTTAATTAATTACTCAAGGCCTGCACACAATAAATAATAAAACATTAGTAATAGTGCAGAATTATAATAATAAATAGGAAAATATGATATTATATGTAGTGATAAATATGCAATTTTTACTACCTATCACTAGCTCTAAAACTTGACCTTGAATTCTTTGGTTGAAGCTAAACACCTACTAAGATCTTGATTAAATATCTGAGACTAAATAAACACAAGATCATTAGTACTATAACTACATGAGTTAATCATCATCAAAACTAGAGCAATAGGCCTTTGGGCCAACAATATCCCCCTTTTTGATGATGATATAACTCATGGAATTATATATGCATGTATTAAAGATAAGCTTCATAGAAGCTCTCCCTTAACTCATGCATAACAATAAATATAATATATTCAATGAAGTGCATAAAACTAAACAAACATATATGCATAAACAAGAAGAGCATAAACTCATCAAATTCTTCTCCCCTTTTGCATAACAAAACATATTGCATAAACAAGAAAATTGTTGGCCCAGAGGCCATCACTCTTGTTTTGATGATGATTAACTCATGTAGTTATAATTTACTAATAATCTTGTGTTTAAATAATTTCAGTGATTGACCAAGATATTAGTAGGTGATTAACTTCAACAATGGAGTTTTAGAGCTTACACGTGTTGATTCAAGAGCTCGCGCATCAAGATCGCATCTAGCACTCAGTTGGAGTCAAGCACATTGGATTGCGTTTGGATCGAGTCAGCTTGGAGACAAGAAGACTTCAGTTTGTATTTAATTTAGAATGTTTAGACCTTGTGTAAAGGTAGATAGTATTGATATGCTTAAGTTCACACACAGAAGTTTAAAGTTTATTGGTTTTGTTTTCGGTTTAATCGGTATTGGATTTCATGTCAAAAACCTAGATATATATCTTATACGTATGCTTCAAAATTGTTTCAATATCATGTTTTTGTATTTATACAAGTTTTGGAGAAAATGATTTTTCATTTCAAAAATTCAAGTTTTGAAAAATACGAATTTTGTTTAAAAGCCAAATTTCTTTATCACAAAAATAGTTCAAATAGTTTGTAATATGTGTTGATTTTTGATTACACATGTTTAGTATTCAAAGCTCTTATAAGAACTTATTTTTGTGGAATTTATGTGGTTTAATGGGATTTTATAGAAGTTAAAAAGACAAGCTTTTCTATACCCAAAATCTCTAGGCAGACTGACTGGCGCTCGACCGAACGATCGACCGGAACGGTCGACCGGACCAGTGGTCGGTCGATCGGACCGGTCGACCGATGTGCACGAGAACGTGTACATGGCCAGCCAACTCGGCGACTGAAAGCATCCCACTCTCAGGTGCTGAGCGGTCGACCAGGCGGTCGACCGATTACTGGGGCCGGTCGACTAGGCGGTCCGACCAGAGGCACAATAGTCATAAATATGACTGTTGTGCCGGTCGACCGGAAGGTTATTTCTGATCTTTCCAGACTGCCAACGGGGAGATTTTTGAGAGGCTATATATATGCCTTCTCTTGTGCTGATTTCAACAAGTTTTTAGAGAGCAATTTTTTTCATCTTTACAAGTGTTAAACAGAAAGTTTTTAAAAGAGTTTTGTGCCAAAAGATTTATCTTTATTTGTTTTAAAATGTTGGAAAAATCAAAGAAAAAGAGAGTCTTTGGGAGATTGGTTTTTGGATCTTTATTTTAATACCTATCTAGTATTTTTCTCAAGATTTTTTCTTATTATTTTCATTCCAAATACTTTATTTCTCACACTTGAGCTATCATATCTATCCTATCTATAAGATCTTGTTTTTATGAAAAAATTGGTTTGTGGTTTTTGAGATCACTAAGAGTTGTAACCTTCTTTGTGTTTGTTGTTATCCCTCTTGTGTAGAGGTAATTGTGGAGGTTGTGTTGATATCCCTCTAAGTGTAGAGGTGATTAAGGTTGTTGTTATTTAGCTTTGTGCCTATCCCTCTAGTGAGAGGTGATTGTGTTGGCTTTGTGCCTATCCCTCTAGTGAGAGGTGATTGTTGTTTGGCTCAGTGCCCTATCCCTCTATTGAGAGGTTGATCTTGTGTGGCTTAATACCTTGCCTCTAGTATAGAAGTTGTTGTTGTTTGAGAGAGGAGTTGTGTACTCTAAAGTTGTATTACCCAAATCCTCAATAGAGGTTCCCTGTGTGGGAAGTCCTGTATGGACGAATAGTGAAAATCCTTCTATGTGAAGGCGAGGACGTAAAGCAGTGGCTCGAACCTCGAAACATATCTAGTTATTTGTGATTGATCCACTATCTCTAAACTTTCTCTTTTATATATTGCATTGATTCATATTGCTCATATCTTATATGCTTGGTATTATTTGTGTGCTTCACTTGTGTTGAACCAAGAGAGCTTCATATAGCACCTCAACTCTTATTTTAGAGGAATTTAGAGGAAATAGTCCAGAGCTCGTCACCGGGAATTCGGCTACACTCTTTGGTTACACTAAGTGTGTTGTAATTAGTTTTTAATTCCGCATCATTTGTCATTAGATTAGTCATACACCTATTCCTCCCCCTCTAGGTTTAGTTTCGATTGGTATCAGAGCTTACGCTCTTGATATTAGGTTTAACCACCTAGGAATGAGATCTTGGGTAGCTAATCTATTTTTGCATTTGCACACTTACTTGTTTACACACACTCATGAATTTTCTTGCCCCTCCTATGTTTAATGTGTCTAACATCGATATATGAAAGCTTAGGATGAGTATGTTTCTTAAGACCTTAGGAATGCATGTGTACCTTGCCACTACCAATAAACCCTCTCTTTGTAATGACAAGCATATAAAGGCCAATGCACTGGACCTAGAAGCACTTAGACGCCTTTAAGCAAAGAATATTTATCTATGCTTTCTTATTGTAATTTCACTTTTGCAGTGTGGAACAATTTTGACCTCTCCCAAGCTACAAATGACGAATTATGTGAAGAAGATACTCTTGGTGGATGAGTCCGAACAAACTTGCTACATGGTCCAAGGGAATGACTCCCTTGAGGTAAACTCGGAAACTCATCTAGATGATTGTGCTAGTTCTTCAAGTGATGACCATATGGATGTGGATGCCTTAAATGAAGAACTTTCCATTGTGTGTGAAAATTTGCTAGAAAAATACCATGTTTTCCAAAAGAAAACTTTTAAAATAAAACAAGAGAACAAGGATTTATTTTCAAAACATAATATGGCTTTGCAAGAGAGGGATGAGATTTCAAACGAAAGGGACTCATTGAAATCCCAACTTAATCTTGCCTTAAGTGAAAATAAAATTTGAAAAATAAAAATAATTGTAATAATATTTTGAAGAAAAATGAGGTATTATTTTCAAAACATGAAATTGTTTTAAAAGAAAATGATTCCTTGAAAAATAAAATTGCTTTAATTTCAAAGGAATTGGATTTGGTTTCAAAGAAAAATACTTCTTTGAAAAATGATTTAGATTCACATGCTTGCCATCTAATATTGCTTCACCATCTAGTGTTTCAATTGTATGCTCTACTTCTTCTTCAATCATTGAAAAAGATATTTGTGTTTTGAAGAAGAGTGTTGATTGTTTGGGCTCCACTTTGAGCCAATGTGCTATGGATCACAAGAAATTGGAATCCATATTTCGTAAGAAGCTTGCATCTCATATTCATGCACACAAATCACGGCATACACATACTCATCATGCTCACACACATGACACTATGTATGCTCATGTGTACATTTGTACATATTGTGGATGTACGGGACACCTTGCAAAGTTTTGTTATGATAGGATACATAATTTAAATTTTACAAATAAATTTGTTTGGGTTAGGAAAGGTGCTAACCCCATGGACCCAATAAAGTATGGGTACCGAAAGCCACTCCTATTATATTTGATACAGGTGTGGGCTCTCACTTGACGTAAGGGCATTGGTGCCTTCATGGTGGATGCTTTCCAAGCTAAATGGTGACACTTTTGGATGCATCACTTTCAAGGGAAGTTTGGTGTGAGGACCACCATGATTTGGAGATATAGAGATTAGCTCTAATAGTTTTGGTAACTATCTCTAACTCCTTCTTTGTTTACATGTTTTTAGATTATTGATTTCTAGCATGTCATGTTTTAATGCTCATTATGTTAAACGCCATGATAATTAGACTTATGACATACATGTATAGTAATTAAGATACACACATGTTCATATGGATCCATATTTTGTGTTCTCATTATAGTTCAACTATTGTGTATATCATAACTCTAAGACATGTGTATTTACTTAATGATCATATTGGTTTATGTTTATGATTTTGTACTTCATATTTTGATTACATGTTTAGATGTAGTTTTCATTAAAACTTGTGTTTATACTTGTACAACTAATGAGCCACATTTGATTTTTTATGTTTGTACTTAATTGCTCATCTGTACCCATTAGATGTACTAGTATAGCCTAGTTTTGATGATTCGTGCATTTCAACTTGTATTCCTTATTTTTGGATATGTTTTCATGATAATGTGTTTAGCTTCATGTATATGTCAATTTTAGCAAAACTTTAGATATACTTGTCTATCCTAGAGTCACTTGCTTTCATGCAAATTCTATTATGGACTCATTTGTGTTTGGATATGTATGTATACTTTTAGTTTTAACAAAACATACATATACCTTGAAGTCTATTTAGTTTTGATGATTTTCATATTTTTGAGAAGGAATTTCATATGAGATTTATTGCATATTTTCATGATTATGATTTTCACATAATTCTTGTACACTCACATTATTTGATATTTTTTTCATGTCTTTGTTTTTTTAATGAGTCTTATATGTGCTTTATAGACTTTGAGTGTCAATTGTTGAGTGATTTTCATGTTTTCACAGATATATTCATATTTTATTGCTTACTTGAAGGATTTCGTACTAGTTTACAAGATTATCATAAAACTAGTTGCGTCGTACTAGTTTACAAGATTATCATAAAACTAGTTGCGTTATTCTTCATTTTGGTAGAGTTTCAAACATGTTAAAATTATATTCAAATCCTATTTTTGAAAACCCCTACTTTCTATAGGCGGTTGGATTGGCGACCATGCCTTGTGTGCTCAAATTGAAAATCTTTTAACATGTGCATGAATAGGGAGGTTAGTATGAGTTATACACTTGATTCTCATTATATTTTCAATTGGCATTACAATTGATATTTTTTTATATATTCATATTTATGTTTTCAATATATGTATGCTTCAAACCTCAAATAGTATCAATTTAGATTGATATTAATATTTTCATACATATATATATGATTTGATTGTGCTTACAATATCTTTACATCTTAAAGCACAAATTATGTTTATGCTAAGCTTGAGTTACTCCTTAATATCAATTATTTTTCAATTGGTATTTTATACAAGTTTATGCATTGTTTTTATTAGTATTTCATAAAGGGGAAGAAAATTCATGTTTTATCTTTCAATCGGTTTTATTTTCAATGGTATCTTACACCCATTCTTTATGATGAAAAATACTTTGTTTTGGTATATGCTAACATTTTCAATATTGGTATCAAATCTTAAATTGGTATTATTCTCAATTTTGTATCTTTATTGTAAAATGATTTGTATTTTCAAAATTTTGGTTTGTGTTTTCAATTGGTTTTTACTTTCAATTGGTATCAATATTTACAATATATGTTTCAATTGATATCAAAAACGTACATTGTTTCATTTTCTATTTGTATCAAAAATTTACAGGATATTTTCTATTGGTATCTTTTGTTATCTTAAAAGTTTTGTTTATTTTCAATTGGTATCATAAATTGGTAGCATAATGTTTCGATATATACCTTTACATAAATTGGTATATTTTCAATTGGTATCATAAATTTGTTTTAAAGAAGTTTCATAATGTTTTGATATATATTGCTTATATGCAAGGGAAGCTTAACATCTTCTCTATATATAGATTCACATTGAGTGTACTTATCATATTGAAGTGATTGACCTCTCTTTGATATGTAGTACACGTGTGTAAGGGAACTTCACATCTCCTTTTATACATTGTATATTATGCGCTATGTGATTAGGGTTCAATCATCTCTTTTTCAGATAATGCATGTATGCAGGGGGAGTTAACTTCACATCTCTCTTCTTCATGAATGTATATTGCATATAAATCTTTATTGTTTGATTTGTTTTCGTCCCTTTGTTGATGAATTGACAAAAAGGGGGAGAAGAATTTTGAGAGTTTATGCATGTTTATTTTCTTGTTTAATGCATATATGTTTTGTTTATACAAAAAGGGGAGAAGTATTTATGCAAAAGGGGAGAAGTATTTGGAGAGTTTATTTATATTTATTTCCTCATTTATGCATATATGTGTTGTTTGGTTTATGCATTCATTGACTATCTTTATCGTTTATTGTTACATGAGTTAAGGGGGAGCTTCTATGAAGCTTAACTTTAATCAATGCATATATAACTCCATGAGTTTAGTCATCATCAAAAAGAGGAAGATTATTGGCCCAGAGGCCTATCACTCTAGTTTTGATGATGATTAACTCATGCAGTTATAGTTTACTAATAATCTTGTATTTAAATATTTTCAGTGATTGACCAAGATATTAGTATGTGTCTAGCTTCAATAAAGGATTTTTGGAGCTTACACATGTTGATTCAAGAGCTCGCGTATCAAGATCGCATCTAGCACTCGGTTAGAGTCAAGCTCATTGGATCGCGTTGAATCGAGTCGGCTTGGAGACAAGAAGACTTCGATTTGTGTTTAGTTTAAAATATTTAGATCTTGTGCAAAGGTAGATAGTATTGATAAGCTCAAGTTCACACACGCACAAGTTTAAAGTTTATGGTTTTGTTTTTCGATTTAACCGGTATTGGATTTCATGTCAAAAATATAGATATATATCTTATATGTATATTGGATTCTATCCATATACAATATGCTTCAAAGTTATTTCAATATCATTTTTTTGTATTTGAACAAGTTTTAGAGAAAACGATTATTCATTTCAAAAATTCAAGTTTTGAAAAATATGGATTTTGTTTAAAAGCTAAATTTCTTTATCACAAAAATAGTTCAAATAGTTTGCAATATGTGTTGAACTTTGATCACACATGTTTGGTATTCAAAGATCTTATAAGAACTTATTTTTGTGAAATTTATGTGATTTTATGTTTATAGAAGTTAAAAAGACAAGTTTTTCTATACCCAAAATCCCTAGCCAGACTGACTAGCGGTCGACCGGACCAGTGGTCGATCGATGTGCATGAGGACGTGCACATGGCCAGCCAACTCGGCCGGCCGACCGCGCGGTCGACTGACTGAAAGCACCCGCTCTAATTGCTAGGCGGTCGATCGGGCAGTCGACCAGAGGCACAACGGTCATAAATATGACCGTTGCGCCAGTCGACCGGGAAGGTCATTTCTGACATTTTCAGACTGCCAACGGGCTGATTTTTGAGAGGCTATATATATGCCTTCTCTTGAGCTGATTTCAACAAGTTTTTAGAGAGCAATTTTTTCCATCTTTACAAGTGTTAAACATCAAGTTTTTAAAAGAGTTTTTGTGCCAAAAGATTTATCTTTATTTGTTTTAAAGTGTTGGAATAATCAAAGGAAAAAAAGTCTTTAGGAGATTGGTTTTTGGATTTTTATTTCAATGTCTATGTAATATTTTTCCCAAGAGTTTTTCTTTATTATTTTCATTCTAAATACTTTTTTTCTCACACTTGAGCTATCATATCTATCCTATCTATAGGATCTTGTTTTTATGGGAAAATTGGTTTGTGGTCTTTGAGATCACCAAGAGTTGTAACCTTCTTTGTTTTTGTTGTTATCCCTCTTGTGTAGAAGTGATCGTAGAGATTGTGTTGGTATCCCTCTAAGTGTAGAGGTGATTGAGGTTGTTGTTATTGTTTGGCTTTGCACCTATCCCTCTAGTGAGAGGTGATTGTGTTGCTTTGTGCCCATCCCTCTAGTAAGAGGTGATTGTTGTTTGGCTTAGTGCCCTATCCCTCTATTGAGAGGTTGATCTTGTGTGGCTTAATGCCTTGCCTCTAGTGTAGAGGTTGTTGTTGTTTGAGAAAGGAATTGTCTACTCTAAAGTTGTATTACTCAAATTCTCAGTGGAGGTTCCCTGTGTGGACGAACAGTGAAAATCCTTCAGTGTGAAGGTGGGGACGTAGAGTAGTGGCTCAAACCTCGAAACGTATCTAGTTATTTGCGATTGATCCATTGTCTCTAAACTCTCTCTCTTTTATATCTTGCATTGATTCATCTTGCTCATATCTTATATGCTTGGTATTGTTTGTGTGCCTTACTTGTGTTGAACCAAGAGAGCTTCATATAGCACCTCAACTCTTATTTAAAGGAATATAGAGGAGATAGTCCAGAGCCTGTCACCGTGAATTCGGCTACACTCTATGGTTACACTAAGTGTGTTGCAATTAGTTTTTAATTCTGCATCATTTGTCATTAGATTAGTCATACATCTATTCACCCCCTCTTGGTGTATTTTCAAAATAAACATGCATATATAAACTCTCAAAACTTTTCTTCCCCTTTTTGTTTGATCATCAACAAAGAGGTGAAAAACAAATCAAACAAGAAAGATATATATGCGATATACATTCATGAAGAAGAGAGACGTGAAGTTAGCTCCCCCTGCATACATGCATTACATGAAGAAGGGATGAAAAAACCCTAAATCACATAAAGCATAATATACAGGGTCTGTTTGGTTGTCGTAATTGGTCATAATTCGTAAGTCGTAATTGGTAAAAAATTTTACAGTTGTAAATGAGTTACATGCATGTAAGTTTTACGGTGTTTGGTTGATAATATAAAGTTATATGTGGGAAAGTGTATTGTATTTTACAATGTTTGGTTGTCGTAATGTGTAAGTTGTAAGTGAAAAAGTTGATCACAAAATTAGCTATTTGGTGATTTAAAAAGTTTTAATATTGCAAATAAATATTAAAAATACAAAATATTAAAAAAATTAATATTAACATAAAAAATAATACAAATTTGCATGACCACAAAATTAACTGTAACTTGGCTGTAAGTGAGTGGTAATTGGGTTGCAAGTGAGTGATAGTTGAGTTGCGTAAGTCTTTTATGAAGTACGGTCCAAACAAACACCGTAGTTGTAACTGGATTGTAAGTCATTTACAAAATTACGGACTTTTATGCCTTTTACGGCGAAACAAACAGCCCCACAATGTATAAGTGGAAATGTTAAGCTTCTCCTACACACGTGTATCACATAAAGAAGAGATGTCAAGCTCCTCAATATAAGATACACTCAACATGAATCTAAATATAGAAAAGATGTTAAGCTCCCTTTGCATATAGGCAATTCATATCAAAAATTTGAAATCATTTTTATAACAAATTTTTGAATTTTCTCAAGTCAACAAAAAACAAATTTTAATACCAATGAAAGTAAAACATTTTATATTTTTGATACCAATTGAAATATATTGTAAATTTTAATACCAAATAAAATGTCAATTGAAATACCAATTGAAAATAATGCATAAGCTTATAAAGATACCAATTTACATTTAACTTTAAGTCAAGCTTAGCATAAATATAATTTGTGCTTTAAACATGTAATGATATTGTAAGCACAATTAAATCGTATATATGTATAAAAAAATACCAATTGAAATTGATGTTATTTGAGATTTTGAAGCATACATATATAGAAACAAATATGAGTATACAAAGATAAAATTTCATGAAGTTCATGAGTATAACTCATAACTATCCACCCTATTCATGCACATATTTAAAAAAAATTAATTGGAGCATACAAGGCATGATCGCCCATCCATCTGCCTTTTGATTGGTAGGGATTTTCAAAAATAAGAGTTTAAAAAATAGTTTAGCATACTTTGAAAACTCTACCAATTGAAGAATAAATAACTAGTTTAAAGTAAATTTTTTTAAAAACTAGTTAAAGAACCTTCAAACATGAAAAAAATCATGTATATCTCATGAAACATACTAAATACTCAAAAATTGACACTCGACATCTATAAAGCTCAAAAATGTACTCATGAAATAAAATCATGAGTATACAATAATAATATGAGTGTGAAAAAGTTATGTGAATAGCTTATTCATGAAATAATCAATGAAGCTCAAAATAAACATGAAATTCTTTTTATCAAACAAATATGAAAATCATAAACATTTATTTTTTATTAAAATCAAACTTCAAGGTATATGTATGTTCTATCAAAACTAACAATATACATACATATCCCAAACACAATAGAGTCCATAATAGTATTTGCATGAAGGCAGGTGACTCAAGGGTATACATGTATATTTATTAGTTTTAGATAAGAATAACATATACATAAAGCAAAACATGCATAAAGATACGGAAGACAAGTATAAATGAGAGAATCATCAAAACTAGGTTATACATGTACATGTAATGAGTACAAGTGAGCAATGGGGCACAAACATATAATAATCAAGCGTATCTCACTCTTGTAAAAATATATACACAAATTTTAATGAAGGATTCATCTAAACAAGTATTCACCCCATGAAGCACAAAACCAAAACATGCTAAAAATATTATCTATGTAAAAGCATGTAAACTAAATGGGAGTTTAGAGATAGTTACCAAACCATATGCACTATTTTCTAAGCCTCTAAAACATGGTCCTCCCACAAACCTTCCTTGATAGTGATGCATCAATTTGGTGTGTCCATCTAGCTCATCATGCATCCACCACCAAGGTACCATACCTCTCACGTTTTGTGAGAGCCCGCACCTCCATCAAATACAAAAGGTGAGAATTTTGGTATCCATTTTCTTTTGGGTCCACGGGGGTTAGCATCATAAAGAACCCAAACATTTTTATTAGCAAAATTTATAGAATTTACCTTATCAAAATAAAACTTTGATAAATGACCTTTGTGGCCACAATGTGTACATTTGTGCACTCTAGCATGTATATGAGAATAAGTGTGATCATGATGTGCAAAGTGTGCATATGTATGTTGTGGTTTATGTACATGAATATGTGGAGCTTGTTTCTTTTGAAATAAGGTTTCCAATTTAGAATGGTTAAATGCACAATTGCTCAAAGTTGAGCTCAAATAATTTATTCTATTTTTCAAAACATGAATCTCATTTTTATTGATAATAGCATGAAGAGCATGGTAAGAATGAGAATCAACAACCTTTTTCTTTTTAGAAATATTTTCTTTTTCTTTGAAACAATTTTTCTTTTCAAAGAGTTATTTTCATCCAAAGCAATCTTTTTTCCTTTTTCCACCAAATTAATTTTATTTTTCAAAGAATTATTTCCTTTACAAAGATCATTTAGTTTTGAAGATAAGGAAATATTCTCATTTTTCAAAAATTTATTTTCATTTGAGATGAATTCCAATTTATTTTGAAAAGAATTTTTTTCTTCTAAAATGGAATCATATTTCTTTTTCAATCTTTTATTACCCTTTTTGAGCAAATCATATTTTTTTAAGAAGTTGTTGACAAAATAAAGCAAGCTCATCATATGACATGTGAACATCCTCATCAAGCTCGGAATCGAAATTTACCTCAAGGGGGTTATTCCCTGGGACCATGTAGCATATGTTGGACGTATCACTTCCATCATCCGAGTCACTTCCCGCATAGTATTGCTTTTGTTCACCAAGGGAGATTAGTGTGTTCCATGCTATAAAAATTGAATCAAAGTTAGAAACCCTACATAAATAATCATCATTTAGGGTTGACTTTAAAGCATGGATGGCTTTTATATTAGCCCAAGATATTTGCCATTTAAGCAATAAGAATCTTTAATTGTGGCGAGATAGACATAATGCCTAGGGCTTTGAGGTACATTGACATCTTAACTTTCCAAGTTTGGATGTTAAGAATATCAAATATAGGAGGTGTCATGAAATTCATGTGTGTGTAAACAAATAGTGTGACTAGCTAAAAAGAGGATCTATAATTCTAGGTTGTTAGACCTAAATCAAGAGCACCAGGCTCTGATACCAATTGAAGGTCATCTAGAGGGGGGTGATAGGTGACTAGCTAATCTAATGATGAATAATGCGGAATTAAAAACTATTTAAGCAAACTAAAACTATTAAGCTAAACACACCAAGTATAACACAAGAGTGTAGCCGAATTCCTGGTGAAAAGCTCTAGACTATCTCCTCAAGATTCCTCTAAATAAGAGTTGAGGTGCCGCTATGGCTCTCCTGGTTGAATACAAGTGTGAGCAAACACACCTAAGCATATATCAATTAAGCACAAGTATATCAAGCAGGTAATGGATATGAACAATAAGAGCATGCAAGATATAAACATAAGTGAGAAATAGGGAGAGAGCAATCGTAAATATGGGAGAATTGTTTCGAGGTTCGAGCACCCTTACTCTACGTCCCCGCCTTCAACACTATGAATGATTTCCACTAAAAACGATCCCACCGGATCACTCAGAGCCGCAACACCTATAATGAGTTCACACTAGAACTCATTGGACTCACTAGTCCCTCTCTTGTTCCCATAAGAACAGCACACGCAAGCATACTAGCTTGCCGAGGCCGCATCTCTACACCGAGCTCCCACAAGAACACGAAACAACGCGAACCCGCAAGTTTGCCTCCTCAAATACAAGATAGAACACTTGGTGATCTAAACACTTTAATCACCAAAAGAATACTCTTATAACAACTCTCTTATAGGATAGATATGGCAATGGAAAGCTCAAGTATGTGTGAGAAAAAGTAGAATAGATTTGTGGTGAAAACCTCAATAAATCTCTTTTACAAAACACTCTTGAAAACTCTCCTTTTGATATGGAAGTATTTAGCTCTAAAACAAGTGGAGATAAACACTAAAAGAGGTAGGAAAAACTAGCTTGAAAACCCTCTTCAAATCTTATAGAAAACAGCCTAAATTTATAGGCCCCAAAAATATAACCGTTGGAGCCAATTCAGCGGGAAACCATGTTGTCGGTCGACCGGTCGTTGACCGCCAACGGTTGGATTTTCGACCGCTGGGAAAAGCGGTCGACAGGACAGTCGACCGAAACTGGGCCTTGACCTAACGGTCGACCTCCCGGTCGACCAGGGCCAGATCCAGAGAGTGGAGCTCTCTGGCGGTCGACCGGGTCGGTTGACCGGCCAGCCAAACTGGCTGTGCACGTCTGTGCACATCGGTCGACTAGTCCGGTCGACTGTCCGGTCAACCACCAGTGTAGTCTGGCTAAAAATATGGGATTAAAAACTTGGTCTTTTTATCTTTAATAAAAACCATAAATTCTCATAAATTCTACAAAAATAAGTTCATTAATATACTTTGATATACAAACATGTTTGATTAAAAATCAAAAAGTATGAACTATTTTTGTGATATAGAAATTTTGCTCTTAAACAAAAATCGTATTTTTCAAAAACAATCTCTGAATTGAAAAATGATTTTTCCAAAACTTCTCAGATTACAAAAACATGTTACTTTGAACGCTTTTGAAGCTTAGTGTATATGGATATGTTCCAATACACATATATGATGAAATATCTATGTTTTTGATAATAAACTCTAAAATTGGTTTTGATAAAACACATGTATACTTTGAAGCTTAAAAACCAAAACGGCATTTTCTGAAACACATATAAATTTTATGTATGTGTATCCCCAACTTATCCATCCTTTACATTTTATCTAAAAATAAATCTTAACACTTACAAAACCCGACACAAGTCTTCTTGAAAATCTTCTTCTCTTTCTTGACTTGGTCGAAACCTTGATCCAATGAGCTAGACTCCTCTTGAGTACTTGATGCAATTTTGATGCGCAAGCTCTTGAATCAACACGTGTTAGCTCCAAAACTTGACTTTGAATCCTTTGTTGAAGTTAAACATTTACTAAGATCTTAATCAAATATCTGAGACTAAATAAACACAAGATTATTAGTACTATAACTACATGAGTTAATCATTATCAAAATTCGAGCGATGAGCCTTTGGGCCAACAATCAATAGATCATCAAGAATATAAAGTTAGAGCATGAAATATGAGAGTTAGATTGCTTGTTAGAGAGTTAGAGTTAGAACCCTTCATCATAAGCCATCCATAACTTTTGCTTGCACAAGGCTCATTGGCATGCTATATATTCATGTGGGTTATCATTCAAGTAGTTAGGGTTAATGGGTTAGTAGTTAATTCGCCATACAAGAAGAAAATTAGCTAGACATGAATAAAAAGCATAAAATGAAAAGCTTGTTAGAGATGTTGGCAATTGTTAGAGACATGAATCAAAAAGCATAAAGTAGAAGATGCAAGAAAGAGTAATGAGGAAAGTACTCTTTGTATTGATTTGTCACTGAGTCAATCACAATAGCACTCTCTCTTCCCCCACTCAATTTCTGGAAATAAAAATCTAGAATAAATTTGCAACGATGCAACAGAAGAACAACTAGAGTAGCACAAGCAATGAAAATACTATACTCTTTGTTTTCTATCTAACTCTCTCTCGGGTGAATTTACATGGTATTTATAGGCTGTAGAGGCTTAGGGAACATGAAACGAGGGGACACGTGTTCAAGATCCGCGTGTCTATCCACGAGAATGCCGCGAAAATGCAGCAAAAGCGATGTTTTCGTAGCTTGATTAAGCGTAGATACCTTGATCCAATTCCAGTTGTCTCTCTTCTAGAAGGGGAGCTCTGGGCAATATCCAAATTTTCATGCATATAGGCTAGCATTAATCCAGGTTCATCCGCTTATTTTAGGACTAATCTTACTTATCTAGAAGGATTTCTCTTGCTCCTCAAGAAAACCCATTAATATATGTTATAATTTTGCTCCTGACCTTTTAATTATCTGCAAAATATCCAAAAGAGATTTATTAGTAACATATTGAACATAATTTGGTAGGTAATGTGATGATAATGATGTAAAATTGACTACTAATTACTTGATATCTGCTGATAATGGAATACTGCCAGAGCTTCAGTAGACTGACCCATCTGAACCATATGAAACGAGTTGTATTGGTGGGATGATCAATAATATTCCTTCTGGACTGCAAAATAGCGCTAATGAAATCCATAGAAATCCATAGAGGTGATATAGAATCCTTGCGTGGCTCGAAGTTGTGCTTGATGAAGAGTCTGCAATAGAATTCTCCGACGTGCTGCATACTTACCATTATTTTGGGAGTAAACCTGAAGATCAAAAATGAAGAAAATCTTGAAAAGAGAGATCATGGTTTAATGAAAACTGATAATAATGGGTTTTGAATACAGAGCAATGAAAACTCTAAAAGGTGTTGGCCCAGAGGCCTTCCACTCTAGTTTTGATGATGATTAACTCATTAGTTATGTTTACTAATAACCTTGAGATGTTTAGTTTCAGATATTTAACCAAGATATTAGTAGGTGATTAGCTTCAACAAAGGTGTTTTGAAGCTCTCACATGGTGATTCAATGCCCGAGCGTCAAGTTCATATCTAGCACTCATTGGAGTCAAGCTCGGTGGATCACGGTTTGGATCAAGTCGACTTGAAGATGGAGTTCGTAAAGAAGACTTCGGTACATAGTTTAGTTTTTTATTTTAGATCCATTGTTAAAGATTAGACAGTGTGATATGCTCAAGTTCACAACACACACACTTGTTTAAGTTTCATGATTTGGTTTTCGGTTTTTGGCTTAACCGATCTTGGTTTTCATGAATAGATAAGTATCAATACAAATGTACATGGTTTAATGTATATTAGATTTGTTCTATATACATGTATGCTTCAACTACTTATAAAAACTTAGTTTGATAGTCTATTTCATGAGTTTGGTGTTTTGGTATTTTAACAAAACGTATTTTTGGATTTTAAGTCAAAAACATTGATATATATATCTTTCATGAAAATTGGATTATATCCATATACTAAATGCTTCAAGTTGTTTAAATATCATGCTTTTGTATTTGGATGAGTTTTGGACAAAACGATTTTTCAATTCAAAAAAATCCAAGTTTTGGAAAATACGGAACTTGGTTTTCGGCAAAATTTCTAAGACACAAAAATGGTTCAAATAGTTTGAAATATGCATTGAATTTTTTCACACTTGTTTGTATTTCAAAGAGAATATAAGAACTTATTTATGTGGATTTTAGAGACTTTATGGGATTTATTTTGTAATTAAAAGCCCAAGTTTTAAATCCCTTTTTAGTCCTGTTCTGCCTTCTGCCGGTCGACCGAGCCAGGAGTCGGTCGACCGACGTGCACAGAACGTGCATGCCAGTTTGGCTGGAGGGCCGGTCGACCAACCCGGTCGATCGCTAGAGAGCTTCTGCTCTCTGGAAAGCCCCGGTCGACCGGGTCGATCGACCGGCAGAGAGCTCTGCTCTCTGTTCCAAGCCAGGGTCGACAGGGCCGGTCGACCGCTACTCCTACGGTCAGAAATTTGACCGTTGGCGATCGACTGGGCTGGTCTACCGACAGCCGTCCAGGCTGCTGACTGGACCCCAACGGCTAGATTTTTTTTCTTAGCCTATATATTGGGGTTCTTTGGGCTGCTTTGGATAGAATTTTAAGAGCCAAAAATTTCTATACTCTCTAGTATTTTTATACAAGTTTCAAAAGAGTTTTGGGCTTTAAAGTTTACATTTGATTTGGTGTTTTTTATAGAGTTTGGAAAATCAAAGAAAAGTGTTTTTGGGGAAAGTATTTTGGTTCATCTTTTTCATCATTATTTCTAGTTTTCTCAAGGATTTTCTTTGAGTATTTATTTTTCATTCCTTGTATTTTTTTCACACTTGAGCCATATCTTGCTATCCTATCCATTAGGATCTTTATTTTATGGAAAAATTGGTTTGTGGTGGAGATAGACCACCAAGTTGTAAACTTTCTTCATTGTGATATCCCTCTAGTGAGAGGTGATTGATTTGGTATCCCTCTATTGTGAGGTGATTATGGAAGTTATGGTTGGCTCCCTCTAGTGAGAGGTGGAGATTGTGTTTAGCTCCCTCTAGTGTGAGGTGGAGTTGGTGTTGGAATCCCTCAAGTGTGAGGAGATTGTTTTGTATTGGCTAAGTGCCTACCCCTCTTGTGTGAGGTGGTGTTTGTGTTGCCTCTAGTGAGAGGTTGTGTTTGTAATTGAGAGAGACTTGTGTACTCCCAGTTGTATTGCCCGAAATCCTCGGTGGAGGTTCCCTTTGTGGGAGTCCTGTGTGGACAAGTTAGTGGAAATCCTTCTGTGTGAAGGCGGGGACGTAAAGCTGTGTGCTCGAACCTCAAAACATATTTGTGTATTTGCGTTTGATCTATTGACTCTAACTCTCTCTCTCTTTTATATTGTGCCTTGCATTGATTCATATTGCCATATCATACTTATATGCTTGGTTGTGTTTGTTTGTGTGCCTCACTTGTGTTTAACCACGAGAGCTTCATATAGCACCTCAACTCTTATTCAGAGGAATCAAGAGGAGTTAGTCCAGAGCCCTTCACCGGGAATTCGGCTACACTCGTTGGTTACACAAAGTGTGTTGCTATTTATTTTTTAATTTTCGCATTTTGTTCATTAGTTAGCCGTACACCTATTCACCCCCTCTAGGTGTACTTACAATTGGTATCAGAGCCTACGCTCCTGATATTAGATTTAACCACCTAAAAGTGTGATCTTGGTTTGCTAATCTATCATTTACATTTGCACACTTATCTTATTTACACATACTCATGGATTGCTTGACACCTCCCATGTTTGATGTCTCTAACATTGACATGTGAAAATTTAGGATGTACATGTACTTGAAAACCCTAGGCTCGCATGTTTTCCTTGCCGCTACCAAGAAATCCTATCTTGGTAATAGCAAGCATATAGAGGCCAATGCACAAGCCCTTGAGGCACCTAGAAGCACGCTAAACAAAGAATATCTTATATTAGTTTCTAACTGTGATTCCGCCTTTGCAGTGTAGAACACGTTGACCTCCTCCAAGCTTCAATTTCCAATCCAAATGGAGGATGAATCTAGTGGAGAATCCGAGCAACAATGCTACATGGTCCAAGGGAATGACTCCCTTGAGGTATATTCGGAATCTCAATTAGATGATGATGATGCTAGTTCTTCTAGTAATGAATATATTGATGCCAATGTCTTGAATGAAGAACTTTCAATTGTTTGTGAAAAATTGTTAGAAAAGTATAATCTTTTGAAAAAGAAGAGTTTTGAACTTAACAAAGAAAATAAGGATTTGTGTTCAAAACTAGATTTGATTTTGCAAGAAAAGGAAGAGATCTCAAGTGAACATGACTCACTTAAATCCCAACTAGATCTTGCCTTAAAAGAAAATGAATTTTTGAAAAATAAAAATGATTGTGATATAATTTTGAAGAAAAATGAGTCTTTAACTTCAAAAGTTAATTTTGTTTAAAAGAAAATGATTCTTTGAAAAACAAAATTATTTCTATTTCAAAAGAATTAGATTTGGTTTCTAAGAAGAATATTATTTTGAAAAATGACATAGACTCTCATGTTTGCCATGCTAGTGTAGTTTTACCATCTAGCTCACCTATTGCATCTACCTCTTCTTCTAAGATTTATAATGATATATGTTTGTTGAAGAAGAGTGTGGATTGTTCGGGCTCCACTTTGAGCCATTGTGCCATGAACCACACACGTTTGGAATCCATGTTTCGAAAGAAACAAATTTCATCTTTGCATGCACACAAACCATGGCATACACATGCTTCCCACGTTCACTCCCATAACACGATGTATGCTCATGTGTATACTTGTACATATTGTGGACGTAAGGGCCACCTTGCTAAGTTTTGTTATGATCGTATACATGATTCAAATTTAGCAACTAAATTTGTTTGGATTAGGAAAGGAAATAACCTCTATGGACCCAAAAGAGTTTGGGTACCAAAGACCACCCCTATACTATTTGATGTAGGTGTGGGCTCTCACATGACGTGAGAGTGATGGTGCCTTGAGGTGGATGGGTTCCGAGCTTAAAGAGGACAATTTGGATGCATCACTTTCAAGGAAAGTTTGAAGTAAGGACCACCTTGTTTTGGAGACATGGAGAGTTGCCTTCTAGGTTTTGGTAACCATCCCTTACTCCTCATTTATGTTTACATGATTTTAGATCATTCATAGCATGTCTTATTTAATGCTTATTATGCCATATGCCATGTTTATTAGATTAGTATATACATGATTAGTATATGAGACACCCATGTTTATATGGATTTATATTTAGTGTTCTCACTTTAGTTTATTTAATATGTATGTCCTAAATCTAATGCATGTGCATATACATAATGATCATATGGATGTTTATGTTTTTGTTTTGATTTCCATGCCTCATGCTTTGGTTACTTGTCCAGATGTTAGTTGTCATTAAAACTTAGATATATACTTGTACAACTAGTGAGCCACAAATAGACTGCTCATTTGTACTTATTGGATGTACTAGTATAGTCTAGTTTTGATGATTCAAACATTTTGACTTGTATCCCATTTTGTACATGTTTTTCATGTTTATGTTTTTCTTCATGTATATGTCTATTTTGTTCAAATTAATAGCTATACATATACATCCTTGAGCCACTTGCCTTCATGCATATACTTTTGTGGACTCGCTTATATTTGGATATGTATGTATTATTTAGTTTGTACATGACATATATATACCTTGAAGGATCCTAGTTTTGATGTTTTTCATGTTTAAGGAATTTCATCTTGAGCTCGTTTGCCTAGTTTCATAATAATGTGTTTCACATAACTCTTATACACTCACCTTATTAAATGTTTTCTCATGATTTTTTTTTCATGAGTATGATATGAGCTTTATGGATTTTGAGTGTTTGGTGATCATGTGATCTACATGTTTTTCATGGAATATAATTTTATTTTATTCCTTGGTTGAAGGATTTCGTACTGGTTTTACAAATTTTTCATATAACTAGTTCGTATTCTTCATATGGTAGAATTTTTCAAACATACTATATTTTCAAACCTATTTTTGAAAACCCTACCCATTTAAGGGTGGTTGGTTGGGCGACCATACCTTGTATGCTCTTTA
>JAVJIF010003343.1:0-109918 GCA_038442645.1 Agave tequilana | reverse complement strand
AAGAAAGAAATCACTGTTCAATCACATAATCAAAAGTTGACATAGATCAACATGATGATTACCGTAGTTCCAGGATCCATGAGCCAAGTCTCTGATATCAATGTTGGTTTTTTCTTGACACGAGAGGGTGTTCAGTAAATAATCAAACAGACAATTCAAGATCTAATAAGTATGATCTAGTTGTTTAACCCTTAGACATGATCTTATAAATAAACGATTAATGAGCATGGTGTTAGATCTAATTTTATTCATATAAGATCTCATACATGCATATCTTTTATCATGATCAAAGGGGAAGGAGGGTTTTTAGGCATACGTGATTCATGGACGCATGAGTTAAGGGAGAGAATTCTCTCTCTCCAGCTACTTAGTTTTCTTGTTGATTCTTAGAGGAGATGAGAGACCTTCAAGAGAAAAATTAGTTTAGTAGAGAGAGAACCCTAACCAAGAAATATACAGTATCAAGGAATCCTAATTCAATTCATCATAGATTTAGGCCCTTGATTGATAAACACGAGTTCCACACATATAGATGAGTCCCACATTTTAATTAAATACACTATGGCTAAGTGTCATTGAAAACGTGTCTAGACCCAAATCAATTCTTTATTGGGTCAAACAACATAGGTTAAAGTAGGCGGGTGTAAATATCCAATTGACTTGATTAGGCCCAAATTAAATTAGTCTTAAAAACATATAAGTCTAACAATCTCCCTCTGGGCCAAGCAAGTCATACTGAATAGATATTATACATAATTTCATAACGTCAAAAATTTAAACCGCCAACAAACCACGTTTCAAACAATCTGATTTATAAGTGTCCTGCCACCGAACATGGCAATCATTACCTTATGTATAATCGAGGTAGACCTTCCACATCACAAGTGTCAGAACACTTAACGACATAATCAAATATAGACGTGTGGCTAGAAATGTCTTCCTGATTAAATAAGGTACAATTTTAACTGGTTTCCACTTTATGACTCCAACGAGTCCAACTGTAACAAACTCTAATGCGCAAATTAAAATTAAAAAAAATTAAAGAAAGTAATTATCACTTTATTATCGAAATCAACAAATATACATAAAAATATACTTAGAAATAATGCCTGTTACATAAAAATTATCCACTCACACTAAAGTAGGATATCAATAGGACTAGCCAACCCCATATGAGTAACATGCTCTAAGAACACTTTAGGCGACAACCCTTTAGTGAGTGGATCTGCAATGTTAGACTAGTACTACTGTCAACGTATACAATGTTATTACGAACTCTATCTTTAATGACAAGAAACTTGATATCGATGTGTCTCGACCTTGCTGAACTCTTATCACTTTTGCAGTAGAACTCTGCAACTCTATTGTCACAGTATAGCTGTAATGGCCTTTCAACTAAATCCACTAACTGAAGCCCGAAAACAAAATTCCTGAGCTATATAGCTTGATTCATAACAAGCAATGAACTCTACTTCTATCGTAGATGAAGCAACAAGTGTCTGCTTGACACTTTTCCAAGAAACTGCTCCTCTGCTATCAGGAAGACATAACCTAAAGTGGATTTCCTACTGTCGATACAACCAGCAAAATCTGAATGTGTTATCCAATCAGCTGCAACTGATCAGATTTCCTGTAGGTAAGCATATAATCCTTTGTCCTATGTAGATATCGCATTATCTTCTTGGGCAGCCTTCCAGTGATCAATCTCAGATTGCACAGATATCTGCCAAGTTTTTCAATAGCATATGCTATGTCTAGAGGGTACAAACTTGAGCGTAAATCAGACTTCTAATTGTTGATTCATATGAAATGTTTTCATTTACTCTTTCTGTAGATCGTTCTTGGGACATTGGAGTAGACTCAACTTATCTCCTTTAGTGACAGACATATCACCTAAAGAGCAATTTTTCATGCCATATCTATCTAGCACCTTATCGATATAGGCCTTTTGTGATAAACTAATATTTCACTTGTTCTGTCACGTTGAATCTAGATGCCTATCACAAAAGAAGCGTATTCAAGATCTTTTATCTCAAAATTCTTTGAGAGAAAACTCTTGGTCTCAAGTAGAAAATTTATATCGTTACTTGCTAATATAATACTATCCTCATATTGAAATCACCTAGAGGGGGTGAATAGGTGACTAGCTAATCTAATGCTTAATTAATGCGAAATTAAAACTATTTATGCAAACTAAAAATTCTTAAGTTAAAGACACAAGGTATAACACAAGAGTGTAACCGGATTCCCCGTGAAGGGCTTGGACTAACTCCTCAAGATTCCTCTAGATAAGAGTTGAGGTGCCGCTATGGCTCTCTAGTTGAATACGAGTGTGAGCAAACAATCCCCAAACATATATCAATTTAAGCACAAATATATATCAAGCATATAAAGATGAAAGCAATATAAGCATGCAAGATATAAAGACAAGTGAGAGATAAAGTGAGCAATCGCAAACATGAGAGAATTGTTTCGAGGTTCGAGCACACTTGCTCTACGTCCCCGCCTTCAACACTATGAAGGATTTTCACTAAAAACTGATCCCACCGGATCACTCGGTGCTGCAACACTTACAAGCGAGTTCACACTAGAACTCTTTTAGACCTCTCAGTCCCTCTCTTGTTCCCGCAAGAACAACACACCGCAAGCACACTTGCTTGCCGAGGTCACACCTCTACAACGAGCTCTCACTAGAACTCGAAACACCCGCGAACCCGCAAGTCCGCCTCCTCAAATACAAGATGAAACACTGGTGATCTAAACACTTTGATCACCTAAAATCCTCTCATAACAAAGATCTATAGAGGATTATGAGATATAGCAATGGATAGCTCAAGTGTTTGTGAGAAAATAAGGATTGAAGTTATGGTGGAAAACATAAGAATTCACTTTTGAAAACCCTTGATAAACTCTCCTTTTGAATGAAAGTATTTGGCTCTAAAACAAGTGGAGATAAACATTTAATAGAGTTGAAAAAACTGCTCAAAAATCCGCTTTAAATCTTGTGTAAAAACAGTCCATGGAACCCTTTATATAGGCATCAAGAAACCAGCCGTTAGGGGTCCAGATCAGCAGTTGCACTGCTGTCGGTCGACAGCCAATCAACCGGCCGGTCGACCGTGGCCTGAATACAGAGAGCAGAGCACTCTGTCGGTCGACCGGGGCCATTTCTAGAGAGCGAAACTCTTGGCGGTCGACCGGGTCGGTCGATCGGCCCTCCTAGCCAAACAAGGCGTGCACGTTTTGGCACGCGGTCGATTGCCAAACAAGGCGAGCACGTTTTGTGCACGTCAGTCGACCACCGGTCGACCAACCTCTGGCTCGGTCGACTATGCGGTCGACCGGCTGAAGGCCAGAAAACTGTTTTTGGGGATAAAAACTTGACTTTTTTCTTTAATAAAATCCCATAAATCAACAAAAAATCTACAAAAATAATCAGTAATATACTTTGATAAACAAATATATTGAGTAAAAATCAAACATGTTACAAACATTTTGAACTATTTTGTAACTTGAAATTTTTGGCTTAAGACAAAAACTGTATTTTTTCAAATTGATTTTTCCAAAACTTTTCCAATTACAAAAATAAGATATTTTAAACACTTTTAAATCTTAGTGTGTATGAATATGATCCACTATACATATATTATGAAATATCTAGTTTTTGACATTAAGCTCTAAAATAGTTTTGATTAAACACATGTATATATGAAACTCCAAAATTAAAACGGTCATTTCTCCAAAATGAAAACACTATAAATTTTGTGTATGATTGTATATGATACTTGAGCAATCCACCACCTATTTTATCCTTTACATTTTATCTAAAAATAAAATCTTAACAAAATAAACCTACACACAAGTCTTCTCTTGATGTTTTCACTTGAAAATCTTTTTCTCCTTCTTGACTGGTCCAAAACTTTGATCCAAAGAGCTAGACTCCTCTTGAGTACTTAATGTAATCTTGATGCACAAGCTCTTGAATCAACACGTGCTAGCTCCAAAACCTAACTTTAAATCCTTTGTTGAAGCTACACACCTACTAAGATCTTGATCACATATCTGAGACTAATTAAACACAAGATCGTTAATACTATAACTATATGAGTTAATCATCATCAAAACTAGAGTGATGGGCTTTGGGCCAACAATCTCCCCCTTTTTGATGATGACAAAACTCAGAAATTATATGCATGGATTAAAGTTAAGCTTCATAGAAGCTCCCCCTTAACTCATGCATAACAATAAACAATAAGATATTGCAATGAAGAGTATAAAACTAAACAAATATATATCATAAACAAGGTGAGAGAAACATACATAAATCAAAAGTTCTTTTTTCCAAAAACCTTCTCCCCCCTTGTTTAAACTTTCAAATCATTCTCCCTCATATAGTAAAATCATAAGATGCATAAACTCAATATATGCAAACATTCAAATATGCATATATAAACTCAAAATCTTTCTTCTCCTTTTTGTCAATCATCAACAAAGGGGTAAAAATCAAATCAACAATAAGATATATATACGATATACATTCATGAAGGGGAAGACGCTAAGTTAGCTTCCCTGCATACATGCATTACATGAAGAAGGGATGACAAGCCCTAACTCACATAACGCATAATATACAATGCATAAGTGGAGATGTGAAGCCTCCCTACACATGTGTATCACAAAAGAAGAGAGATGTCAACCTCCTTAATATAAGATACACTACACATGAATCTATATGGAGAAGAGATGTTAAGCTCCCCTTGCTAGGCAATACATATCAAAACATTTTTAACTCAAATTTTTGATAATTACTTTAAAAAATTTTGAAATCTCTTAAATCAATTTTGAGATATCATTTGAATAACATTTTACCAATGTAAATAAACAATAAAATTTTGAATTTTTTAAAAATAATAAATCAATTTGAGATATCACAAGATTTTTATACCATATGAAATAGAAATTTGTGATACCAATGAAATTAAAATACTTGTACATTTGATACCAATGAAAGAAAATATTTTATAGTTCGATACCAATTGAAATACATGGTAAATTTTGATACCAAAAAGGTAAAACAAATGATACCAAATGAAATTAAACCCAATTGAAAATTGAAACATATTGATACCAATTGAAGTATATGTAAATTTTGATATAAAAAAATACCAATTGAAAATAATGCATAAGCTTCTAAAAATACCAATTGAGATACCAATTGACAATAATATTTAATTCAAGCTTAGCATAAATATAATTTGTGCTTTAAACATGTAAATATTTGTAAATCAAGCACACTCAAATCATATATATGTATGAAAAGAAAATACCAATAGAAATTGATATTATTTGAAATTTAAAGCATACATATATAGAAACAAATTATGAGTATACAAAAAAAAATGTCAATTGTGTACCAATTAAAACTATGATGTGAATTCAGTGCATAACTCAAAAAATCTACCCTTTTCATGCACATGATAAAAGATTTTTAATTTTGGCATACAAGGTATGATCACCCATTCATCCGCCCTTAAAGGGGTTGATAGGGGTTTCAAAAACAAGAGTTTGAGAATATTTTATTGTGAAAACACTATCAAATGAAGAATAAAAACTAGTTAAAGTAATTTTTAAAAAACTAATAAAGATTCTTCAAACATAAAAAAGAAACATATGTATCTTATGAAACGTACAAATACACAAGAGTTGACACTCGAAATCGATAGGCTCATAAAAGCGTTCATGAAAACAAAGTAATGAATAAATAAAGAAATAATGAGTATACAAGAACCATGTAATTAGTATTTTTATGAAAATAGTCATGAAGCTCAAAAGAAACATGAATATTATTTTATCAAAACCAATATGGAAATCATGAAAATTTTATTTTTCATTTAAAAACAACCTTCAAGGTATATGTATGATTTATCCAAGGCTAACAATATACATATATATCCTGAACTAAATTGAATAATGTAATTTGCATGAAAGTAAGTGACTCAAGGGCATACATGTATATTTATTAGTTTTGAACAAAAGATTACATATACATGAAGCAAAAATATGAAAATAGGTAAATCAAGTGTACATGAGTGAATCATCAAAACTAGGCTATACAAGTGCATGTAGTGAGTACAAATGAGCAATGAAGTGCAACATATATGATTCAAATTATTACTCACTACTTGTACAAGTATATACACAAGATTTGACAAAAACTACATCTAACTACTATTTTACCACATCAAGTACAAAACATGATTATTTAACAAATACTAATACATGCTAAAATTCATCCATTATAAAAAGCATGTAAATAAAATTGAAGTTTAGAGATAGTTACCAAACTAAAGAACTATACTCTAAGTCTCCAAACATGGTGGTTCTTCCACCAAACCTTCCTTGATAGTGATGCATCAACATGTGTGTCCATCTAGTCCATGTGCATCCACCACCAAGGCACCAAACTTCTCACGTCTGTGAGAGCCCACCTACATCAAACACACAAGTGGGCATTTTGGTACCCATTTTCTTTTGGGTCCATGGGGGTTAGTCTTATTAGGAACCCAAACATTCTTATCAGCAAAATTTAAAATTTTTTTTTATCATAACAAAATTTGCTAAATGGCCTTTGCGGGCCGCAATGTGTACACTTGTACACTCTAGTATGCATATTTGTATGAGTGTGATCATGACGTGCAAAGTGTGCATATGCATGTTGTGGGTGATGTGCATGTTCATGAGGAGCTTGTTTCCTTTGAAATAAGGTTTTCAATCTAGAATGGTTAAATGCACATTTGCTTAAAGTTGAGCTCAAACAATCTATTTTATTTTTCAAAAATTTAACTCATTTTTAGTAGTAGCATGAAAAGCATGGTCAACAATCTTATTCTTTTTAGAAACATTTTCTTTTCTTTTGAAATAATTTTTCTTTTCACAGAGGTATTTTCTTGCAAAGCAATCTCCTTTTGTTTTTCTACCAAAACAATTTTATCTTTCAAAAAAGTATTTCCTTCACAGAGATCATTTAGCTAAGAGGACAAGGAAATATTCTCATTTTTTAAAAATTCATTTTCTTTAAAAATGCATTCTAATTTATTTTGAAATTAATCCTTTTATTTTAACAAGCATTCAATTTATTTTTTATTTTTCTTATATCCTTTTAAGCATGTCATATTTTTCTTAAAAGTTGTTGACAAAATGAAGCAAGTTCATTATAAGACATATCAACCTCCTCTTCTAGCTCGGATTTGGTATTTACCTCAAGGGGGGTTATTCCTTGGACCATGTAGCATACGTTGGAAGCTTCATTTCCAACATCGGAGTCGCTCTCCGCATAGTATTGCTCTTGTTCGTCAAGAGAGACTATGGTGTTCCAAACTACAAAAGTCGAATTAAGATTAGAAACCCTAGATAAATATTCATTCATTTAGGGTACTCTTAATATATGGATGGCTTTTGTATTAGCCTCAAGATACTTGCTATTTGAACAATATGAAAATTTTATAGTAGCAAGATAAACATGATGCCTAGGCCTTTGAGGTACATAGACATCTTAACTTTCCAAGTTTGGATGTTAAGAATGTCAAAAGTGGAAGGTGACATGAAATTCATGTGTGTGTAAATAAATATTGTGATTAGAATAAATGAGAATCTTTAACTCAAGGTGTTAGACCCAAATCAAGAGCACTTGGCTCTGATACCAATTGAAATCACTAGAGGGGGGTGAATAGGTGACTAGCTAATATAATGGTTAATTAATACGGAATTAAAAACTATTTATGCAAACTAAAAATTCTTAAGTTAACACACACAAGGTATACACAAGAGTATAGCCGGATTCCCCGTGAAGGGCTCTGGACTAACTCCTCAAGATTTCTCTAGATAAAAGTTGAGGTGCCGCTATGGCTCTCTTGGTTGATTACGAGTGTGAGCAAACAATCCCCAAGCATATATCAACTTAAGCACAATATATATCAAGCATATAAAGATGAAAGCAATATAAGCATGCAAGATATAAAGATAAGTGATAGATAGATAGAGAGAAATCGCAAACACGAAAGAATTATTTCGAGGTTCAAGCACACCTTCTCTACGTCCCCGCCTTCCACTCACACATATGAAACTTTTCACTAAAATATCCCTACTAGGATCACTCGATGCCGCAAACACTTACAAGTGAGTTCACACTAGAACTCCTTTAGACTCTCTAGTCTCTCTCCCTTGTTCCCGCAAGAACAATACACCGCAAGCAAACTAGCTTGCCGAGGCCGTACCTCTACAACGAGCTCTCACTAGAACTTGAAACACCATGAACCCGCAAGTTCGCCTCCTCAAATACAAGATGAAACACTTAGTGATCTAAACACTTTGATCACCTAAAATCATCTCACAACAAAGATCCCTATAGGATGATATAGCAGTGGATAGCTCAAGTGTTTGTGAGAAAACAAGGATTGAAGTTGTGGTGAAAAACACAAGAAATCACTTTTGAAAACTCTTGATAAACTCTCCTTTTGAATGGAAGTATTGGCTCTAAAACAAATGGAGATAAAACACTTAATAGAGTAGGAAAAACTAGCTCAAAAATCCTTCAAATCTTATGTAAAACAGTCCATGGGAACCCCTTATATAGGCATCAAGAAACTAGCCGGGGGGTTCAGATCAGCAGTCTGCACTGCTGTCGGTCGACTGCCCAACGGTCAGATTTCTGACCGTTGGGCTAGCGGTCGACCGGGCCGGTCGATCGTGGCCTGGATACAGAGAACAGAGCTCTTTGCCAGTCGACCGCCTGGTCGACCGGGGCCATTTCCAGAGAGCAGAACTCTCTGGCGGTCGACCGGGTCGGTCGATCGGCCCTCTAGCCAAACAAGGAGTGCACGTTTTGTACACATCGGTAGACCGCCCGGTCGACCGACCTCTGGCTCGGTCGATCGTGCGGTCGACCAGCTGAAGGCCAGAAAACTGTTTTTGGGGATTTAAAAACTTGGCTTTTTAGCTTTAATAAAATCCACTAAATTAATAAAAAATCTACAAAAATAAGTTCAGTAATGTACTTTGATAAACAAACATGTTTGAGTAAAATCAAAACATATTACAAATATTTTGAACTATTTTTGTAGCTTGGAATTTTTGGCTAAAAGAAAAACTATATTTTTCCAAATTGATTTTTTCAAAACTTCTCCAATTACAAAACAAGATATTTTAAACATTTTAAAGCTTAGTGTGTATGGATATGATCCACTACACATATATTATGAAATATCTATGTTTTTGACATTAAGCTCTAAATAGTTTTGGTCAAAAAAAATGTATACATGAAACTCCAAAAATCAAAATGGTATTTTTTCAAAATGAAAACACATATAAATTTTATGTGTGAGTGTATATGATACTTGAGCAATCTACCAACTATTCTATCCTTTACATTTTATATAAAATAAAATCTTAAAAAACAAACCTAGACAAAAGTCTTCTCTTGAAGGTCTTCACTTGAAAATCTTCTTCTCCTTCTTGACTTGGTCCAAACTTTGATTCAAAGAGCTAGACTCTTCTTGAGTACTTGATGTGGTCTTGATGCACAATCTCTTAAATCAACACATGCTAACTTCAAAACTTGACTTTAAATTCTTTGTTGAAGCTACACACCTACTATGATCTTGATCACACATCCGAGACTAATTAAACACAAGATCATTAGTACTATAACTACATGAGTTAATCATCATCAAAACTAGAGTGATGGGCCTTTGGGCCAACACATATAGCATAAGAAATATAAATCTACTCCTTTTTAAATTTGTGGTAAATACATTGATCAACTATACTTTCCTAAAAGCCAAAATCAAATATCACTTGATCAATTTCAAATACTATTGACTGGATGCTTCCTTTAAATCATAAATGGATTTCTTTAATTTACAAACCAAATGTTGTAAACCTTTAACTTCAAAACAATCTGGTTGTTACCATATAGATTTCTTCCTCAATGTTCATCATTAAGAAGGCTGCCTTAACATCTATTGGTGTAACTTCAGGTCAAAGTGAGCTACCAATGCCATGATAATCCTAAAAGAATCCTTCATGAAAATTGGGGAGAAAGTCTCCTTATAGTCAATGCTCTCTCTCTTTGAGAGAATCCCTTTGCGATAAGATGTGCCTTATACCTTTCGACATTGCTTTTGAATCCCGCTTGGTTTTGAACACCCATTTATAGCCGATTGGTTTCTTACCTTTAGGCAACTCTATTAAATCCCAAACATCATTATCCTTCTGGATTTTAACTCATCATTCATGATATTTAACCATTTAGTGGAGTGAACACTGAGTTTGACCTCATCTAAGGATATGGGTATTGGCCCAAAGGCCCATCATCACTCTAATTTTGATGCTGATTAACTCATGTAGTTATAGTACTAATAATTTTGTGTTTAATTAGTCTCAGATATGTGATCAAGATCTTAGTAGGTGTTTAGCATCAACAAAGGATTTAAAGTTAAGTTTTAGAGCTAGCACCGTGTTGATTCAAGAGCTTGTGCATCAAGACCACATCAAGTACTGAAGAGAAGTCTAGCTCATTGGATCACGGTTTGGACCAAGTCAAGAAGAAGAAGAAGACCTTCAAGAGAAGACTTGTGTCTAGGTTAGTTTTTAGTAAGATTTTGTTTTTAGATAAAATGTAAAGGATAGATTAGATGGATTGCTCAAGTTCATATACACTCACACACAAGATTTATATGTATTTTCATAAAAGAGTTTTTGTTTTAAAAAATATCGTTTTGATTTTTTAAACTTCAAAGTATACATGTGTTTTACCAAAACTTTATTTAGAGCTTAATGTCAAAAACATAGATATTTCATCATATATGTGTAGTGAATTATATCCATACACACTAGCTTCAAAAGTGTTTAGAATATCTTGTTTTTATATTTGGAGGAGTTTTGAAAAATCGGTTTTCAATTTGGAAAAATCATTTTGGAAAAATACAAATTTTTGTTTAAGGCAAAACTTTCATATTACAAAAATAGTTCAAAAATATTTGTAACATGTTTTGATTTTTACTCAAACATGTTTGTATATCAAAGTATATTACTGAACTTATGTTTGTAGATTTTTAGAGAATTTATGGGATTTTATTGGAAGGTAAAAGACAAGTTTTTAAATCCCTAATATACTGTTTCTGGCCTTCTGCCGGTCGACTGCACGGTCGCCCGAGCCAGAGGTCGGTCGACGGACGTGGACAAAACGTGCACGGCTTGTTTGGCTGGATGGCCGGTCGACCGACCCGGTCGACCGCAAGAGAGTTCTGCTCTCTGAAAATGGCCCCGGTCGACCGGCAGAGAGCTCTGCTCTCTATATCCAGGCCACGGTCGACCGGCCGCTCGACCGGTGGGCACAACGGTCAGAAATCTGACCGTTGGCGGTCGACCGGCCGGTTGACCGACAGCAGTCTGAATGCTGACTAGGCCTCCAACGACCATATTTTTGAGCCTATTTATATGGGGTTCCCTTGGACTATTTTCTACAAGATTTGTAGTAGATTTTCAAGCTAGTTTTTCATACATCTTTTAATGTTTATATCCACTTGTTTAAGAGCCTATAATTCCATATCAAAAGAAGAGTTTATCAAGAGTGTTTTCAAAAGAGTTTTTCTTGAGTTTTTCACCACAATTCATTCCTTGCTTTTCTCACACATACTTTAGCTTTCCATTGATAAATCCATCCTATAGGAGAGCTGTTGTGAGAGTTATTTTAGGTGATCAAAGTGTTTAGATCACCAAAGTGTTCTACTTTGTATTTGAGGAGGCGGACTTGCGGGTTCGCGGTGTTTCGAGTTCTTATGGGAGCTCGGTGTAGAGGTGTGGCCTTGGCAAGCTTGCGTGCTTGCGCGTGTGTTTGTTCTTGCGGAATAAGTGAGGGGACTAGTGAGTCCAAGAGTTCTAGTATAAACTCCTTGTAGGTATTGCGACACCAAGTGATTCAGTGGGATCAATTATAGTGAAAATCCTTCATAGTGTTGAAGGCGAGGACGTAGAGCAAGGGTGCGCTGAACCTCGAAACAAATCTCCCGTGTTTGCGATTGCTCTCTATCTCTCACTTGTGTTTATATCTTGCTTGCTTATATTGCTTATATCTTTACTTGCTTGATATACTTATGCCTATATTGATACATGCTTGCGGATTGTTTGCTCAAACTTGTATTCAATCAAGAGAGCCATAGCGGCACCTCAACTCTTATCTAGAGGAATCTTGAGGAGTTAGTTCAGAGCCCTTCACGAGAAATCCGGCTACACTCTTGTGTTATACCTTATGTGTTTAACTTGAGAATTTTTAATTTGCATAAATAGTTTTAATTCCGCATTAATTCACCATTAGATTAGCTAGTCACCTATTCACCGCCCTCTAGATGAGTACAATTGGTATCAGAGCTTGGTGCTCTTGATTTTGGTCTCACCGCCTTGAGTTAAAGACCTCTTTTATAGCTAATCACAATATTTGTACACACACACACACACACATGGATTTCATGTCACCTCTCACTTTTGACATTTTAACATCCAAAACTTGGAAAGTTAAGATGCCCTTGTACCTCAAAGGCCTAGGTATTCATGTTTATCTTGTTGGCCCAAAAGGTTACACTCTCCATTTGTTTAAAGTTTTGATGATAACAAAACACATAAAAGCTATATGGTACTAATTAGTTTGTTTAAGATGAGTTTCAGGTTAGTACCTTTTATGAAGGCCATTGCTTAGCTATTGCAAGGTTTTCTAGGTTCATGGAGCAAATAAGGCAAATGACACAAGAGGAAATGTCCATAAAAGAGAAGGCTCTAGCATGACATTGCATGGCTCAAGACTTCTTTATGGCTCAGAGACTTCATTAGATTTATTTTTAGTTTTATAGTTTTGTTAAAGAATAGCGAATAGGTTTGAAGCTCATAACTCCTACACACAAGTTTTGCGCACATGTCTTTCTAAAATTTCTCATATATATATATATATATATTTATACACAAAATATTTTTAAATATAGGCTATTACTTATAAACTCAATTTTGCGTATTATACATAGTTCTGATCAAAACTATTTGTAAACCATCAAAATCTCCTCAAAATCCTTTTCAAATTTCAGTTTTTGACCTGAGCGGCGGTCGACCGACTCTATGTCAGGTCAGATCGGTCGACCGACTCGGTCGACCGGGATTCTGACCGTTGGGTGCGTGCATGTGTGCACGTTTCCCGTGGACCGGGGCGGTCGACCGAAACCCATTTCAGGTCGACCGGCCTTCAGCCGACTGAAAGTCAGTGACTCTCTGTTTGTTACGGTCGACCGTTGGCCACAACGACTCTATTTTTTGAAAACCCGGTCGACTGGCCGGTCGACCGAGGCTGTGTTTCAGCCTTAACGGCTATTTTTTAAAACACGTTTTAAATTGTCCTTTTTGTCTCTAAACGAGTTTAGGGGCTGATTTTGGGTCAAATACTTCCTAATTACCTATTGTATTAGTTTACCCTTTAATCCCTAGCTCTATCCTATAAATAGGGTGATTAGGGTTGTGGGATTAACAACAATCATTTGCAAAAAATATTCAAAGTTTAAAGGCTTTTAAAGAGTTTTTGTTCTTGATTTTTGTGCTGAAAAATCTCTCTCATTTCTGAAGTTTTGTTTCAAAGCTCTCTCAAAATTCATTTTCTTTTTCCACTTACCATACTAGAGCTTCAATCCTACTCATTGTTCTATAGGGCGTTTGAAAGGGAAAAGGATTTTTCAAAAGAGAGCTTGTGGTCTTTTGATCATCAAGAGAATACTTGTACTTGAGATTGTGGAGTTGGGTACTCCGGTGTGATTGTAATTCTTTGTGAAGTTATCGTGGTTAGAAATCCTTTTGGGTGAAGGCGGCGACGTAGAGCTGGGTGCTCGAACCTCGAAACAAATCTCAGTGTTTGCGATTGGTTTACTTGCTTCATTTACTTGCTTTATATTCATTACTTCATTTACTTGCTCTACATATTCATTGCAACATTGTACTTGCTCTACATATTCATTGCTATATACACTTGTTTCATATTCATATTGTCGATCAAATACTCATACAATAAGATTGCAATACGCACCTCCAACTCTTATCTAGAGGAATCACGAGGAAGAAGTTCAGAGCCCTTCACGGGGTATTCGGCTTCTAGTCTTATTTTGGGTGATCATTGCATCACAATTTTTAATTTGTGCATTGATTAGCATTATCACCTATCACCCCCCACTAGGTGATTTCAATTGGTATCAGAGATAGGACTTAGTTTTGGCTTCACATCCTTAGAGAGATCCTAAAATTTGCTAAACACTATTTGCATTCTTTCATTCATTCACTAGTAAAATGGCCGACAACATTAAGACTCCTCCTAAATTTGATGGACTCAATTTTCCTATTTGGAAGGTTAGGATGACTATCTTTCTACAATCCCTAGGTAGTTTAGTTGCTAAATCCTTGACCAAACCCTATAGTAGACCCGATAGTGAGGAGTGAAAAACACCTAGAGGGGGGTGAATAGGTGTGATTGCTAATCTCAAAAATTTTTAACTCTCTAAATGCGGAACTTAAAACAAGTGAGGCTCAACTTAGTACAATTCAACAAGTGTAGCCGAATTCCTCTTGCGAGCTCTGGACTAAACTCCTCTTGATTCCCCTTGATATGGGTGAGGCGCTATGTGAAGCTCTTGTTGGATGAGTACGGGATTGGCACACACAAGTATAAAATGAATGATATGAAAAATGATGCAAACACAATGATATATGGCAAGAATACAAGCAAGCAAATAGTAGCACAAGAGAATTAAACAATATCACAAGTATGCAATAGAAAGCAATAATGAGCTATTGAAAAGTAAAGCAAGAATTAGACGCAAAGGCAATCGCAAACAAAGTGATTTGTTTCGAGGTTCGAGCCACCGCTCTTACTCCCCGCCTTCACCTCCGTGAAGGGTTTACACTATCCACCGAGGACGCTTTACAATTTGGTCTACCGAAGACCGAGCACCGAGCTCCACCGAGTACAAAGGACCTCTACCGAAGAGGTTGCTCCACAAGGAAAGGAATACAAGAACAAAGTGATCACAACAAGATCACTACACTATTTCTCAAACTCTTTTACAAACACTCTCACTTCAATTACAACTTCACTATAGAATGAATATAGGATTTTTGGCTCTATGAAGTGTGGTGAGAAAAACTTCAGTTGTAGAGTGATATTAGTAATCAAACACAACTGAAAAACAAGCTCAAAAGAATTGGAATGAAAGCTTTAAACTCTTTTCTTTTCTCTTTTGAAAACAATACAAACTTGAGGATTTTTCTTAGTGATATGCAAGAGAGACTTCTCCTCTATTTATAGGGTAAAAATAGGTTAAAAACAATTTCTTTTGGTCTTATTTTCTCTGAAAAAGACCTGAAAAACACTGAAAAAGTCTGCCAAGAAATCAGATAAAAAACAGATTTCAGAATTACACAAAAGAGGAAAGAGCCGTTGGGTTTTTGCAGGCCTGGCGGTCGACCGGTCCGGTCGACCGCCAGCCCAGCTGCAAAGAGCCGTTGGCTCTCGGTCGACCGGTCCGGTCGACCGTCCAAAAAGAGGAAACACAGTTTCCTTCTTCCGGTCGACGGTCCGGTCGACCGAACAAACTGTGAGCAAATTGCTCTCCGTCGGTCGACCGGTCCGGTCGACCGACAGACATGCACAAACAGTGCATGTCCAGACACATCGCGGTCGACCGGGCCGGTCGGCCGGAGTTGCCTGAAACTGAAAAATTGGGCTGGTTTTTGAGTTAGAAAAATTTTGAGAAATATTTTAAAAATACATATAGCTAAGTATTATGCAGAAAATAGTTATACACAGTTTTATACAAGATATTCAAGATATAAAGCTTTTGGTACATGTATATATAAACTAAGGCATAACCATTTTCAAAACATAGGGAATATATGAAACAAATGTGTGTGCAAATCCTAGAGCCAAATTTCATATACTCAAACTTTAACATCTATTTCTTACAATGTTTCTAAGGACTTCAAGATCTTCAATAGGCTTCTTCATATAATCTTCAACACTTGTTCCTTGAGCCCAATTGGAGTTGACTTGAGTCCAAATCCTTGTATTTGTGAGAGAAGACTTCTAGAATGAATAGAAATCTGAAACACACTTAAACAACAAATGTTATTAGTACAAATAACTAATATGTTTTGTAATCATCAAAATACACTAATCATGGGTGATTGTAACTTTAGGCCAACAATCTCCCCCTTTTTGATGATGACAAAACATATAGGTTATTTAAATAAACATGGAAGAGGAGTTTGAAAAACTCCCCCTCAAATAATGCTATGTATAAAAATTTAACTATGGAAGCACAATACATAAAGCATTCAAGGCAAAATAATTTTTTTTAAATAAACAAACTTAACAAACTCAAACAAATTCAAAATATCAAACTCTTAAACTTATTCAAATTCAAAGCAAACTCTTAAGCATTCTCTCCCTTTTTGTCATACATCAAAAGGGTTAAAATACCAATTAAAAAATTTATTTTTAAGAATCCATAATGCAAACATTCAACTCACCACAAATAAATGAAAATCTAGCATAGTCTAATGGTTTAGTAAAAATATCGGCAAGTTGAAAATCGGTAGAAACATAATCAATCTCAATATCACCTTTCTCATAATGATCTCTAAGAAAGTGATACCTAATGTCAATGTGTTTGGTTTTACTATGTTGATTTGCATTCTTTGTCATGTGAATAGTACTAGTATTATCACAAAATATTTTAACATGATCAAAGTGTAAATCATAGTCAAGGAGAGTATGTTTCATCCAAAGAACTTGTGCACAACAAGCTCCGGCTGCAACATACTCCGCCTCGGCGGTTGATAGGGCTACCGAATTTTGCTTTTGGAAGACCAAGATACAAGACAATTACCTAAGAATTGACATGTTCCACTTGTGCTCTTCCTATCTACCCTACAACCTGCATAGTCGGCATCCGAAAACTCTTCATTTCAAATAATCCGGTTTTAGGATACCACAAACCCATTTCAATAGTGCCCTTAAGGTATCTAATTATGCGTTTAACCGCAATTATGTGAGATTCTTTAGGACAAGATTGAAAACGTGCACAAAGACAAACGGAAAACATAATATCCGGCCTACTAGCCGTCAAATAAAGCAAACTACCAATCATGCTACGATATAATTTAATGTCTACACTTTTACCTTGTTCATCCTTGTCAAGCTTTGTAGTTGTTGCCATGGGAGTTTTGCTTACTTTCGATCCTTCAAGCCCAAACCTTTTGATTAGTTCCTTTGTGTACTTGGCTTGATTGATGAAGATCCCATCCTTCTTTTGCTTGATTTGGAGTCCAAGGAAATAGTTGAGTTCCCCCATCATAGACATTTCAAATTCATCCTTCATGCATGACTCAAAAGCTTTGCAAAGAGATTCATTAGTAGAACCAAAAATAATATCATCTACATAAATTTGCACAATAAGAATATCTTTTCTACATGTTAGTAAACAATGTTGTGTCAATTTTACCTTTCCTAAAACCATTTGAAATCAAAAATGAAGAAAGTCTTTCATACCAATCCCTAGGGGCTTGTTTTAAACCATAAAGAGCTTTATCTAATTTAAAAACAAAATCCGGATGTGTAGGATCAACAAACCCAGGGGGTTGTTCAACATACACCTCCTCTTCAATAAATCCATTTAGAAAAGCACTTTTAACATCCATTTGAAACAATTTGAAATCTTTATATGAGGCAAATGCTAGTGTCATCCGTATGGCTTCAAGCCGTGCTACGGGTGCAAAGGTTTCTTCAAAATCGATCCCTTCGATTTGAGTGTAACCTTGGGCAACTAACCTAGCCTTGTTTCTAACTACATTACCCGATTCATCCAACTTGTTCTTAAAGATCCACTTAGTACCAATTGTTGGTCTAACGTGGGGCCTAGGAACAAGGTACCAAACTTGGTTGCGCTCAAATTGATTAGCTCCTCTTGCATGGCTAGCAACCAATATGAATCGGCCTCGGCTTCGAGGACATTTTTGGGTTCAATATGAGAAATGAATGCATAGTTACCACAATAGTCATGAAGTATAGAGCGAGTGGTTACCCCTTTTGATACTTCACCTATGACGAGGTCCTTGGGATGATGTGGATTGTATCTCCAATCCTTTGGTAGTGGTTGAGTAGGCTCCACCTCATGTGTTTGATTTTCATTTCCTTGTGCCTCTTCCACCTTAGCTTTGCTTCCTTCATCATCCTTTGGTTTGTCTCCCATAGTAGAAGCATCCTCCAAGGTCACTTTCTCCAAACCTTCATCCAATGCATCTATTTCTACAACATTCTTAACAAACTTGTTAGATTCCTCAAACTTAACATGAATAGACTCTTCAATAGTCAATGATGATCTAATGAAAACTCTATAAGCCTTACTAGTGTTTGAGTAACCTACAAAAATAGCCTCATAAGATTTAGCATCAAATTTTCCTAAATTATCTTTTGTGTTTAAAACAAAACATTTGCATCCAAAAACTTTAAAATAGGAAACATTAGGTTTTCTAGAAAAATACATTTCAAAAGAAGTTTTAGTAGTATTTTTACACAAGAAAACACGATTTGATATATAGCATGATGTATTTACGGCCTCGGCCCACAAATAATGTGGTAGACCATATTCACTTAGCATTGTCCTAACCATCTCTTGTAATGTTCTATTTTTCCGTTCAACTACTCCATTTGTGTGAGTTTTAGGACAAGAAAGTTCATGCTTTATTCCATGTTCATCACAAAAAGTGGTAAAGGGTTGGTTAATGAATTCACCTCCTCTATCACTTCTTATTCTCAAAATCGAAACATCTTTTTCTTTTTCAACTCTTTTCTTGAAAGTTTGGAAATACGAAAATGCTTGGCTTTTATGTTCAAGAAAGAAAACCCAAGTAAATCTTGAAAAGTCATCAACCAAAACATAAGCAAATCTATTCCCACTTAGACTTTTGTTTGTGTAGGGCCAAAAAGATCTATATGGATTAACTCCAAAGGACGTGATGTCATGATATCCTTAATTGACTTGAAAGAAGACTTAGTTTGTTTCCCAAATTGACATGCGTCACAAACTCGGTCCTTTTCAAAATTCAAGCAAGGAATACCTTTCACCATTTCCTTTGTGTTTAACCTAGAAATGTGATCAAAAGAAATATGCCCTAATCTCCTATGCACAACCAAGAGTCATCATCGAGGGCTCTCAAACAAGTAATATTACAAGACATATTTAACATATCAATCATATAAACATTACTTTCACGAAAACCAGAAAATACACAAACATTAGAAGTTCTATCAATTACTTTACAAGAAACATTATCAAAAATAATATCAAAACCTTTATCACAAAGTTGACTAACACTCAAGAGATTATGCTTGAGGCCATCAACTAAACTACATTTTCAATTAAAGGAGAGGTGCCAAGTTTTACATTACCAATACCGATGATTTTACCCTTGGCGTCATCTCCGAAGGTGACGGTGCCACCTTCATGATATCTTGATAGGGTTGCAAAGTTGTTGATGTCCCAAGTCATGTGCCTTGAGCAACCGCTATCAAGATACCACAATCCTCTACGTCGTTGGGATTTGGAAAGTACCTACATCATTTAACATAATTGTTGATTTTGGTACCCAAACTTTCTTGGGTCCTTTAAAGCTAGTGCCTCGAACCCAAACATTATGACGTGAAATGTTTAATCTATCATAGCAAAAATTGGCTAAGTGCCCTTTCCGTCCACAATGTGAACATGAGAACACTCTACCATACATGAATGCATGATGTGTATGTGTAGTGTGAGCATGTTTTGGGGTTTTGCCATGTTGTTTAGGTTGTGTAGCATGAACATGAACATGAGCATGAGCATTTTTCTTTGGGGCTTATTTCTTAGGAAACATAGCCTCAATTTTCTTCTTGTTAAACTCACAATCTTTCAAAACAACACTTAATGAGTCTAATCTTTCCTTAATCATAGAAACTTCATTTGAATCAATTAGTGGGGCCTTACCTTTGCAAGAAATCTTATATTTTTCAAAATCATTTTTGGTAGTGGCCAAAGTGGAAACCAAATCATCTTTTTCTTTTGTAAGAGTAAAAACTTGAAGACTTAAAGATTCATTTTCCTTTTTCATTTTAAGATACTTTTTCTTTAAGAAATCATAGTTTTGTGACAACTCAACAAAAGCCTCTTCTAACACATCCATAGAAAGTTCATTATCATGAGAAGGGGAAGAGGTTACCTTGCTTGTGCCTTCATTAGCCATGAAGCACATGTTGGCGGTGTCTATTTCTTCCTCGGATTCGGTCTCCGAATCCCAAGTTGCCTTCATAGCCCTCTTCTTGTAAGGCTTCTTGGATGTGGAGGGCTTAGCTTTGTCCGGACATTCCGCCACAATGTGTCCCGGTCTTTGGCAATTGAAGCACACAATCTTCCTTTCTTCTTTGCCTCCTTGCCATCTTCTTCTACCTTGGTACTTCACCTTGTTGTACATCCTCCGGACATTCTTAACAAGGAGTGAGAGCTCCTCATCATCTTCTTCTTCATCATCTTCATCGGAGTGTGTAGCTTGACTCTTGAAGGCGATAGTCTTCTTTTTGGAAGGAGCCATATCCTCCCTTGCTTTCCTTTTCATCTCATGGGTTTTTGAGGTTCCCAATGAGACCTATAAGCTCCATCTCTTCATTGTCGTTGAGTTCCTTCAAGGTTGTTGCTTTAACTTCCCATGAAGGAGGAAGAGCCCGGATGATCTTCCTTACTCTTTGATCATTGTTGATATCTTCACCTAAAGAAGAGAGTCCATTAGTAATCTTGATAAATCTTGTAACCATATCATCTATGGTTTCATTTTCTTGCATGCTAAATGTTTCATATTGGGGACCGAAGAAGGTCAATCTTAGCCTTCTTTACTTGTGAGGTCCCCTCATGTGTGACTATCAAATGTGACCAAATCTCATATGCGGATTTGCAATGAATAACCCTAGAAATGTCATCATCATTAAGGGCTTGTAGAAGTGCATAGTGAGCTTTGGCATTGGCATCGAATTCCTTAGTCTCTATTTCGGACCAAGTGGATTCGTCACCGGGGGGTACACTAAAGGACTTAGTCACAGCTTTTGCAACTCGGCTACCTAGAGATTGCAAAAACACGGTCATCTTAACTTTCCATATGGGAAAGTTAAGTCCATCAAACTTAGGAGGGGTCTTAATTCCATCGGCCATTTTTACTATATGAATATGAATGAAATGATTAGCAAATTAGGATCTTCTCTAAGGTTGTTAAACCAAATCCTAGAGTCCAAGCTCTGATACCAATTGAAAAACACCTAGAGGGGGGGGTGAATAGGTGTGATTGCTAATCTCAAAAATTTTAACTCTCTAAATGCGGAACCTAAAACAAGTGAGGCTCAACTTAGTACAATTCAACAAGTGTAGCCGAATTCCTCTTGCGAGGCTCTGGACTAAACTCCTCTTGATTCCCCTTGATATGGGTTGAGGCGCTATGTGAAGCTCTTGTTGGATGAGTACGGGATTGGCACACACAAGTATAAAATGAATGATATGAAGAATGATGCAAACACAATGATATATGGCAAGAATTACAAGCAAGCAAATAGTAGCACAAGAGAATTAAACAATATCACAAGTATGCAATAGAAAGCAATAATGAGCTATTGAAAAGTAAAGTAAGAATTAGACGCAAAGGCAATCGCAAACAAAGTGATTTGTTTCGAGGTCTAGCCACCGCTCTACTCCCCGCCTTCACCTCCGTGAAGGGTTTCCACTATCCACCGAGGACGCCTTTACAATTTGGTCTACCGAAGACCGAGCACCGAGCTCCACCGAGTACAAAGGACCTCTACCGAAGAGGTTGCTCCACAAGGAAAGGAATACAAGAACAAAGTGATCACAACAAGATCACTACACTATTTCTCAAACTCTTTTACAAACACTCTCACTTCAATTACAACTTCACTATAGAATGAATATAGGATTTTTGGCTCTATGAAGTGTGGTGAGAAAAACTTCAGTTGTAGAGTGATATTAGTAATCAAACACAACTGAAAAACAAGCTCAAAAGAATTGGAATGAAAGCTTTAAACTCTTTTCTTTTCTCTTTTGAAAACAATACAAACTTGAGGATTTTTCTTAGTGATATGCAAGAGAGACTTCTCCTCTATTTATAGGGTTAAAAATAGGTTAAAAACAATTTCTTTTGGTCTTATTTTCTCTGAAAAAGACCTGAAAAACACTGAAAAAGTCTGCCAAGAAATCAGATAAAAAACAGATTTCAGAATTGCACAAAAGAGGAAAGAGCCGTTGGGTTTTTGCAGGCCTGGCGGTCGACCGGTCCAGTCGACCGCCAGCCCAGCTGCAAAGAGCCGTTGGCTCTCGGTCGACCGGTCCGGTCGACCGTCCAAAAAGAGGAAACACAGTTTCCTTCTTCCGGTCGACCGGTCCGGTCGACCGAAACAAACTGTGAGCAAATTGCTCTCCGTCGGTCGACCGGTCCGGTCGACCGACAGACATGCACAAACAGTGCATGTCCAGACACATCGCCGGTCGACCGGGCCGGTCGGCCGGAGTTGCCTGAAACTGAAAAATTGGGCTGGTTTTTGAGTTAGAAAAAATTTGAGAAATATTTTGAAAATACATATAGCTAAGTATTATGCAGAAAATAGTTTATACACATGTTTTATACAAGATATTCAAGATATAAAGCTTTTGGTACATGTATATATAAACTAAGGCATAACCATTTTCAAAACATAGGGAATATATGAAACAAATGTGTGTGCAAATCCTAGAGCCAAATTTCATATACTCAAACTTTAACATTCTATTTCTTACAATGTTTCTAAGGACTTCAAGATCTTCAATAGGCTTCTTCATATAATCTTCAACACTTGTTCCTTGAGCCCAATTGGAGTTGACTTGAGTCCAAATCCTTGTGTTTGTGAGAGAAGACTTCTAGAATGAATAGAAATCTGAAACACACTTAAACAACAAATGTTATTAGTACAAATAACTAATATGTTTTGTAATCATCAAAATACACTAATCATGGGTGATTGTAACCTTGGGCCAACAGAGAGCACTTGGTCCGACTTTACCTACAAAGAATATGAGGCTAATTCTAAGGCTCAAAATTCCCTTCTCACCGCCTTGAATGAGGATGATCTTACACGAGTTATACATTGCCAATCCACCTATGAGATTTGGCAACATTTATTGGTCCCACACGAGGGGACATCACAAGTAAAGAGAGCTAAAATAGATCTCTTGAGGTCCCAATATGAAAGTTTCAAAATGCTTGAAGATGAGTCTATTGATTCTATGATTACCAAGTTTACTAAGATTACCATGCTCTTTCTTCTCTAGGTGATGATATAAGCAACGACCAAAAGGTGCGCAAAGTGATTCGAGCTCTTCCTTCATTATGGGAGATCAAGGTTACCACCTTAAAGGAGTTGAATGATAAAGATGAAATGAATCTCATAAGTCTTATTGGAAACTTTAAGACTCATGAGATGGAAAAGAAGGCAAGAGAAGAAGCGGTACCTCAAAAGAAGAAATCCATAGCTTTCAGTCTTCCTCTACCATTGATGACGATGATAAAGATGAAGAAGAGGATGAGGAGCTATCTCTCCTAGAGAGAGATGTGAAGAGCATGTACCGCAAGAACAAACTCAACTATAGAAAGAAATAGGAAGGGAAGGAGGAGAAAAGAATCATTTGCTACAATTGTCGGAAACCCGGACATATCATGGCCGATTGTCCCGACTTCAAGAAAAAGATGACTTCTTCCTTAAAGCAAAAGGGGCTGGTTGAAAAGAAGGCATACAAGGCCACTTGGGATTCGGAAAGCGAGTCCGAAGATGAGGTAGACACGGCAAATATGTGTTTCATGGCAAACACACCCAAGGTAACCACTCAACCTCTTGATGAAGAAAATGAAATAAGTAGAGAAATGCTAGAACATGCTTTTGTTGAACTTTCTGAAAGCTTTGATGATAAAAAAGTAGAATGTTCTAAATTGAAAAAGGAAATTGAGTTGCTTAAAAACCAACTTGCAATTGTTTCAAAAGAAAAGGAAGAAATTTCTTCTAATCTTATTTCAACTAAAAGAGAATTTGATGCTTATAAAGTTGCTTGTAAAGCTGAATTTTCAAAAGTTGATGAAAATGAATTTTCTTTGTTAAAAAGTAGAATTATTGATTTTGAAAATGTTTTAAAAGATTGTGCTTTTAATACTAAGAAATTAGAGGAAATGTTTTCCAAGAAGCACACTCCACATGTTAAGAATGATAAAACAACCCATGCTAAAAATGCTCACCATGTCAACACTTCACATGTTAAAACTACTCATGCATAGAAGTCACATGCTAGTAAGCGACACAATCATTATGCATTTAAATATGGAAGAGTTTATAGATGTACTTATTGTGATCGAAATGGCCACTTAGCTAAATTTTGCTATGATCAAATGAATAGATCTAAAATCTTGTGTGGGTTCATGACACTAACACTTCAGGACCCAAGAAAATATGGGTACCAAAATCAAGTCCTAAATTATTTGATGTAGGTACACACCAAGGCTCCAAGATGTAAGGAGAGGTGGTACCTTGATAGTGGTTGTTCAAGACATATGACATGGGATATCAACAACTTTACAACCCTATCAAGGTACGTTGAAGGTGGCACCGTCACCTTCAGAGATGATTCCAAGGGCACTATCATCGGTATAGGTAACATTTAAATTGGTGCATCTCCTATTATAGAAAATGTTGTTCTTGTTGATGGACTTAAACATAACTTACTTAGTATAAGTCAACTTTGTGATCGTGGTCTTAAAGTTGTGTTTGATGATTCTTCTTGCAAAATTTTTGATTGTAAAATCAATGATTGTATTCTCACCGAATTTCGTGATAATAATGTCTATATCATTGACATGCTTAATTTGGATTGTTCTACTAAATGCTTGAATACTTTTGATGAGACTTCTTGGTTTTGGCATAGAAGATTAGGACATGCATCTTTTGATCATCTTGCTAGGATTAATTCTAAGGAATTGGTGAAGGGTATTCCTTGAAAAGACCGCATTTGTGGTGCGTGCCAACTTGGAAAACAAATCAAGTCTTCTTTCAAACCAATCAAGAATATCATATCAACTAGGCCATTAGAATTAATTCACATGGATCTTTTTGGACCAACTAAAACTAAAAGCTTAAATGATAGTAGATATGCTTTTGTTTTAGTTGATGACTTTTGCGGTTCACTTGGGTTTTCTTTTTGGAACACAAAGATTAAACTTTTTCGCATTTTAAGATTTTTCGAAAAAGAGTTGAAAAAGAAAAAGGTTTTTCGATTTTGAAAATAAGAAGTGATAGAGGTGGTGAGTTCATTAACCAACTCTTCATGACTTATTATGATGAAAAGGGAATTAAGCATGAAATGTCATGTCCTAGAACTCCACAACAAAATGGAGTTGTAGAAAGAAAGAATAGAACCCTTCAAGAGATGGCTAAGACTATGATAAGTGAATATGACCTCCCTCAATATCTATGGGCCGAGGCCGTAAACACCGCATGCTACATATCAAATCGTATTTATTTGTGTAAAAATACTTTCAAGACATCTTTTGAAATTTATCATTTAAGAAAACCAAATGTTTCATATTTCAAAATTTTTGGATGCAAGTGTTTTGTTTTAAATACTAAAGATAACTTGGGTAAATTTGATGCTAAGGCTTATGAAGCAATATTTATTGGATATTCTACTATTAGCAAAGCTTATAGAGTATTCAGTAAATCTTCTCTTGCTATTGAAGAATCTATGCATGTTAAATTTGAAGAATCTAATGTTGTTGTTGAGAATGTTGTATAGTTTGACTCACTAAGTGAGGACATGGAGAAAATTTCCTTGAAGGACTCACCCATTCAGGAAGAAAAGCAAGAACATATTGGTGAAGTTCAAAAGGAAGAAGTGGAACAATCTCAACCACTTCCGAAAGATTGGAGATTCGCTACAAATCATCCCAAGGATCTCATCATAGGTGATGTATCTAAAGGGGTAACAACTTGCTCCAAACTCCATGACTTGTGTGGTAACTTTGCATTCATTTCTCATTTTGAACCTAAAAACATCCTCGAAGCCGAGGGTGACTCATATTGGTTGCTAGCTATGCAAGAAGAACTCAATCAATTTGAGCGCAACCAAGTTTGGCACCTTGTTCCTAGACCCCACGATAGACCAATAATTGGTACTAAGTAGATTTTTAGGAATAAGATGGATGAGTCAGGAAATGTTATCAGGAATAAAGCTAGGTTAGTGGCCCAAGGTTACACTCAAGTTGAAGGTATTGACTTTGAGGAGACCTTTGCACCCGTAGCACGGCTTGAAGCCATACGGATAACACTAGCTTTTGCATCTTTTAAAACTTTTAAACTTTTTCAAATGGATGTAAAAAGTGCATTTTTAAATGGTTTTATAAATGAAGAAGTTTATGTTGAACAACCTCCCGGTTTTGTTAATCATGTTCATCCTAATTTTATTTTAAACTTGATAAAGCTTTGTATGGATTAAAGTAAGCTCCTAGAGCTTGGTATGAAAGGCTTTCTAGTTTTCTTCTTTCAAATGATTTTGTTAAAGGCAAAGTAGACACAACATTATTTACTAAGCATGTTGATAATGACATTCTTATAGTGCAAATTTATATTGATGATATAATTTTTGGTTCTACTAATGAGCTTTTGTGCAAGGAGTTTGAAAAGTGTATGCAACGTGAATTTGAGATGTCTTCAATGGGTGAATTAAACTTCTTTCTTGGACTCTAAATCAAGCAAATGCGGGATGGGATATTCATATGTCAAGCCAAGTACTCAAAAGGAACTCATAAAGAAATTTGGACTTGAAGGTTCGAAAATTTTCAACACTCCCATGGCAACTACCACCAAGCTTGATAAGGATGACCAAGGTAAATGTGTTGATATTAAGTTATATAGAAGCATGATTGGTAGTTTGTTGTATTTAACGATAAGTAGGCCGGATATCATGTTTAGTGTGTGTCTTTGTGCTAGATTCCAATCGGGTCCTAAAGAGTTTCATCTTCTTGCGGTAAAACGCATCATTCGTTATATTAAGGGCACTATTGGAATGGGTCTTTGGTATCTGAAAATCAAAAATTTTTCTATGACGAGTTTTTCGGATGCTGACTATGCGGGTTGTAGAGTGGATAGAAAGAGTACTAGTGGGACATGTCAATTTCTTGGTAATTGTCTTGTTTCATGGTCCTCTAAGAAACAAAATTCGGTAGCCCTCTCAACCGCCGAGGCGGAGTATGCTGCGGCGGGGGCTTGTTGTGCACAAGTCCTTTGGATGAAACATACTCTCCTTGATTATGATTTGCATTATGACCATATAAAAATATTTTGTGATAATACTAGTACTATTCATATGACTAAGAATGCAAATCAACATAGTAAGACCAAGCACATTGAGATTAGATATCACTTTCTTAGAGATCATTTTGAGAAAGGTGATATAGAGATTGATTATGTTTCTTCAGATTTGCAACTTGCCGATATTTTCACTAAACCACTTGATTTTAATAGATTTTCCTTTATATGTGGTGAACTTAATGTTTGTGTTATTGAATAAATTTTTTTCCCTTTTTGATGTATGACAAAAAGGGGGAGAAATATGGGTATGATGAGTTTCTTGTATATGAGGTATATATGAGTTTTGCAAGTGTATATGGTTTTTGCAAGAGTTTTAGCAAGAGTTTTTAGTCTCATGTTTCATGTTTTTGAATTGCTTTTACTTGTTTAATATAGCATTATTTGAGGGGGAGTTTTACCTCTCTCTTTATATCTTTTCGATATAGCCTATATGTTTTGTCATCATCAAAAAGGGGAGATTGTTGGCCCAAAAGGTTACACTCTCCATTTGTTTAAAGTTTTGATGATAACAAAACACATAGAAGCTATATGGTACTAATAAGTTTGTTTAAGATGAGTTTCAGGTTAGTACCTTTTATGAAGGCCATTGCTTAGCTATTGCAAGGTTTTCTAGGTTTATGGAGCAAATAAGGCAAATGGCACAAGAGAAAATGTCCATAGAAGAGAAGACTCTAGCATGACATTGCATGGCTCAAGACTTCATTATGGCTCAGAGACTTCATTAGATTTGTTTTAAGTTTTATAGTTTTGTTAAAGAATAGTGAATAGGTTTGAAGCTCATAACTTCTACACACAAGTTTTTGCGCACATGTCTTTTCTAAAATTTCTCCTATATATATATATATACAAAATATTTTTAAATATAGTCTATTACTTATAAACTCAATTTTGTGTATTATACATAGTTCTGATCAAAACTATTTTGTAAACCATCAAAATCTTCTCAAAATCCTTTTCAAATTTCAGTTTTTGACCAAAGGCGGTCGACCAGCCGGTCGACTGACTCTATGTCAGGTCAGATCGGTCGACCGACTCGGTCGACTGGGATTCTGACCGTTGGGTGCGTTCATGTGTGCACGTTTCCCGGTCGACCGGGCAGTCGACCGAAACCCATTTCCGGTCGACCGACCTTCGGCCGACTGAAAGTCAGTGACTCTCTATTTGTTGCGGTCGACCGGGCGATCGACCGTTGGCCTGCAACGGCTCTATTTTTTGAAAACCTGGTCGACTGGCCGGTCGACCGAGGCTGTGTTTCAGCCTTAATGGCTATTTTTTAAAACACGTTTTAAATTGTCCTTTTTGTCTCTAAACGAGTTTAGGGGCTGGTTTTTGGGTCAAATACTTCCTAATTACCTATTGTATTAGTTTACCCTTTAATCCCTAGCTCTATCCTATAATTAGGGGTGATTAGGGTTGTGGGATTAACAACAATCATTTGCAAAAATATTCAAAGTTTAAATGCTTTCAAAAGAGTTTTGTTCTTGATTTTTGTGCTGAAAAATCTCTCTCATTTCTGAAGTTTTTGTTTCAAAGCTCTCTCAAAATTCATTTTCTTTTTCCACTTACAATACTAGAGCTTCAATCCTACTCATTGTTCTATAGGGCGTTTGTAAGGGAAAAGAATTTTTCAAAAGAGAGTTTGTGGTCTTTTGATCATCAAGAGAATACTTGTACTTGAGATTGTGGAGTTGGGTACTCCGGTGTGATTGTAATTCTTTGTGAAGTTATAGTGGTTAGAAATCCTTTTGGGTGAAGGCGGGGATGTAGAGCTGGGTGCTCGAACCTCGAAACAAATCTCAGTGTTTGCGATTGGTTTATTTGCTTCATTTACTTGCTTTATATTCATTGCTTCATTTACTTGCTCTACATATTCATTGCAACATTGTACTTTCTCTACATATTCATTGCTATATACACTTGTTTCATATTCATATTGTCGATCAAATACTCATACAACAAGATTGCAATACGCACCTCCAACTCTTATCTAGAGGAATCACAAGGAAGAAGTTCAGAGCCCTTCACGGGATATTCGGCTTCTAGTCTTATTTTGGGTGATCGTTGCATCACAATTTTTAATTTGTGCATTGATTAGCATTATCACCTATTCACCCCCCTCTAGGTGATTTCATATCTTGCTACCATTAAGGATTTATATTTTGGTAATAGCAAGTATCTTGCTATCATTAAGGATTCATATATTTATCTAGGGTTGCTAAATTTGATTCGCCTTTTGTAGTATGGAACACTATAGTCTCCCTTGGCGAACAAGAACAATATTATGCAGGGAGCAACTCAGATGATGGAAGTGATAGTTCCAACATATGCTACATGGTCCAAGGGGATAACCCCCTTGAGGTAAACTCCGAATCCGAGCTAGATGAGAATGTTGATATGTCATATGATGAGCTTGTATCTTTTTGTCAACAACTTCTTGAAAAATATGACATGCTTAAAAAGAATAATAAGAAATTGAAAAATAAATATGGTTCTATTTTGGTAGAAAAAGATTCATTTCAAAATAAACTTGCATGTGTTTCAAAAGAAAATGATTTCTTAAAAAAAGAGAATATTTCCTTATCTTCAAAATTAAATGATCTTTGTGAAGGAAATAATTCTTTAAAAAGTAAAATTAGTTTGGTGGAAAAACAAAAAGAGATTGCTTTGGAAGAAAACAACTCTTTAAAAAGAAAAATTATTTCAAAAGAAGAGGAAAATGTTCCTGAAAAGAAAAAGATTGTTGATCATGCATTTTATGCTACTACCATTGATAAAAATGAGATAAAATTTTTAAAAAATAGAATAGATTGCTTGAGCTCAACTTTGAGCAATTGTGCATTTAACCATAATAGATTGGAAATCTTGTTTTCAAAGAAACAAGCTCCACATGTACATGCACATCACTCACGGCACACATATGCACACTTTGCACATCATGATCACACTCATTCACATGAGCATCCTAGAGTGTACAAATGTATATATTGCGGCCGCAAAGGCCATTTAACAAAATTTTATTATGATAGAGTAAATTCTATTAATTTTGCTAATAAAAATGCTTGAGTTCCGAACAAAGCTAACCCCGAGGACCCAAAAGAAATGGGTACCAAAATTCTCACCTTTTGTATTTGATATTGGTGTGGGCTCTCACATGACGTGATAGGGTTGGTGCCTTAGTGGTAGATGCATGAGCTTGATAGACACTACAAATTGATGCATCACTATCAAGGAAGTTTTGGTGGGAAGACCACCATGTTTTGGAGACTTAGAGTGTAGTTCATGTGTTTTGGTAACTATCTCTAAACTCTATTTAGTTTACATACTTTTATATGTGATATTTTTTTGCATGTTTTGGATTTATGATTTATAATCATGTTTTGTGCTTTATGTGGTGAATACTTGTTTAGATGAACTTTTCATTAAAACTTGTGTATATACTTGTACAAGTAGTGGGCAACAATTGATTCTTATATGTTTGTACTTCATTTCTCATTTGTACTCACTACATGTACACATATAACCTAGTTTTGATGATTCCCTCATTTATACATGTTTTGTCTATTCTTGTGCTTATTTTGCTTCATATATATGTAATTTTTTTTCAAAACTAATAAATATACATGTATAACTTTGAGTCATTTGCCTTTCATGCAAAATCTCTTTATAGACTCAATTGTGTTTGGATATGTATGTATACCTTTAGTTTTGACAAAACATACATATGCCTTGGAGTTTGTATTATTTTGATGAAAATTAAATTTTTTTAAAGGAATTTCATATTGAGCTTAAATGCCTTATTTCCATGATGTTGATTACATGAATTTTTATACTCTATATTTGATGTTTACTCATGATTTGTTTTCATGAGATTATATGTGCTTTATAAACTTTGAGTGTCAGTTGTTGAGTGATTTTCATGTTTCATGAATATCTTCTTATTTTATTCCTTATTTGAAGGATTTTATACTAGTTTACAAGTTTTTCTTTAAACTAGTTGCGTTATTCTTCATGTAGTAGAGTTTTCAAACGTGTTATAATTATCTTCAAACTTATTTTTGAAAACCCCTACCTATCTAAGGGCGGTTGGATGGGCTACCATGTCTTGTATGCTCTTAACTGAAAATCTATTTAAACATGTGCATGTAAGGGAGGTAGCATGAGTTATTCACTTGATCCTCATCATATTTTCAATTGGTATCCCAATTGATATTTTCATATTTGTATGCTCATCTTTGGTATTTTATATATGTATGCTTCAAAACATTAAAAAGTATCAATTTCTATTAGTATTTACTTTTTCATACATATATATATGATTTGATTGTGCTTACTATATCTTAACATCTTAAAGCACAAATTATGTTCATGCTAAGCTTGATTTACTCCTTAATGACTATTAGTTTTCAAATTGATATTTTATATAAGCTTATGCATCATTTTCATTGGTATTTCATAAAGGAGGAGAAAACTTTATGTTTTTGTTTTCAATCGATTGTATTTTCAATTGGTATCTTACTCTCACTCTTTACGATGAAAAATGATATTATTTGGTATATTATTTTTCAATTGGTTTCCTATACTCTTAATGAAAAATATTTTAATTTGGAATATGCTAACATTTTCAATATTGGTATAAAAAATCTTAAATTGGCTTTATTTTAAAATTTGGTATCTTTATTGCAAAATGAATTGTTTAACCAAATAGTTTGTTTGTTTTTCAATTGGTATCATATTTTATTTTAAATTGGTATCTATATTGAAATGAGAAATGTTTACATAAAAATATTTGGCTTTCACTTTCAACTGATATCAAAATTATAAAATATTCTCATTTGGTATCAAAATTGCAAGATGTTTACAATTGGTATCAAGATTCTAAATATATATATATTTCTATTGGTATAAAAAACATACATTGTTTCATTTTCTATTGGTATCAAAAGTTTACAAGATATTTTAATTAGTATCAAAAGTTTTGATATGTATTGCTTATATGTAAGGGAAGCTTAACTTCTTCCCTATATATATATAGATTCATATTGAGTGTATCTTTTATTGAGGAGCTTGACATCTCTTCTTTATGTGATACACGTGTGTAGGGGGAGCTTCACATCTCCACTTATACATTGTATGTTATGTTTTATATGAGTTAGGGGTTTGTCATCCCTTCTTCATGTAATGCATGTACGCAGGGGAGCTAACTTCACGTCTCTCTCTTCATGAATGTATATCGCATATATATCTTTATTGTTTGATTTGTTTTTACCTCTTTATTGATGATTTGACAAAAAGGGAAAGAAATATTTGATGAATTTATATATATGCATATTTGTTGTTTCATTCCCTTGTTTAATACAAAAAGGGGGAGAATGATTTTGAGAGTTTATACATATATGTTTTGCTTAATGATTTGACAAAAAGGAGGAGAGGTATTTGAGTATTATGCATATTTATCTCCTTGTTTTATTCATATATGTTTGTTTAGTTTATGTACTTCATTTTATATCTTATTATTTATTGTTATGCATGAGTTAAGGGGGAGCTTCTATGAAGCTTAACTTTAATCCATGCATATATAACTCTATGAGTTTTGTCATCATCAAAAAGGGGGAGATTGTTGGCCCAAAGGCCCATCACTCTAGTTTTGATGATGATTAATCATGTAGTTATAGTACTAATGATTTTGTGTTTAATTAGTCTCAGATATGTGATGAAGATCTTAGTAGGTATTTAACTTCAACAAAGGGTTTAAAGTCAAGTTTTGGAGCTAGCACGTGTTGATTCAAGCGCTTGTTCATCAAGACCACATCAAGTACTCAAGAGGAGTCTAGCTTATTGGATCATGATTTGAATCAAGTCAAGAGAAGAAGAAGACCTTCAAGAGAAGACTTGTGTCTAGGTTTGTTTTTAGTAAGATTTTATTTTTAGATAAAATGTAAAGGATAGATTAGTTGGTAGATTGCTCAAGTTCATATACACTCATACACAAGATTTATATGTGTTTTCATAAAAGAGTTTTTGTTTTGAAAAATACCGTTTTGGTTTTTAAACTTCAAAGTATACATGTGTTTTACCAAAACTTTATTTAGAGCTTAATGTCAAAAATATAGATATTTTCATCATATATGTGTAGTGGATTATATCCATACACACTAAGCTTCAAAAGTGTTTAGAATATCTTATTTTTATATTAGGAGGAGTTTTGAAAAAATCGGTTTTCAATTTGGAGAAGTCATTTTGGAAAAATATAGATTTTTGTTTAAGGCAATACTTTCATATTACAAAAATAGTTCAAAATGTTTGTAACGTGTTTTGGTTTTTACTCAAACATGTTTGTATATCAAAGTATATTACTAAACTTATTTTTGTAGATTTTTAGAGAATTTATGGGATTTTATTGAAGGTAAAAAGACAAGTTTTTAAATCCCTAATATACTGTTTCTGGCCTTCTGCCGGTCGACCGTACGGTCGATCGAGCCAGAGGTCGGTAGACCCGGTGGCTCGGTCGATCATGCGGTCGATCGATGTGCACAAAATGTGCACGGCTTGCTTGGCTGGAGGCCGGTCGACTGACCCGGTCGACCGCCAAAGAGTTCTGCTCTCTGGAAATGGCCGTGGTCGACCGGCTGAGAGCTCTGCTCTCTGTATTCAGGCCACGGTCGACCAGACGGTCAACCGGTGGCACAACGGTCAAAAATCTAACCGTTGGCGGTCGACCGGCCGGTCGACCGCCAGTCTGGACTGCTAACTAGGTCTCCAACGACCATATTTTTGAGCCTATTTATATGGGGCTCCCTTGGACTATTTTCTATAAGATTTGAAGTGGATTTTCAAGTTAGTTTTTCATACATCTTTTAATGTTTATCTCCACTTGTTTAAGAGCATATAATTCCATATTAAAAGGAGAGTTTATCAAGAGTGTTTTCAAGAGAGTTTTTCTTGAGTTTTTCACCACAATCATTCCTTGCTTTTCTCACACATACTTGAGCTTTCCATTGATAAATCTATCATATAGGAGAGTTGTTGTGAGAGTTGTTTTACGTGATCAAAGTGTTTAGATCACCAAAGTGTTCTACTTTGTATTTGAGGAGGCGGATTTGCGGCTTCGCGGTGTTTTGAGTGAAATCACCTAGTGGGGGGTGAATAGGTGATTATGCTAATCAATGCACAAAGTTAAAAAATGAGATGATGCAACGATCACTCAAAGTAAGATTAGAAGCCGAATACCCCGTGAAGGACTCTGAACTCCTTCCTCGTGATTCCTCAAAATAAGAGTTTGAGGTACGCAATGCAATCTTGTTGTGAGAGTATAGATCGACAATATAAAAATGAATGAATAGAAAGTAAAAAACACAAGTAAACCAATCACAAATACAGAGATTTGTTTCGAGGTTCGAGCACCCAGCTCTACGTCCCCGCCTTCACCCAGAAGGATTTCCGATCCACTAGAACTTCTACAAAGGATTACAACCACTAGGGAGTACCCAACTCCTCAATCACACTCCTCTAGTCCAGAGGTAGTGTAGCCACAAATACAATAATCACTTGATGATCAAAAGACCACAAACTCTCTTTTAAGAACTTTTTTTACAAAAACCCTGGAGAATAATATATAAGATTGAAGCTCAAGGTTTTGTAAGTGATATAAAAATAGAAGAGAGATTTTAAGAACCAAAAACTTTCAGAAAACTTTTGAAAATAATAACCCAAAACTTAAACAAAGCTCTTTCTCAAGAAAGCTCAAAACTTTTGATGTTTGAATTTGTTATTGTAAAAACCTCTACCCTAATTACCCCTTTATACAGGATTTAGGAAGAGTAAGCATATAAAACTTTTACCTGAATAAAAGAGAAAGAAATTGACCCTCTAATACATCTAATCATATTTTTTTTAAACTTAAACACGTTTTAAAAACATGTTAAAAATCAGCCTCCAGAAAATTAGCAATTACTGCAAATCTGACAGATTGGTCAACTTTGAGCACATTTTTCAGGCTGTAAACGTCCGAATTCAGAATTAAGTATATAGGAATAATTTGTATATCTTTAAGTCTTCTTTTGAATTCAATTAAAATCAACTCAATATCAGATTTTATTAGAAAGTTATCAATAAAACACTGACAGGTGTCAAATCAGAAACTGTGAGCTGTTTTCAGAACAAGAACAGAGTTCAACCAAATATTTGACATCTTTAAAATTTGAATCTGAAAATTATTATTGAATAAGAAATTTAGATCTGAAAGTTAAATTTGAAATGCAAGTTAAATCATGTTATTTGAATATAAAAATAAAAAGTTATGATAAGAAATGTAAAAGGGTATCAAGCAGATCAGCAGAACTAAAACTGGTTCAAATCCAAAACCCGATATATGTACTTGAAATCCAAAACCGATTAAACCAAAAACCAAACGTATTGAATTTGTGTGTGTGTATTTGAGCTTCAAACGTATATACTATTCTTTAATAAAATAAATTATATGAGTCTACAAGCAGGCGTCTCTGATAGTTGATGTTGAACAACGTTTGAGCTAAACCTTAATATCCCATGCTTGAGAACTCTTGAGCCATCAATACCTATATCAACCTGAAATTCATTCTTTAACTTCTATTATTACCAAATAACTTTTATATGGTTTGTTATTATCAAAACACATAACCCGGAGATTGTAACCTTTGGGCCAACAATCTCCTCCTTTTTGATGATGACAAAACATATAAGCTGTAAAACAAAATATAGGAGGGAGGTAAAAGCTCCCCCTCAAATGATGCTCTATTTTATCAAGTATAAAACATGAAAACATATACATATATGAACATGTACAAAACATGAAACCTACATATATGAGATAAACATGTACAAAACATGAACATGTATAAAACATGAAACCGAAACATGAAACCACCAATACTTCTCCCCCGTTTTGTCATACATCAAAAAAGATTAGGAAACAACCAATAAATAATATATGCATAAACAAGATATAAATATGCATATATGCATACATAAACTCAAATATCTTCTCCTTTTTGTCAATTTATCAATAAAGAGGCTAAGGAAAAAACAATCAATTGTCATATCATCAAATCTTAAAGATCAAAACTTAAGTTTTTTTTGTACTAATTTAAAATTTTTGATAAACATATTGATACCAATAGAAAAATATTGATACCAATTAAAGATAAAAACTAAAATTTTAGATAAATACTAAAATCATTTTGCAATAAGGATACCAAATAGAGAATAATACTAATTTAAGAACATTGATACTAATATTTGAAATGTTAGCATATATCAAACCAAAGTATTTTACATCATAAATGATGGGAGTAAGATATCAATTTGAAATGAAAACTGATACAAATTGAATTTACAACCAATACTAATTTTACATAAAACCAATTTAAAAACAAGAATTTTCTCCCCCTTTATGAAATACTAAAAGAAACAATGCATAAGCTTGTAATAGATACTAATTAAAAATAATTGACATGATGAACTAAATCAAGCTTAACAAACATAATTTGTGCTTTTTCAAAATTTTTTTTAAAGACATGTGAAACAAGCACAATCAAATCATATATATGTATGTACCAATTGAAATATGAGGCATATATAGAAAATACATATGAATATACAAATATATGAAATATCAATTTTGATACCAATAGAAATATAATGAGGATCAAGTGTATAACTCAAACCTACCACCCTTATCATGCACAAGTTTAAAAGATATTCAAGAAGGGTATACAAGGCATGGTCGCCCATCCAACCGCCCTTAAAAGGTAGGGGTTTTCAAAAATTTTGATTTGAAAGTAAATAGGCATAGTTTGAAAATTCTACCATTTGAAGAATAGAAACTAGTTTTAAAGATTTTTTTAAAAACTAGTAAGAAATCCTTCAAAATATGAAACCAAATCATATATACCATGAAGACATGAAAATCACATAATAATTGACACTCAAAATCTATAAGGCACATATATGCTCAAGAAAAAAAAATGATGAGTAAATAAGAATAATGTGAGTGTAAGAATCATGTAATCACAAAATCATGGGAATAGGCAATTAAGCTCAATATGAAATTCTTTTATAAACATGAAAAACATGAAATTTTAATTTTCACCAAAATAGTTCCAACTTCAAGGCATATGTTTGCTTTGTCTAAATCTAAAGGTATACATACACATCCCTAAACACAAATAAGTCTATAATAAAAATTTGCATGAAAAGTAAATGACTCAAGGGTATACATGGATATCTAAAGTTTTTAAACTAAGAGTAACATATACATGAAAAATATGTACAAAATAGGGAATACAAGTTGAAATGCACTAATCATCAAAACTAGGCTATACTAGTACATCTAATGGGTACAAATGAACATTTAAGCACAAACATATAAGAATCAATTGTGGCTCATTAGTTGTACAAGTATATACACAAGTTTTAATGAAGATTACATTTAAACATTTAATCAAAACATGAATCATAAAACAAAATATAAATCAATATGATCATTAGGCTAAATGTACAAGTCTTAGAACAAGGATATACATAATAGTTAAAATAAAGTAAGAACACAAAATATGGATCCATATGAACATGGTGTATCTCAATTACTATACGTGTATGTCACAACTCTAATTAACATGGCATTTAACATAATAATCGTTAAAACATGACATGCTAAAATTACTAATATGAAAGCATGTAAATTAAATGAAGAGTTAGAGATCGTTACCAAAACCAAGAGGGCATATCTCTATATCTCCAAACAATGGTGGTCCTCCCACCAAACTCCCCTTGAAAGTGATGCATCCAAAAGTGTCATCGTTTAGCTCGGAACGCATTCACCTCAAGGCACCAACAACTCTCACGTCATGTTGAGAGCCCACACCTACATTAAAAAGACTAGGACTGGATTTTGGTATCCATATTTTCTTGGGTCCTAATACGTTAGTGTTTCGAACCCAAACATGATTATTCATACTATTTATTTGATCATAACAAAATTTGGCTAAATAACCATTCCGGCCACAATAAGTACATTTATAAATTCTTTCATATTTAAAAGCATAATGAGCATGTAGTTTATGAACATGTGATTTATGAGCATGGGGTGTTTTAGCATGATTGACATGTGATGTGCTGGCATGATGAACATGTGGAGTTTTAGCATGTGATGTTTTATCATGTTGAACATGTGAAGTGTGCATGTGTTTCTTTGAAAACATTTCTTCTAATTTAGTATTGTTAAATGCACATTCTATTAAAACATTTCTCAAATCATTTATTTTAGTTTTTAACATAGAAATCTCATTTTCATCAATTTTAAGATATTTAGCTTTGCATGCAACTTTATAGGCATCAAAATCTCTTTGTGTTGAAATAAGAGCAGAAGATAATTCATCCTTTTCTTTTGAACAAATAGCAATTTGATTTTTAAGCATTTCATTTTCCTTTTTCAATTTTAAACAATCTTCCTTTTTAGCATCAAAACTTTCTGAAAGTTCAATGAAAGCTTGTAATAACAATTCTTTACTTATTTCACTATCATCATCATGTGGTTCGGTAGTTACCTTAGGTGTGCTTGCCATGAAATACACATTGGCCGTGTCAACTTTATCTTTGGATTCACTTTCCGAGTCCCAAGTAGCTTTGTACACCTTCTTTTCAAACAACTTCTTTTGCTTCAAGGAGGAAGATATCTTTTTCTTGAAATCTGGACAATCGGCCATCTTTACTAGTGTATGAATGAAGATATAAAAATAGTAATTAGCAATTTATAGGATCTCTCTAAGGATGTGAAGCCAAAAACTAGAGTCCTATCTCTGATACCAATTGAAATTACCTAGAGGGGGGTGAATAGGTGATTATGCTAATCAATACACAAATTTAAAAAATGAGATGATGCAACGATCACTGAAAGCAAGATTAGAAGCGAATACCCCGTGAAGGGCTCTGAACTCCTTCCTCGTGATTCCTCTAAATAAGAGTTTGAGGTGCGCAATGCAATCTTGTTGTGAGAGTATAGATCGATAATATAAGAATGAATGAATAGAAAGTAAACAACACAAGTAAACCAATCGCAAACAAAGAGATTTGTTTCGAGGTTCGCGCACCCAGCTCTACGTCCCCGCCTTCACCCAGAAGGATTTTCGATCCACTAGAACTTCCACAAAGGATTACAACCACTAGGGAGTATCCAACTCCTCAATCACACTCCTCTAGTCCAGAGGTAGTGGAGCCACAAATACAATAATCACTTGATGATCAAAAGACCACAAACTTTCTTTTGAAAACTTTCTTTACAAAAACCCTAGAGAATAATATATAAGATTGAAGCTCAAGGTTTTATAAGTGATATAAAAGTAGAAGAGAGATTTTAAGAATAAAAACTTTCAGAAAACTTTTGAAAATAATAGCCCAAAACTTAAACAAAGCTCTTTCTCAAGAAAACTCAAAACTTTTGATCATTGAATTTATTGTTGTGAAAACCTCTATCCTAATGATCCCTTTATATATGATTTAGGAAAAGTAAATATAAAAAACTTTTACCTGAATAAAAGAGAAAGAAATTGACCCTCTAATACAGCTAACCATATTTTTTTAAACTTAAACACGTTTTAAAAACATGTTAAAAATCAGCCTCCAGAAAATTAGCCATTATTGCAAATCTGACAGATTGGTCAACTTTGAGCACAATGTTCAGGCTGTAAACGTTCGAATTCAGAATTAGGTATATAGGAATAATTTGTAGATCTTTAAGTTTTCATTTGAATGCAATTAAAATCAACTAAATATCAGATTTTATGAGAAAGTTATCAATAAAACACTGATAGGTGTCAAATCAGAAACTGTAAGCTATTTTCAGAATAAGAATAGAGTTGAACCAAATATTTGACATCTTTAAAATTTGAATCTGAAAATTATTATTGCATAAGAAATTTAGATCTAAAATTTAAATTTGAAATGCAAGTTAAATCATGTTATTTGAACATAAGAATAAAAAGTTATGACAAGAAATGTAAAAGGGTGTCAAGCAGATCAGCAAAACTAAAACTGGTTCAAATTCAAAACCCGATATATGTACTTGAAATCCAAAACCGGTTAAACCAAAAACCAAACGTATTGAATTTGTGTGTGTGTATTTGAGATTCAACATATATACTATTCTTTAACAAAACAAACTATATGAGTCTACAAGCAGGCGTCTCTGATAGTTGATGTTGAACAATGTTTGAGCTAAACCCTAATATCCCATGCTTGAGAACTCTTGAGCCATCAATATCTATATCAATCTGAAATTCATTCTTTAACTTCTATTAGTACCAAATAACTTTTATATGGTTTATTATTATCAAAACACATAACCCGGGGATTGTAACCTTTGGGCCAACATCGAGTTCTTGTGGGAGCTCGGTGTAGAGGTGCGGCCTCGGCAAGCTTACGTGCTTGCATGTGTTTGTTATTGCGGGAACAAGTGAGGTGACTAGTGAGTTCAAGAGTTCTAGTATGAACTCCTTGTAGGTGTTGCGGCACCGAGTGATCCAGTGGGATCGATTTATAGTAAAAATCCTTCATAGTGTTGAAGGCGGGGACGTAGACCAAGGGTGCTCAAACCTCGAAACAAATCTCTCGTGTTTGCGATTGCTCTCTCTATCTCTCACTTGTGTTTATATCTTGCTTGCTTATATAGCTTATATCTTTACTTGCTTAATATACTTGTGCCTATATTGATACATACTTGGGGATTGTTTGCTCACACTTGTATTCAACCAAGAGAGCCATAGCGGCACCTCAACTCTTATCTAGAGGAATCTTGAGGAGTTAGTCTAGAACCCTTCATGGGGAATCCAGCTATACTCTTGTGTTATACCTTGTGTTTTTAGCTTAAGAATTTTTAGTTTGTATAAATAGTTTTAATTTCGCATTAATTCACATTAGATTAGCTAGTCACCTATTCACCCCTCTAGGTGATTACAATGGGGTCGTTCTCTAACCCTATGTCAAACTCATACTTTGGAGATAAACTATATAGTCATTTGTAATGGCTGATCTCCTCTCCCTAATTGATCTCCTAGGCACTTGTGGTTAAGAATTTTTAGGTTCTACCTCATCAGCAAGATCTACTTCAGGATGAGCTACATCTGTACCTTGTAAGGGTACAACTGTATTTTCATGCTGGGGTAGATCAACTACTTCATCATTTGGAACAGTTGTCATACGTATAACAATTTATTCTTCCTCAAATGTGAAATTCTTATGCAGTCGACTCCCACTGTTTTGAATTTCCTCAATAAATTTAGCATTATCCGTTTCTATTATGTTTTCAATCGAGGGACAGTAAAATCTAAAGCCTCTAAACCTTTCATAATACTCTATGAAGAAACTGCTAACTATCCTTGAGTCAAACTTCTTCTCATATGGTATATATGGCTGAGTTTCGTTGGACAACCCCAAATATGAAGATGCCAAATGCTGGGAGATTTTTCAATCCATAACTTAGATGGGGCTTTACTTACTATTTTGCTAGGTACTCTATTAAGGAGGTAGAATGCCGTCTTTAAGGTTTCACTCCATAATAATTTCGGTAGAGTAGTGTGAGCTATCATACTCCTAACCATATCCTTTAGGGTGCGGTTTCATCTCTCAGCAACACATTTTGATGAGGTGTCCCTGGCATGATATATTAGGCTACAATACCACATTCTTCTAGAAAATTGGCAAAAGGTCTTGAATATCTACCCGATCTGTCATATCTGCCATAGTATTCACCACCATGGTCAGATCTCACAGCTTCAATTTTTCTATTATGTTGATTTTCAACTTCAACTTTATAGATTTTAATCATGTCCAGTGATTGAGATTTCTCATGAATCAAGTATAGGTATCCATAATCATCCGTGAAAGTGATGAAGTATCTGTGATCATTCTAAGAAGCTGTAGGGATGGGCCACAAATGTCTGTATACACTAAACTAAGACTCCTGAACTCTATCTAGCACCAAACTTCATAATGTTTGTTTGTTTGTTTGTCCTTTATATAATCTGTACATACTCCTAGTCGGAGTAATCTAAAGGACCTATAGCTCCACTAGGCACAAGCCTTTAGATTCTCTCTTTCGAGATGTATCCTAAATGCCTATGCCATAGACTGTAGGAGTTTTCTTTAATTAATGTTTGCTTAATACCAAGATTATTCACATACAAAGATTCAGAATATAAAGTATGAAGATTCAATTTATATAAGCCATTGTAGAGAAGCAAAACCCTCAAAGTAGATTGTATTGAATAACATAAGAGAAGGTACAAGATATATATAGAAGACAAGGTAAGTATATAGTTATATAGGTAAAAACCCAATAATCTAATAACCCAATACTAATAACTAACTAATCTTAACACTCTCCCTCAAGCTAGAGTATAGAGATCTAGCATGCCCAGCTTATAACATAAGTTAGAAAACACCTGAGGTGATGTAGCTTTGGTAAGGAGATCAACCAACTATTTTGAAGATGGTGTGAACTGATATGTAACCACCTTCTTCGTCCAAGCATCTTTGACAAAATGACAGTCAATCTTAATATGTTTGGTCTTTTCATGGAATACATGATTTTGGGCAATATAGATGGTAGATTGATTATCACAATACATAGGTATGGGCCCAGGCTGTCTGAAACCAAGCCCCATCAGTAGATTTTTTAACTATACCTTCTTACATGGTGTATGAGCCATACCTCTATACTCAGCTTCTGCACTCGAGCGAGACACAACATCTTACTTTTTGCTCCTCCATGTCACCAGATTTCCTCCAACAAAGATGCAATACCCAATGGTAGACTTCTTATCTCCTCGGTCACTGATATAACCTGAATCCAAATATCTAGAAATGTACACATGCCCATGTTTCTTGTACACCAAATTTTTTTCTTGGACAACTTTTAATGCAAGCCAAGATCCTCATCGCAACTAACCAGTGAATCTCTCTGGGCTAACGCATGAATCTGCTCAGTACTCCTACAGCACAGGTAATATCTGGCCTAGTAACTGTGAGATATATCAACTTTCCAATCAACCTTCTATATCTTCCTAGATCATCAAGTGTATGACTGTCATCAAACTATAAATCCACATTGGCTTCCATTAGAGTGGTAGCAGGTTTGTATTCTAAAATTCTAGCTTCCTCAAGAAGATCCAGAGCATACTTTCATTGGGAAAGAAGTACACTGTGTTTTTAATAAGCAATTTTAATTCCCAGAAAGTATTTTGAACGTCCCATGTCCTTGGTCACAAAATGACGCTTGAGATACATCTTAGTTTCTATTATCCTAGCTGAGTCACTCCCAGTCAGTAAAATGTCATCAACATAGACAAACAGAAGTACAATGCTAGACCTTGTGCACCAAACAAAAACAGAGTGATCTGAATGACATCAACGAAAGCCAATACCAGAAATGGTAAGACTGAACTTCTCAAACCACGCCCTCAGACTCTGCTTGAGTTCATGTATAGCCTTCTTTAGATGACAAACATTAGTCTCCCCTGAGCAACATAACCTGGAGGTTGTTTCATATACACTTCCTTCTGAAGATCCCCATATAAGAAGGCATTCTTGATATCCAGCTGGAACAGTGGCCATGACGGTTGACAACAATAGAGAACAAAATCTTGATAGAGTTCTGAAAATCACCTAGAGGGGGGGGGTGAATAGGTGATAGTGCTAATCTAGAAACTAAATGCGGAAGCTAAAACAAATTTGCAACTACACTTAGTACAACCAACGAGTGTAGCCGAATTCCCCGTGAAGGGCTCTGAACTAACTCCTCTTGATTCCCCTAGATAAGGGTTGAGGTGCTATATGAAGCTCTCGTGGTTAAGTACAAGTGAGGCACACACAATCAAACCAAGCATATACTATGAATAGGCAATATGAATATATGCAAGGCACAAATGCAAACAAATAAGATACGGCAATATGAATGATGCAATGCACAAATAAGAGAGAGGGTTAAGAGATAATTGATCAAAAGCAAACACAAAGATATATTTAGAGGTTCGAGCCCCTAGCTCTACGTCCCCGCCTTCACCGAGAAGGATTTCCAATCCACTAAGGAGTACCGAACTCCTCTCTCAACCTTACAATGCCACCGAGGCAATACAACCACAATCCACCTCTACCGAAGAGGGATAGGCCCGTAGCCACACAACCAAACTCCACCTCTCACTAGAGGGAGTAAACCAACAATCTCAACCTCTACCAAAGAGGGAGCAACCCAACAAGAATAAGGGTTTACAACAAGTGATCCAAAAAGACCACAAACACAATCTCTTTTCCCACAAATAAAAGATCCTATAAATAGGATAGATGATATAGCTCAAGTGAAAAAACTAGGTGTTTGGAAAACAAAACCCAAAGAAATAATCTTGGGAAAACTCTTGAAGATAATAGAAATGAAGAACAAACACAAATCTCCCAAAATACTATTTTCTTTGATTTTTTCAAAAACCTAAAACAAATAAGATAAATCTTTTTGGCACAAAACTCTTTTGAAAACTTGTTTAAAACAATAGAGAAAGTCTGGAAATTTTGGCTCTAAAAATCTTGGTTAAAAACACCAAGCAATCGGGTATTTATAGCCCCAATACAAAACTAGCCGTTACGCTGATTTTTCAGCCTGACACGGCTGGCGGTCGACCGCCAACGGTCATATTTTTGACCGTTGGCTGACCCCGATCGACCGCCCGGGCGACCGCAGAAAAACAGAGAGCAGAGCTCTCTGGTCTGGTCGACCGGCCGGTCGACCAGCCCAAGTGCCAGGCCCGACGTGCACAGGCTGTGCACGTCGGTCAACCGCCGGTCGACCGGCTCCTGGCGTGCAGTGGACCGACAGAGCCGTCAGGCACTGTTCTGGGTCAGAAAAACAGGTTTTTAAATATTCTAAAAATTACACAAAAACTTCTAAAAAATCCACAAAAATAGTTTTATCATATTGCATTGATATACAAACATGTGGTAAAAATTTCAACTCAAATATCAAACAATTTGAACTATTTTTGTGTCTTACAAATTTTACCAAAAAACAAAAACTGTATTTACCAAACTTGGATTTTTCAATAGGAAATCTGATTTTTCCTAAAACACATAGAAATACAAAAACATGATATTTAATCATTATGAAGCATGATGCATATGGATAGAAATCCAATATACATGAAATATATATATATATATATATATATATATATATATATATATATATATATATATATATATATATATATATATATCATAGTTTTTGTCTTTAATTCCAAAATAATGTTTGTTAAAAATACCAAAACATAAAACTACATGAATAGTTTGTCAAACTAAGTTTGTATAAGACATGTAAGCATGTATGTATATAGAGCACATCTAATATACATAAAACAAAGTAAACTTGTTTTGATCAATCTATTCATGAAAACCAATTCCAAAACATAAAACTTGTGTGTGTTGTGCACTTGAGCATATCAACTATTCTTATCTTTACAAATGGATCTAAACACACTAAACTATGGATACCTAAGTTTTCTTGACGATCTTCCATCTTCAAGTCGACTCGATCCAAAACGTGATCCACGAGTGAGACTCTAACGAGTGCAAGGTATGATCTTGATGCTCGGGCTCTGGAATCACCATGTGAAGGCTTTAAAACTCATCTTGTTGAAGCAATCACCAAATAATATCTTGCTAAATAATCTGAAACTAAAATCACAAGATTATTAGTAAACATAACTACATGAGTTAATCATCATCAAAACTAGAGTGGAAGGCCTCTGGGCCAACAATCTCCCCCTTTTTGATGATGACAAAACTCATGGAGTTATATATGCATGGATTAAGTTAAGCTTCAAAGAAACTCCCCCTTAACTCATGCATCACAATAAACAATAAATATATGCAATGTAAGCTCACAAACATGTATGCATAGACATGCATAAAACAAGGTACCAAATACAAAAACATGTTCTTGATACAAAACATATGAAATGCATTATGCATAAAACGTGCTCTTGATACCAATAAAAACATGCTCTTGATACCAATTAAATAATTAAATGACAAACTAATAAATAAAACAAAACATGCATATAAAAACATGTACCAATCTATATTTGAGTTTATATGCTTGTTAAACTCACAAATACTTCTCCCCCTTTTTGTCAATCATCAATAAAGGGGTTAAAGTAAAAACAAATCAATAAATTTTTCTCCCCCTTTTTGTTTGAAACAAGGAATCAACAAAAGGGTTAAAAACAATAAAACAATGTTCTCCCTTGTTTGTCTAAAACACAAATGATGTAAATAAGGGGTGACAATCAATTAAGATATCAATTTAAAAATAAGTCAAAGTAGCATCTTGATACCAATTGAAAGTGAACATATAAACCAATGAAAGTAAATAAGGCACTGATACCAATTTTTGAGAAAACACATAAAAATCTTGATATCAATTGAAATTATTCAAATAAACATCTTGATACCAATTGTAAGTATTTGTCATTAAGAACATATGATACCAAAATAAAAACAATATAGATGAGTATACAAAAATGTCAATATTGATACCAATTGAAAGAATCCAATGATACCAATTGAAACAACAATAATATCAAGTGTATACCTCATATCCTATCCTCCCAATCATGTTCAAGTTTAAAATGATTTTCACTATAAAGCATACATGAGCATGATCTCCCATCCAACCACCCTTTGAAGGTAGGGTTTCCAAAAATAGATTTGAAAATAATGTATGTTTGAAAACATCTACCATAACGAAGAAACTAGTTAAATGGAAAAACTTGTTAACTAGTACGAAATCCTTCAAGTAAGGAATAAAACAAACATATTTTTCATGAAACTATGTAAATTACATGATCACTAAACACTCGAAATCAATAAGGCACATATCATACTCATGAAAACAAAATCATGAGAAACCATATAAAGTGAGTGCACAAGTGTAATGTGAAACATGGCATCATGAAAATATGCAATCAAGCTCAATATTCCTTAAAACATGAAACATCATCAAAACTTATTTAATCTTCAAGGCATATGTATGTCTTATATAAACTAAAGCATACATTCATATCCAAACACAACGAGTCCACAAATGTATATGCATGAAGGCACATGGCTCAAAGGATGTATATGTATAACAATAATTTTGATAAAATGGACATATACATGAAGTTAAACAAGAAATCATAAAACAAATTCAAAAATGGGAATACAAGTTTAAAATGCATGGATCATCAAAACTAGACTATACTAGCACATCTAATGGGTACAAATAAGCGTTCAAGCTCAAACATATATAAATTTATTTGTGGCCCACTATATGTACAAGTATAAATCCTAGTTTTAATGAAAACTAACATTTAAACAAGTAATCAATACATGAAGCATAAAACAAGGTAAAAATTAACATGAAAAATATAAACATGATTATTATGAAAATTCACATATTATTAGAGCTAAGATAAACATGATAGCTAAACAATGGTGAGAACACAAAAATAATAGTCCATATTAAACATGGGTGTCTCAAAAGGCTATACATGCATGTCAAGGGTCTAATAATCATGACATTAACATAATAATCTATAAACATCAAAGCATGCTATAAATAATGAACATGAAAAGCATGTAAATATAAACGGGAGTTAGAGATCGATACCAAAACCGATGAGGGCACCGCTCTAGTTCTCCAAACCAAGGTGGTCCTTCCACCAAACTTTCCTTGAAAGTGATGCATCCAAATAGTCATCATGAAGCTCGGAACGCATCCACTTCAAGGTACCGCTACTCTCACGTCATGTGAGAGCCCACACCTACATCATAAACAAGAGGGGTGGTCTTTGGTACCCATATCTTTTTGGGTCCATGGGGGTTAGTACCTTCTCTAACCCAAACAAATTTATTTGCTAAATTTGAAACATGTATACGATCATAGCAAAATTTAGCAAGGTGGCCCTTACGTCCACAATGTGTACAAGTGTACACATGGCATACATGGTGTGATGGTGTCCGTGAGGAGCATGTGTATGCCGTGGAGGGTACATGCATAGATGGAATTTGTTTCTTTCGAAACAAGGATTTCAAACGTGTATGGTTCATGGCACAATGGCTCAAAGTGGAGCCCAAACAATCCATATTCTTCTTCAATAAATTTATATCATTTTTAATTATAGAAGAAGTGGAGCATGCAAGGGGTGATCTAGGTGAAGCATGACAAACAAGTGTAGACATATCATTTTTCAAAACAATATTCTTCTTTAAACATTCTTCTAAATCCTTTGAAATAGAATCAATTTTTATTTTCAAAGAATTATTTTCTTTTACAACAAATTCAATTTTTGAAGATAAAACTTTATTTTTCTTCAAAATTGTTTCACAATCATTTTTATTTTTTAAAAATTCATTTTCTTTTAGGGCAAGTTCTAGTTTAGATTTCAATGAATCCCTCTCATTGAAAATCTCCTCTTTCTCTTGCAAAACAATATCAAGTCTAAAAATCAAATTTTTATTTTCATTGTTAAGGCCTAGACTTTTCTTTTTCAACAAATTATATTTTTCAATTAATTTTTCACACACAATAAAAAGTTCTTCATTCAAAGCATTGGCATCAACATTCTCATCACATGAAGAACTACAATCTAATTGAGATTCCGAATGTACCTCAAGGGAGTTATTCCCTTGGACCATGAAGCATTGAGAATCGGATTCTCCACTAGATCCTCCGGTTGGATTGGCAATTGAAGCTTAGAGGTGGATGTGATTGTCAACTTGTTCCACACTGCAAAGGCGGAATCAAGGTTAGAAACAAGCATAAGATATTCTTTTGAAAGCGTGCTTCTAATAGCCTCAAGGGCTTGTGCATTGGCCCCTATATGATTGCTATTACCAAGATAGCATTTCTTGGTAGCGGCAAGGAAAACATGCAAGCCTAGGGTTTGTAGGTAAATGGACATCTTAGTCTTCCAAACAATGATGTTGGAAGAATCAAACATAGGTGGGGTCATGAAGTCCATGGGTCCAAACTAAATGTGTGCAAATAAAAATATGTGCAAATGCAAAAGGTAGATTAGCTAAACCAAGATCTCACTCCTACGTTATTAAACCTAAAGTATCAGGAGCGTAGGCTCTGATACCAATTGAAAATTACCTAGAAGGGGGGTGAATAGGTGATAGTGCTAATCTAGAAACTAAATGCGGAAGCTAAAACAAATTTGTAACTACACTTAGTACAACCAACGAGTATAGCCGAATTCCCCATGAAGGGCTCTGAACTAACTCCTCTTGATTCCCCTAGATAAGGGTTGAGGTGCTATATGAAGCTCTCGTGGTTAAGTACAAGTGAGGCACACACAATCAAACCAAGCATATAATATGAATAGGCAATATGAATATATGCAAGGCACAAATGCAAACGAATAAGATACGGCAATATGGATGATGCAATGCACAAATAAGAGAGAGGGTTAAGAGACAATGGATCAAACGCAAACACAAAGATATGTTTCGAGGTTCGAGCCCCTAGCTCTACGTCCCCGCCTTCACCGAGAAGGATTTCCAATCCACTAAGGAGTACCGAACTCCTCTCTCAACCTTACAATGCCACCGAGGCAATACAACCATAATCCACCTCTACCGAAGAGGGATAGGCCCGTAGCCACACAACCAAACTCCACCTCTCACTAGAGGGAGTAAACCAACAATCTCAACCTCTACCAAAGAGGGAGCAACCCAACAAGAATAAGGGTTTACAACAAGTGATCCAAAAAGACCACAAACACAATCTCTTTTCCCACAAATAAAAGATCCTATAGAATAGGATAGATGATATAGCTCAAGGGGAAAAACTAGGTGTTTGGAAAACAAAACTCAAAGAAATAATCTTGGGAAAACTCTTGAAGATAATAGAAATGAAGAACAAACACAAATCTCCCAAAATATTATTTTCTTTGATTATTCCAAAAACCTAAAACAAATAAGATAAATCTTTTTGGCACAAAACTCTTTTGAAAACTTGTTTAAAATAATAGAGAAAGTCTGGAAATTTTGGCTCTAAAAATCTTGATTAAAAACACCAAGCAATGGGGTATTTATAGCCCCAATACAAAACTAGCCGTTAGGCTGATTTTTCAGCCTGACACGGCTGGCCGTCGACCGCCAACGGTCATATTTTTGACCGATGGCTGACCTCGGTCGACCGCCCGGGCGACCGCAGAAAAACAGAGAGCAGAGCTCTCTGGTCCGGTCGACTGGCCGGTCGACCGGCCCAAGTGCCAGGCCAGACGTGCACAGGCTGTGCACGTCGGTCGACCGCCCGGTCGACCGCTCCTGGCGTGCGGTGGATCGACAGAGCCTGTCAGGCACTGTTCTGGGTCAGAAAAACAAGTTTTTAAATATTCTAAAAATTATATAAAAACTTCTAAAAAATCCACAAAAATAGTTTTATCATATTGCATTGATATACAAACATGTGGTAAAAATTTCAACTCAAATATCAAACAATTTGAACTATTTTTGTGTCTTACAAATTTTACCAAAATACAAAAACTGTATTTTACCAAACTTGGATTTTTCAATAGGAAATCTGATTTTTCCTAAAACACATAGAAATACAAAAACATGATATTTAATCATTATGAAGCATGATGCATATGGATAGAAATCCAATATACATGAAACATATATATATATATATATATATATATATATATATATATATATATATCATAGTTTTTGTCTTTAATTCCAAAATAATGTTTTGTTAAAAATACCAAAACATAAAACTACATGAATAGGTATGTCAAACTAAGTTTGTATAAGACATGTAAGCATGTATGTATATAGAGCACATCTAATATACATAAAAACAAAGTAAACTTGTTTTGATCAATCTATTCATGAAAACCAATTCCAAAACATAAAACTTGTGTGTGTTCTGCACTTGAGCATATCAACTATTCTTATCTTTACAAATGGATCTAAACACACTAAACTATGGATACCTAAGTCTTCTTGACGATCTTCCATCTTCAAGTCGACTCGATCCAAAACGTGATCCATGAGCGAGACTCTAATGAGTGCAAGGTATGATCTTGATGCTCGGGCTCTGGAATCACCATGTGAAGGCTTCAAAACTCATCTTGTTGAAGCAATCACTAACTAATATCTTGCTAAATAATCTGAAATTAAAATCACAAGATTATTAGTAAACATAACTACATGAGTTAATCATCATCAAAACTAGAGTGGAAGGCCTCTGGGCCAACAAGTTCATCCTGCCAACTAGGGAGAATGTCTCAAAATAGTCAATCCCATATGTCTGAGTATACCCCTTGGCCATGAGTCTGGACTTATATCTATCCACAGAGCCATCTGGGCGGTACTTTAAAGTAAGTACCCAGCGACAACCAACAATCACCTCATCTGTTGGTGCTCTAGAAGCAAGAGCTTTCATCTTCTCATCCATAGCATGTTTCCAGACAAGTACAAATAAAGCCCATGTATAAGACCTGGATATAAACTCAAAAAACAAAGAGAAAGTAAACTGGTGAAAAGTAGGATTTAGATTATCAAAAGAGATGAAATTAGAAATAGGGTAATCAGTGCTTGACCGTTCACCTTTTCGAAGGACAATAGGAACATCAAGGTCAGAGGGAGAAGCTGATGGTGTAGTGGTAGGACCGTCTACTGGAGAAGGAATAACCAGAATAGGTTCAGAGGCAGACATATCTGAAATCTCATACTGGTTTTGATACAGGTAGATTTTTAGTTTCTGCTAGCGGTACTGGCAAAGAAACAGTAGAGGCAGGTGTAGGTAATGACACAGATAGTGAAGGAGAAATAGTCTCAAATGCGGTGAGAGGAGCCTGTGTAGAGAAATATGGAACAGACTCAAAAAATCTAACATCAACAGACACTAAATACTTCCTGGTGGAGCGATTATAGGACCCGTATCCTTTTTGAGTTCTAGAATACCCAACGAATACACACTTCACAGATCTAAGAGATAACTTATCTAACCCAGGAGATAAATCTTAAACAAAACAAGTGCATTCAAAACACAGAGAGTCATGGAGAAGGGGTTTTTGTTAGCATAGAGACAAAAAAATGGAGATCTATTATAGAGAACAGAAGAAGACATCCTATTAATTAGATAGCAAGTACTTAACATAGAATCAGATCATAAATATTTCGAAACTCTTATATGTATCATTAAGGTTCTAGCAACATCTAGAATATGTCTATATTTTCTTTCGATAACTCCATTTTGTTGGGATGTATGGGAACAAGAGGTCGATGAATAATACCATTTTAGGAATAAAAATAGATACATTCTTTTTTACATACTCCATGGCATTTTCAGTACGAATCACACGAATAAAAGTAAAAAACTTATTTTTTATTTCATTAAAGAAAGACTCAATTATACTGGACACTTTTGACCTCTCTTTTAGGAGATACAATCACGTCATGCGAGAGAAGTCATCAATAAAGAGCAAAAAATATCTAAAATCCTTAATAGAAGCATATGAGTAGGACTCCACATATCAAAATAGACCAACTCAAAGGGGGAACTACTACGGATATTGATTCGACTCGGATAGGTAGCACGATGATGCTTACCTAACTCACAAGATTCATAACCTAAAGAAGAGATAGAGAGCTCAACAGGAATAATTGACCAGATCTTTTGTAACGAAGGATGACCCAAGTGCCAGTGTCACTGTAAAACCGGATCAGGTTGACCTGCAACAAGCCTGTAGGGGTCACTCGATCATCCAAATAATATATGCCTCCTCGCTCATGCACCGAACCAATCCCCTTCCCAGTCGACAGGTCCTGAAACACGCAATGAGAAAGAAAAAAGTTATTTTGCAGTTATTTTGTTTAGTAAGCTGATTGATAGATAAGAGACTAACAGAAAAATGTGGAACATAAATGACATCAGTATGGGTTAAGGATGGAGTGGCTGAACGACCCCATTGCCTAGTATAGGTGAATGAGTACCATCAATAATTTTAACAGAAGTATGGGAAGTGGACATACATAGGGAAACAAACTTTTGTGTAATACCTGTCTTGTGGCATGAGGCTCTAGAGTCTAAGATCCTGGGGTTTTGAGGAGAGACAATATATGTGTGCATACCTGAAGCAGATATATGAGTTGCTGAAAGATTGGTATGAGAGAACTCTAGTTATCGAAGTCGATCATACTCCTCTTGTGTCAGTACAACTTGAAAGATACAGGAATAGTGAAGGAAGTGGATGAATAGTCCTGAGAGTGCTATGCAGAGCAGAAGAGTCAGACTCAGATAGCTGTGCCCACTCAGGTCGACCGAATTTCTCCTAGCATTTCTCGGAGATAATTACTGCATCTACAGTGCTTACATTGCCAAAGGCCTTTCTCAGAGGCACTTTGTCTGCTTCCATACGAGCCACGTTCATCTCCAATAAATTCACGTCCCCATCATTCAAAATCGCGGCCACGACCACGACCATGGTCACGTCCAAAAATCATGACAGACTACTCAATGGAAGGTGTACAGGAAACATCAGTGCAAGTAGATGCTCGCATAACTCTCGAGAAAGTCGCAGTCAATGTTGGAATACTATCTCCTCCCAAAATTTGACCCTGTACTGGGATCATAAAGTGGGGCTCAAGCCAGATAAAAACTTTAACACTGCGAGATCCTGACGATACCCCCTCAGAGTTACCACATCAGTAATAGATAGCTAATGCATCTTTAACTCATCAATCAGACCTTTAACTTCACTATAGAACTCAGACACAGATTTGTTTCCCTGTTTGAGCTTAAACAGGCGCTCATAGATCTCAAAGACCCACGAGAGATTCTTCTCATTTTCATACATGATATTCAATGTATCTCACATGTCTTTAGTAGTAGGCATGAACATGATATTACTGTTGGCCCAAAGGCCCATCGCTCTAGTTTTGATGATGACTAACTCATGTAGTTATAGTACTAATGATCTTATGTTTATATAGTTTCAGATATTTGATCAAGATCTTAGTAGGTGTTTAACTTCAACAAAAAATTCAAAGTCAAATTTTAAAGTTAGCACGTGTTGTTTTAAGAGCTCGCGCATTAAGAACACATCTAGTACTCAAGGAGGAGTCTAACTCATAGATCAGGGTTTGGACCAAGTCAAGATGGAGAAGAAGATTTTCAAAAGAAGGTTTTCAAGACTTGAGTCATTTTTGTAAGTGTTAAGATTTATTTTTAGATAAAATGTAAAGGATAGATTAGTTATGGATTGCTCAAGCTCATACATACACAAAATTTATATGTGTCTTCATAAAATAATTTTAGTTTTAGAAAATACCATTTTGATTTTAAGCTTCAAAATGTACATCCTTATGTTTCATGATTAGATTTCATCAAAATAAGTTTATATGATTTATATGTGTTTTGGATTTTATCCATACACATTGTTAGTTCAAATGTTTAGGAAAACTTATTTGATGTTTCTATATCATATGTTTTGAGTTTTATATTTATCAAAACTTATTTTAGAGCTTATTGTCAAAACATAGATATTTTATTTTATATGTGTATTAGATCATATCCATACACACTAAGTTTCAAAAGTGTTTAAAATATCTTATTTTTGTATTTGAAGAAGTTTTGAAAAAAATCATTATTTCAAATTGAAAATTGATTTTGAAAAATACAGATTTTTATTTAAGACTAAATTTCTATATCACAAAAATAGTTCAAAAAGTTTGTAATATGTGTTGATTTTTGATCACACATATTTGTAATTCAAAGTATTTTAAATAAAATTATTTTTATAAATTTTATGTGATTTTATGAGATTTTATAAGAGTTTATAAAACCACGTTTTAATCCCCAAAATTCCTGACCTGGCCTTTTGGCGGTCGATCGAGTCAGAAGTCGGTTGACCTGGCGATCGACCGATGTGCATAGATTGTACACGGACCTTGGCTTGAAGACCGGTCGACCGGGTCGACCGATCCAGAGAGTTCACTATCTGGATCTGGCCCTGGTCGACAGGGCGGTTGACCAGCCAGAGAGCTATGCTCTCTGGATCTTACCTTGGTCGACCGACCAGTTAACCAATAGGTCAAGACCTGGGTGCGGTCGGCCAGACGGTCGACCAGAAGTGCCACGGTCAAAATTTTGACCATTGGCCTATTGACCGACAGGTCATCTGGCCTGCAGATTTGACCCCAACGGCTATATTTCTAAACTCTACATAAGGGAGCTGTTTTGGCTGGTTTTACACAAGATTTTAGGAGAGTTTTTGAGCCAATTTTTTTTACCTTTCTCAGAGGTTTTCCAACAAATTTTAGAGCTTAAATTCTACATCAAAAAGAGTGTTTACAAGAGTGATTCTCTTGTGTTTTCCAAAAGGATTATTGAGTTTTTTCTCCATAAATCTATCCTAGTTTTTCTCACAAAAACTTGAGTTTTTTCATTACCATATCTATCCTACAGGAGCTTTATTGTGAGAGTGTTTTTGGTGATCAAAGTGTAGAGATCACCAAGTGTTCATCTTTTTAATTGAGGAGGCGAACTTGTGGGTTTATGTTGTGATGAGTTCTTGTGGGAGCTCGGTGTCGAGGTGCAGCCTTGGTAAGGGACTCGCGGGTCCAAGAGAACTCGTTGTAGGTGTTACGGCACCGAGTGATCTTGCGAGATCGATTCTAATGGAAATCCTTCATAGTGTTGAAGGCGGGGACGTAGAGCATGTATGCTCGAACCTCGAAATAATTCTCCCGTGTTTGCGATTGCTTATCTCTCTCTGTCACTTGTATTTATATATCTTGCATGCTTATATTGTTTATCTCCTTATATGCTTGATATACTTGTGGTTAATTGATATATGCTTGGGATTGTTTGCTCACACTTGTATTCAACTAAGAGAGCCATAGTGACATCTCAACTCTTAATCTAGAGAAATCTTAAGGAGTTAGTCCAGAGCCCTTCACTGGGAATTCGGCTACACTCTTGTGTTTACCTTGTGTGTTAGTTAATAGTTTTAGTTTGCATAAATAGTTTTTAACTCCGCATCATTTGCATTAGATTAGCTAGTACACCTATTCACCCCCTCTAGGTGTATTTCAATTACCACTAATCTTCTCCTCTAGACTGTTAAGAAGCCATGTCATTACGGAATAATCTCTAGTAAGCCAAGTCACATACGTGGGATCTGTATTAGCAGGTGGAAGCTGTAGAAGATGAGCCAATTTGTTCTGAGCGCCAATGAATATGCGAAATGCCTATGCCCATAATAGGTAGTTGGAGCCATTCAACTTCACAGTTGTCCCCAACATTGTCTTGGGGACAGAAGTTTCCAACCATCGGAGAGGAGATCATAGTGGAAGATGAACTCATAGTCTCAGATATAATATTCAGTCAGAGAAATCACCAAAAAAAGGATAGCCAGTAGTAGTAAGCAGCCAGTAATAAAGAAAAGCAGATAACTTAGGTATCAGATAGTAGCATATAGAGGCTCAAAAATAATATCTAATCGATGTAAAACAAAAATCTGATTTTTAAGCAGTAGACAAAGTAGATCTCACCAGAAAGGCTTATAGAGCATCCAAATAACAAGATCAGATATAAAAATATGAGTTTTAAGTAGTTAACATATCAGATCTCACCAAGTGAGTCTTGTGGAACATGAAAAGATCCAGATTAGTTCTAAAAAACTGATTTTGAGTAGTTAGAGTACTTCTTTTGGACTCTTCGAAGGATCAGCAGGTGGCGATACTTGATGGAAAGAACTTGAGGAGGTGGCGTTTTTTTAATTGGGAAACAGAATCAGAACTAAAAACAGAATCAGAACTAAAAATAGAACTAGAGAATCAGAACCAGAATCAGAATCAGAAAAAGAATCAGAATCAGAACCAGAATCAGAATCAGAAATAGAATCAGAAATAGAATCAGAAAAAGAATCAAAATCAGAACCAGAATCAGAATCAAAAATAGAACCAGAATCAGAATCAGAAAAAGAATCAGAATCAGAATCAGAATCAGAACCACAATCAGAATAAAAAAAGGAAACCAGAATCAGATTTATTCCTTTTAAATCTGGTAAAACTATTCTAAGTTTGTTCTTACTAAAACCTATATAAAGGGGTCATTAGGGTTGAGTTCATTACAACAACAACAATTCCATTGAAAATCAAAGTTTTGGGTTTCAAGAGAAAAGTTTTTGTTTCAGTTTTTGTGCTTTTACTCTCTGAAAATCTCTTCAAGTTTTGGTTCTAAAAATCTCTCTTCTATTTTAAAATTCATTTACAAAACCTTATGCTTCAATCTTATATATTATTCTCTAGGGTTTTTGTAAAAAAAAGTCTTTCAAAAGAGAGTTTGTGGTCATTTGATCACCCAGTGCTTATTGTAATTGTTGCTACGCTACATCTGGATTAGAGGAGTGCGTTGGGGAGTTGTGTACTCCATAGTAGTTGTAATTCTTTTGGTGGAAAGCTCTAGTGGATTGAAATTCTTCACGGTGGTGAAGGCGGGTACGTAGAGTGGTGGTTCGAATCTCGAAACAAATATCTTTATTTGTGATTGATTTTGTCTCTCTTATCTACTTTATTTTCATTCATTTATTATTGATCTATACTCTTACAACAAGATTGCATTGAGCACCTCAAACTCTTATCTAGAGGAATCACGAGGAAGAAGTTCAGAATCCTTCACAGGGCATATGGCTTCTAATCATACTTTGAGTAATCGTTTGCATCATATCATTTTTATTTTGCATTAGATTTTGATTTGATTAGCCTTACACTTATTCACCCCCTTTAGGTGTAATTTCATCTATCGCCTCCCGTCTTTGTAAATTCGACTCGTTTTAGCTTCTATGCTATAATGGAAGTATCGAGGAAGCCAAAGCACACGCACTTTAACTCTTGATTTCAAAACATACACTTTTTGTGCACGGTTTCCCCTGATCAAGATAATATTTAATGGTTATTCTTAGTTTATACTTAGATACTTTGATAGCTTAATGTTAAGTCTAAAATAACTTTTCTTATACTATACTTTGAGACTTTGATAAACTAATGTTTAATCTTATCTAGTGTATTTTAATTAGGGTTTACTTTCTATCTTACGTTTCTTATTTGAGTTTGAAGCAACACACTGGGGTTAATCTTTCTAGGTTCAATAGGGTTAATCTTTAAAGGTTCGATATGATATTTATTCTAATAGACTAGTGCTTGATTGTGGCAGATGATTAGTGGGCTAAGACCCCTCTTTCTATTTAAATCAACCGTTTTATAAGCATCATCTTTTATTTTCAAGTTTTACACAGAGAGAATATATCGAAAAGCTTTCATCACATCTCTCCCTGTGAATCGACCCGTTTAATTCTAACTACGGCGAATTAAATTATGAGAAAATAGAAAAAATTTTAACCTTAACTTTTACTTTTTACTCTCTTTTTCTCTGTCAATCAAAATTTTGCCTCCGTTGCTAGGGAGGAAACGAAATAGTTCTACTTGTTTACTAAACCTCAATTTCTCTATTTTTGCATGCAAGTTAGGAGAATAGGAAAAAAGAATTGCACTTAAGCATATATAAGTGGTTGTAGGACTTTGCATTTTTAGCAGAGCCCCTAAACCCTCAATAAGGCCGCGCAAACACAACCTGTTGAGTTGACTACTGACCTATTTTTGTGCAGAGTTACTTGAAATTGCTTAAATTATTTACTGCAGTAGATAGTTTCTCTGTTTGATAACCCTTTATATTTCTAATAAATTAACAGTAACCTATTAGTTGATTAACTTAAATTTTTTTTTTTAACTCTTGCATCATAGGCACGTGTCTATTTAAATTCTTTAATTTTTGTTAAAGAGTGTTGGAGACTAGGTACGTTCGCATTACATATAAACTAGAAAACACCCTTGGCTGATTTACTGGTTTTAAGTGAATTTTTTTCTATTTTGCTTGTACACGTACACTAATACATCTTAAGAGCAAAACTCCTAAACAACATAAGGTGCGGAGGTCATTACTCTTTTCTAGCCCACAAACCTTCTTTTTTACACTCACAACTTAATCCTAATTTAAAATTAACTATACGTTAGCCCTAGGATTAATTAGACTGACGGAGATTAACTACATGAGGAAGTTGTTAGAAATTAACTCTTACCAAATCGGTGACTAGGTTGGAGATTGAGAGGCGCAAATTCGAAGACCGGTGGTTTGGCATAATTAGGTTCGTCTTGCCAGATACCTCCCGCCAATCTTGCCACCTATATACCTCCCACAGATAATCAAAAGTTAGGAGTCATATAGGTCTAAGCTTACCCTAAAATAGAATTGATTGATTTTTGTTTTCTTTTGTGGTGAATTAATTTGAATTGATTGTGCATGTAAGTGTAGAAGAGACCCAATTACATCTAGATTGATTAGGACTAAGTCACCACCTCAATCTTACTAAAAACAAATCACAACTAAATAAAAAAAATAAAAAAATATTCCACATGGCCTATCCAAATTCATTTGGGTACAATTCATTTATAGGCTAAATTCATCTTTCCATCCACCAACCTCTTTTCCGAATTTTCATCCCCAACCAACCATCTTATCTTTTATATCATATCCTATAATTTGGTGCAATTATTGTAATAATCCATCTCATTCTTCGATACAGTGTCCCTTGATAGGGTATTCGTTAGGACGTGGTCCAAATTAGTTTCACACATTTCAAGGACCTACGAGCGAACCCTATCCATCACATCAATTAGAATTCAATAACAATCATAAGGAGGACACATAAACTTCACACCAAATGCTAAGTAACAATCTTTCACACTGAGCCCATCTAGAGATGGCTAATGAGTTAGCGATTGAGTAAGAGGAGCATTCATTTTCTACTCAACCAGTTCTTGATCTAAAACCAAATAGACCTATGTCAATTCAGGAACACAGCAATCGAGATAGAATGAAAAAAATTCAAAGTAGAAAAAAACATGTCAATTCTAGATCATATTCGTCTTCATGAAGAAAATGAGTTCAATAATGAAGTTGATGAGGAAGTATGCATATTAAACGACAATCATCGATATCGAGACAAACTGATGGCCGAATATTCACCTCATAGAGAGAAAGTTGAGTCGTATAGTGAGAATAAATGTGATGATAAATCTTTGCGTTTGGATGAAGTGTTTCAAGTTAATTTGGATACACATACATCTCGCAAGGAAACAGTTAAATTATATTGTGAGAATGTTTGTGAAGATAATGAGCCTCTATTTCTTAATATATTATTTAAGGATGAGTGCGATCATAGTGGTGAGAAAACATGTCTTAATGATGTTACGTCTAGAGTTTCTTTTAAGAGAAGGAAGCTTAGTTTAAGTATCTTCACATTCAATGAACTAACTAATGATCAATCGTTTGAAAATATAACTCAAGAATCTCAAATTGACAAGAGCTTTAAAAATCCCTCTGAAGATGAACATAACGGTTTGGATGAATCGATTAGGGATGCTTTGGTTAGTTATATACCTCCAAAAGATATAATTAATTCAAGTCTTGAAGAGATGTATGAGGAAAAGCTCAAAATTCTATATATGCATATTGTTTATGCGCTAACTACAATGTATAATGAGGATGAATTTGTGAAGAGTGATGGAGGGAAGAAGAGTAGGAGAAAGTTGAGAAAATTGATGAACAAGTTGGAGAGGATGAATACAAAATTGACAAAAAGATTGACCTCTCCAATTTCATCACTAAAGAGGATGAAATTGGAATTATGGAAAGTGAGCTTGAGAGAAGAAATCACGCAAATTGGTAATATTACCTCACTTACACTTTATTTCATGCATTCATACATTTCATTTATATATTGAGGACAATGCATGAGATAGGTGTGGGGGAGGATTCACTAACATACTAACATATACTAACATAGGTAGATTTACAAACAAATTTTTTTTAAAAACTTTTTGAAATAGAAAATAATATTTTAAGTTATTGTTGTAAGTGATTAAGTTAATTTTAAAGAATAAGAAAATCATAATTAAGATTTCTTAATACTGGTCAAAATAAGATTATTTGTTTGATTTTTAGGTCTAGGAGAAAAAATTGAAAAAGTAATTTAGCCTTAATTTTTACCTTGATGAAATATGCATACTTTATATACTTACACACTTAGGATTCAAAACAAAGACTATTGTGCCTTAGAAAAATATATATGTATGTGGGAAAAAATAACAAATCTAAATATTAGCTAGGTGCTTTGGCCTAAGAAAGTCTTGGTATTTAAGCAAAAGGTAATTAGGTAAGCTTGAAAAAAAAGAAATATATGAATATAATATATGTATTAATACATCTAATTATCAATTAGTTAGGTATCAGGGCCTAAAGAAGCCTTGATACTTACACGAAAGAAAATTAGATGAGTTATATTTATTAAAAAAGAAGTGCTTAAAGGGCAACGAAGTGGTAATACTTCGAACTTCTTTCAAAAAAAAAAGACTTATATATATATATATTAATATATAAGGCATAAGAGTTAAAGTTGAGAAATCCCGAGTCAAAAACTCACGATCACAAAGGTGCATATAATTTAGATAAAATAATAGATTAAGTGAGAAATTCAGTATTAATCATAACCTAAATTGATAATGAATATTTGCATAGAGACCAAGTATAAGAATAAATAATTTGGTGATCCTAAAACTTATAGATTATTTGATTTTTATAAAATATTTCAAATATTATTCTCTTCCAAAAATAGAATTTCAGAAATACTAACATTTTATTTTTCTTTCTTTATAGATTTTGTGGGTATAATTCACTGAAAACCTTCACGAGACAACACTCGTCTTCTAGGGGTAACCTAGAGGTTTAATAGCTTGTTGCACGTGCTAAGTAGAATCGTGGTTCCTACAAAAATAAGTTAGGTTAGATTAGTTTAGTTTAGATTTTTCTTTTTTGTTTCACTCGAGGACGGGTAAAAGATAGGTGTGGGGTTTGATTGTTCATAAAAAGTGCATATTTTTAGTCACATTTTCATATTTATTTTTTATAAAGCACTGTTATTTAATCATTTTAGTGTTTAGTAATGTGCAGACCTCAAAAATTAAAAAGAGAAAAAAAAAGAACCAAAAAGAAACACATAAGTTAAAAAGAAGCCCAAAAGCCTATCAAGCCCGAGTCAAATCAGAAATTATCCTATCCTGAGTCAAAGATAAAGGAGAGAATTCAAATTTAAAATTCAGATTTATAAATAACTCGTTGCCTAAGTTATCTAGGAAATAAGATTATTTTAAATTTCAGAATGCAAACGAGGATTAAGGATAGATCTTTAGATGGATGGACGAGATGAAGCCACGCGCCAAAGCGCAAGCCCAGACTCCACAAAAAGGCTGCGGCCACTATTTTTTGCCACGAAAATGGGGCATTCCGATAGCCGCGTGCGTGGAGATTTGGAGGGAATATTTTATTGGGACTCCACTACTATAATCCCTTATTAATACCCCTGAAGAGTAACAGAGGAGAGGCATCTCAGAGAATCAAGTTTAGGGTTTTTAGATCATCTTTTCTTTTTAAATTTCTACTATATTTTCTAGTTTTTCTACTTTGAAGAAGATTTATAAAGAAGAGAAGACTTCTTTACAGGATTAGTGACAAATCCAATAAAGGTTCTTATTTTCTTCCATATCTCTTTTTGCTATTTTTATTTGTGTTCTTCAATTTTAGTTTAGTTTTTATGCAACTTTTAAATATCATGCTTAATTCCATCATAAATATGAGTAATTAATTCTCTCGTAGCTTGCTAATCTCTCCACTAACTAAAGCCTACTTCTGTAAAAATGAATTTGTTGAACTCTATGCCTATTTGAAACCCAAGGGATAAGTTAATGGTTATTGATGATTAGTGATGAATTAAGTTAAACTAGCTTTAGGGTATATTGTTTAATGGTTATTCTTAGTTTAACTTAGATACTTTGATAGCTTAGTGTTAAGTCTAAAACAACTTTTTTTATGTTATACTTTAAGACTTTGAAAAACTAATGTTTAACCTTATCAAGTATATTTTAATTAGGGTTTACTTTCTATCTTTTTCTTGCTTGAGTTTGAAGCAACACTCCAGGGCTAATCTTTATAGGTTCAATATGATATTTATTCTTAATAACTGATGCTTGGTAGTGGTAGATAATTAGTGGGCTATGACCTCTCTTTTTATTAAATCAATTTTTTTAATAACCATTATCTTTTCTTTCTAAGTTTTACACAAAAAGAACCTATCAAAAAGCTTGTATCGCATCTCTCCCTACGGATTGACCCATTTAGCTCTTACTACAGCAGATTACATGGGAGAAAATAGAGAGATTTCTTAACCTTAATTTTTTACTTTTTACTCTCTTCTTCTTTATCAATCATGCACTTCGTTTTGGTTTCTCTTTTTCTGATTGAAAGTTAGAGCAGTGAGAATTACCGTCTAACTTTGGGCTAACGGGTTGTGTCCACGAGGAGGAATGCGATGGAAGATTTTCGATGAATTATTTAAAGAACAAAGAATGGTATAGGTGCTTTTTTATGTTGAAAAAGATAATGGAGAGTAAGGAAGTGATTAAAAGAAAATTTGAAAACTTAGAGAAAGCTTTGGAAAAGATGATCTTTAAAAAGCTTGAAGATTGATTTGTTATTTTTAATATATGAAAAAGATCTGGACTCACTATCTTACTACTCAACGATTGTTCTTCTCTTAAAATTTTCAGTGCCTCAACTTGATCATAGGCAAACATTAAGCTTGAGTTTCGAAAGTATTAAGTAAAGCAAATAAGATTGTTTGGAAAACTTGACTCTTTTTCTTAAGAAATCATCTTGAACTGAATGTTAAATTATCAAGTAATTTTTCATGCATGAAATAAAAATAAGTTCAAGTGATGTTTTAGAAAATAGAAGTTTAGAAATTCAAACCCATCCTCATGTGCCTTCAAGAACACTTCCAAAGAAGCAAGGCTTAGATTAAGGCATACCTATGATTCCGTTGGGTTCTTTACATCAAAACCATTAAAAACAAGATGGATCGAAGAGAGATGATAGTGAGCCCAAAAAAACAAATTTAGCTACTCATGATTAAAATAAAACAAGACATGTAAATGAAATAACATATACCCGTGAATTGGAGAAGAAGCCTTGAACCTTTATAGATGTCACTTCAACTTCAGATTACAATCACTCTTTTCCTCTCTCTCACTTGTATCTGAATTGAACTATGAATTAAAAATAGAGATACAATGTCTCAATACTATCTAATAAAGAACCTAAACCCTAAAAATAAAGAGAAAAACTTAAACTAATTTTTGGTCCCTTCTTCTCTTTCAAATGCAGTATTTATAGGAAAAACCAAGAGGAGAGAGCGTATGAAAATAAGGGGAGCAAACACTCTCCCAACCGTCTTAACAAAGCCGTAAAAACGCGGCTTTCCGTAGCCTGGGTGTGGCCAGGTGGCCGCACCTGGGGGGTACAGCTCCTGGTTTAGCGATTTTCCTTTATCTGGTTCTGAATTTCCCATTTCAGCTCCTGGATTTGACGAAACTGCCTTTGTTCTTTGGCTTTAACTAATTTACTCGTAAAGTTTTGTTTAAACCAATTTTCAACTAATTTTATTTTCTCTGATTTGCCTTGATCTGCCGTGATCTTCTAATTTTGAATTAATTCTAAATTAAATCAGAATTTTGATGGGCTTTTGGGCTTGTTTCTCTTTGCTTTCCTTTAGCAATGGGCCTGCACATTATTAAATAAAAATAAGACTTATTAATAAGATTTATTAGATAATAAACATGGTAATGTGACAATATATATGCAGTATATGTGACTAATCACACCCCCACACTTATCTTTTGCTCGCCCTCGAGCAAAACATAAAAAAAAATTAATCCAAGAAATTATTTTGACCACTTTTGCTGGTCACTCGATTGTACTGAGCATGTGCAATAAGCCATTACACCTTTAGGTTACCCCTAGAGGACGAGTTTTATCTCGTGAGGGTTTTCAGTGGATTGCACCCACAAAATACATAAAGAAAGAGAAAAAATGTTAGTATTTTCAAAAGGCATTTTGAAAAGAGAGAAAATATTAGAGGTATTGTTGTAAGAGTTCAAGTAATCTATAAGTTATAGGAAAATTGAACTTTTCATTTCTAAACTTAGTCTCTAAAAAATATGTCATCAATCAAAGTAAGGAGTCAAATTGTATTTCTCATCTAGTCTATTACTTTACCCTAAGTCAAATGCACCTTCGTGACCGCGAAGTTTTAACTAAGGGTTCTTTAATTTTAACTCTTATATCTTATTTATTTTTATTTTTGGTGGTATTTATTCCTCAATTCCATTAGGCTTTCTAATTTGCCATATAACGAGCCTTTAGTCAGTGACACCCATACCGGACAGCCTTAGGGCACCAGGTGAGAAAACACCCCTAAGGACTTAAACACTCGAGCAAACAAGGCCACGAAACCAACAGTTTTTATTTATAAAATGTACCCCTTTTATGCATGAATACTTATACTTCATGAGGCACAAATACCCAGCTTAATCAGAGGATTTATATATATATATTTCAAACTAATCTAATCATCTTTTGCATAAATACCAAGGCTTGCTTAGGCCAAAGCACCTAACTAATTAATAATTAGATTTGTTTATTTTTCATAGATATACTTATATATATATTGATTAAGGTTCTACCTGCACAAAAAATACAGAATTTTAGAACTTTTAAAACAATTGTGCAAGGTGCTCAATTCTATCGCTATAGCAAGTGGCTATGCGGGTCGTGATCCACAAGGAGGGACTAGCGATGGAAGCTTTTATAAGTTCTCTTTTATGCTATAAAGAATGGTTAAAGTTCTTCTTTTATTTCTTTAAAAGAAAAGAGAAAAAATGGAGTTACTGTTAAGTTAGAAAGAAAGCAGTAAATCGAGAAGGTGGAGAAAATAAAAGTGGATATGTACAAAGAAATTGAAAAAGATTGAAAGAAATTTGGAAGATTATGGTGTTGGTAATTTACACTAAAATTAAAAGAATAGAAAACTAAAACTTAAAAAAGTTACTTACCCTTCGGCGCTTGCTTACCTTTGACCCGTATCGACGATGTACCTTTGCTTGAAGGTGAGCGAAGTATGACAAATAAGATCTTGACCATTCCCGTATTACACTATGAATTGAAGGGGCAAGCTACACTAGCATAGAAAATGATATCCATTACCATAAGCCATCAACGACACTTGCAAGGGTAAGGCAACTTCGAGGCTATCGATTTCATTTGGATCCACAAACACAGAAGAGGGAAGTAAACGAAAACAAGAGTAAAGAAGGAGAAGAAACTTCGATTTGATTCAAATAACAATGGAAGAAAAAATCACTTACACCGGTGTCACCTTCAGTACAAGCTTGCTCTCATTCCTCCATGAAAGTATCCTCTCCTCTCAGTTACATAAAGAAAATAAAAATTACATGAAAGAAAATAAAAAACCTAAGTTATAAACTACAAATTAGTCTAAATTCTACTCTCTACTTGGTCGTTCCCTTTTGTCTTTGAGATTGCAGGTATCTATAGGAGAAATATAGAGGTTAGAGGAGTATAAAGATAGGGGAAGCTGGATATTTCTGAATTTGAATCCTCCTCTTATCTCCAACTTGATTTGATATGGATATTCAGTTCTGATCTACAGCTTGTTGGCGTGTTGATTGCTGAATATAACTTAACAAATGACAGAATTAGAAATAGTAATCAACTTAAGAGTTATAGCCCTTTAAGTCTTATTTCTGGATCATCTTGAATCATTTGATTTGAATTTTGGTAGCAGAGGTTATGATTCAAATACTAAAATGTATCCAGTCAGAATCTGAGTCAAATTTGCTTCATCTCATCCATTGATCTTCTTTCTATCCATTTATCCCTTCGGATTTGGACTCCGTATTTGACGTTATTCTCGGTTGATCTTTAAATTTAACCACTTGATTTACCAAAAACTGAATTTAACGAATTGAATTTTGGATCATCCTCCTTTAACCAAATAGATCTAGTTAAATCTGAATTTAACTGATATTGATTTGATTTTATCCTCTTTCTCCCCATGATTATCTTCAGCAAAATAGACATTTAAGATAAGAAATTTAGCAGATTTATTATATGATAAATGTGAAAATATAATAAATAATAATGCAATAAATGTATGCAATCACACCCCCTCACCTATCCTTTGCTCATCCTGGAGCAAAATAACAGAACTAAATCGAAGATTATTAGACCACTTTTACAGGTCACGTGATTGCATTGAGTATGTGCAACAAGCCGTTAAACCTCTAGGTTTCCCCTAGAGGACGAGTTGCAGTATTAAGCATTCCATAGTCAATGCAAACTCGAAATTGGCTGTAAAATGAAAGCGATGAGAATTACTGTGTAGCTTTGGGCTAACGGGTCGTGTCCACGAGGAGGAATGCGATAGAAGCTTTTCGGTTTTTTTAAGTAACAAGGAATGGAGTTGGTGTCTTTTCTTTTTTTTTTATATATTGAAAAAGAGAATGGAGAGAAGGGAAATGATTTAAAAGAAAAATTGCAAACTTAGAGAAGGCTTTGGAAAAAGTGATTTTTTTAAAAAACTTGAAGAGTGATTTGTTGTTTTTAAATAAGAAAATGATCTGGGCTCACTAATTTTCTACTCAACTATGTACTTATCTCAAGAACATTTGGGGCATCACTTTTATCATAGGATAAAACCTTTAGTTTCTTTTAATGTCCAAGTAAAACAAATAAATGGCTTTGGTTTAATTTTAAGCCCTTTCTTAACACATCATTAAAAAGAGAATATTAAACCATCAAGCGCAAAGAAGCAAGTATGGAATAAAAACTGTTTAAAAAGATTTGTTCTTTGAAAGTCCAAGTTTAAAACAAAGACATCCTCATGTGCTTTCAAGAATAAAGTTTAACTCAAGTATTTTCTGATTCAAAATAGTTGCTTTTATAAAAATCAATCAAGAGAGAGGAGGTAGAAGAGATTAATTAGTGAGCCCAGAAGATGATTTAGCTACTCATGATGAAAGGAAAACAAACAAGAGAATGAAAATCAAGTATAAACATACGGAATTTGAGTCGAGTTGAATAAGCGAGTTGAAGCTCCTTTGATTGTCACTTCAAAGATGAATTACACACTCAAATCCACTCTTCTCTCTTGCTGGTCTAAACTAAAAAATAAAGAGGAGATATAACTTCTCTGAACTATCCAACAATGCTCCTAAAACCCTAAAAAATAAACAATAATTCTAATCTTGCTAAAATTCATAAGCATCTTTAAACAAAGTAAGCCAATAAAACTACTTTACAGCACCTTTTCAGCAGTCTTGCGGGGACCAAAGTGTCCGCCGCATGCAAGTTCGTGACAGAAGGGTAAAACACTCTTAATCTCTTTATCGGGAATACATCTCCTAATAATTGTTAGAACAGTACTTAAAAAGATATGGTTCCTCCCAAAAGAAATAATAGACTTGAGATAAGAACCGTATATATCGTTTTTAGACCAATGAGATGGAGTTTGATTTGTGACTAAGTAATTCACTATATCAGCTAATCAAGGTTCACTAATGACGGTTAAGAGTTTTTCATCAGAAAATCATCATTTATGGGCAATTCGTTGCATGGAGAGTTTGGGATACACGAGAGATGGTCAGAAACGACATTTTCTATGCCTTTCTTATCTCGAATATTGAGATCAAATTCTTGAAGAAGGAGGATTCAACGAATGAGTCTGGCCTTGGCATCCTTCTTCATCATGAGGTATCTAAGCGCAGAATGATCGATGAAAATTATGGTTTTGGACCCTAGTATGTAAGGACGAAATTTTTTAAGGCAAACACTAATGCCAAGAATTCCTTCTCAATAGTAGTGCAGTTCATTTGAGCATCATTGAGAGTCCTATTAGAGTAGTAAATTACGTACTGCTTGTTATCAATTCACTGTCCTAGGACAGCACCTATTGCAAAATTAGAAGCGTCGCACATGATTTCGAACGGCTTAGACCAATCCGGTGCAGATATTATTGATGCAGAAATAAGCTTTTTCTTAAGCTTCTTCCAAGAATTTATACATTCATTATCGAAAGTGAAGTACACGTCCTTAGCTAACAAATTAGTCAAAGGTCTAGCAATCTTGCTAAAATTCTTGATAAATCTTCGGTAGAAACCTGTGTGTCCTAAGAAGGATCGAATATCCTTCACACATTTGGGTATGGAGAGATTAGCAATAACCTAAATCTTGACTCTATCCATTTCATTTTCTTTCTTAGAGATTTCATGACCTAAGACAATTTCATGTCTTACCATGAAGTGGCATTCTCCCAGTTCAGTGTCAGATCTTTCTCAGCGCAACGTTAGAGGACAAGTTCTAAATGATGGAGACATTGAGTGAATGAATCTCTATAGATGGAGAAATCATCCATGAAGATTTCTAAGAATCGTTCTACCATATCAGAGAAAAGACTCATCATGCAATGTTGAAATGTTGCTGGGACATTGCACAAGCCGAAAGGCATTCGACGATAAGAAAATGTCCCAAATGGACATGTGAATGTTGTCTTTTCTTGGTCCTCAGGAGCAATAGGAATCTGATTATATGTCGAGTAACCGTCCAAGAAATAGTAATACTCGTGGCCAGCTAAACGTTCAAGCATTTGGACAATGAAGGGGAGCGGGAATGGTCCTTATGAGTTGCTGTATTAAGCTTCCTATAGTCAATGCAAACTCAAATTTTCGTGGGAAGTCGAGTTTGGACCAACTATTTGTTCTCGTTTTTCACTATGGTGAAACCGGATTTCTTTAGAACCGCGTGGATAGGACTTACCCTTGGCTATCTGAAATGGAATAGATTATCCCATTATCTAAGAGTTTCACAATTTCAACATGAAAAACCTCTTGAATTATAGGGTTTAACCTACGCTGCGGGTGTCGTTTTGATGTCACGTCTTCATTGAGATGAATGTGATGCTGAATTATAATTGGACTCAATCCCTTTATGTCGATTATAGTCCAACCAATGGCTTCCCTATGTTTTCTCAGAATAGTTTAAGATTCTCTTCTTGCCCGTCATTTAAATAGGAGGCAATAATGACAGGAAAGGTCTCTTATTCGTAGATAGATGTACTTGAGATGCGCGGTAAGGCTTTTAATTCTAAGGAAGAAGGAGGCTCACTAGAAGGATGAGTCAAATTTATTGGCTCCACATTGATGAAATAGGATTTGAGGCCCAATTCACAGCAGACTCGACAACCTGATCAAAATTAAAGTCATCAGACTCTAACTCGAAGTCACACTCAGTTTCTAATTCCAATTCTTCTCCATATTCAATTGTCAAGTTCTCAATGAGGTTGACTTCAAATATTTGATCCTCAAGATCATGCGGTTTCTTTCCTAAGTTGAAGACATTAACTTCTCTAGTCATGTCCCCAAAGGTTAACCTCATGGACCCATTCCTATAATTGATAATAGCATTAGCAGTAGCAAGGAATGGGTGCCCTAGGACAACTGGAGTTTGAGCTCTAGGATTGGACACAAGTTGTGTCTCAAGAACTATGAAATCAACGGGGTAGATAAACTCTACAACCCGAATAAGGACATTAATAATTTCTCCCTTGGGAACTTTCATTAAACGGTCCGCCAGTTGGATTGTGACTCGAATTGGACTAAGATCGCCCAACCCGAGTTGTTGATAAATTGAGAATGGAAGCAAGTTAATACTTGCCCCTAAGTCAAGAAATGCACAACTAATCTCGGCTTGTCCTATAGTGCAGGTAATGGTGAGACAGCCCGGATCCTTGTACTTGACAGGGATCGGACCCGACAGTAGCTCACTAATGTTAGTGGTTAAGAAGACTTTCTTGGGTATATTAGTCTCTCTTCGTGGAGCACATGTCCTTAAGAAATTTGCGTAAGATGGAACTTGTTGGATGGCATTAAGAAGTGGCACATTTATTTTCACTTTATTGAATATCTCAATTATCTTATCCACGTGTGAATTTTACTTGTTATTTTTCAGCCTATTAGGAAATGGTACTATAGGCTGGTGCACCTGACTGGTTGACTTATTCGTTTCATATTTGTCAGATTTGGAAGGATTGAAACTAGATAAGGTGGATGCTTGAGTGTGGTTGTGCTGAATGGAATTTGATAGTGTTGATACTTGATTATCAACTTTCTTTTCTGACCTCAATGTACGAACAACATTACATTGATTCAATGATTGATCGTCAGCCAAATGAGCTTGTTGAGAATTCTTAGGATTCATTACTGGCTGACTGGGAAAGGTACTCTTTTGCCTCTCATTCTGTGGATTGGCTATTTGGCTCATTTGAATCTCTAGCCTCTATATTATTCGCATGAGGGAATCTTGATTCTGCATGTACCTTTCCATGTTTCTCTAAAATTCAGTCATTATCCTTTCTAATTGAGGATTCTGGAAGGAAGATTGTGGAGCTTGGTTGGAAAAATTTTGTTGATAATTTGAAAATTGGGCGGATGGTTGGGAGAATTATGATTGTATTTAAAAAAGTTGGGTTGATGATTGAAAAAATTATTGGAATGATGGAAGTGGTTTGCATGGTTTGACCGTGAGTGGTCATTGTTGTTTTAGCTCCATGAGAAATTTGAGTGATTTCTCCAGCCAGTATTGTATGTTGTGCATAAGGATTATTGTTCGGCCTTGTAAAGGCCGCATTTATCGGTTCAGGATATTGTTGTTGAGCTTGAAATACATGACACTCCTCAAACACATGATTCATGGCTTGACAGTAAATACAGCCCAGAGTTGAAAATTGGTTTGAGTTGACTTGATTGACTGGACTGGTTCCTTAGTTTCTAAATCTTTCAGTCTTCTCGCTAGGTTTGCTATTCGAGCCTTAGCAGCTATGGATGATTCAATTGAATGGAGACCTCCTTTTAAAGAGATGGAGTTTGAATTCCTACAGTTTTTAATAATTGGTTCCCATTAGATGGTCTTTTCAGCTAGATTCTCATATAAATCTCATCCTTTTGTAAGAATCCTCCTTGGCATATGGTTTCTAAGAGGGTCTTAGTTGAGTAGTTTAAACCATCATAAAGAATTTGGCATTGTCGTCATTTCTCTATTCCATGATGAGGACATTGGACAAGGAGGTCTTTGAAGCGTTCAAAGTACCTCCAAAACGGCTCACTAGGTTCTTATTTGAACTGCATGATGTTCTTCCTAATAAGAGCGGTCTTATGAATTGGATAGAATTTCTTCAAGAAGACCTTGATGAAACCATCCCATAATGTGATTGATCTGGCCGCTAAGCTGTAAAGCCATTTTTTGACTAAGTCCTTAATAGAAAATGGAACAAATCTCGACCTAATAGCATCATCTACAAGATGTGAGATTTTCATTATTAAGCATACTTCCTCAAATTCTCTTATGAAGAAATAAGCATCTTTGGACTCTAAGCCATGGAACTTAAGGAGTGTGTTAATGAATTGAGACTTAAGCTCAAAGTTGTGTTCACCAACCGATGGGAGTTGGATTCAAGATGGAAACGTGGTTCTAATGGGGTAGAACCTATCCAGTAAAGATGTCGGTTGAGCCATAACCAGATCTGGTCTTGGTTCAAACTTGGGTGGTGATGTGTTTCTAGTTAACCTAAATGAATTAGGGTCTCTTGACCACACTTGCATACACAAACACTATCACAAACAAGTTCACCAATAGTCAACAAAAGAAACAACCAAGCCTAGTCTAAGGTAACCTTGACCTAGACAACTCCTAACTGGTTGATTGTCCACAGGAGGTATAATGCAGACCTTTGACCACAAGCTAATCAGTCAGGTCAGGCCAAGATTGGTGGCAAGTATTCGCGCAAAAGCAACAAGCCTAATTAAGCCAAACCACAAGCCTTCAGAGTTTCGCCCCTCAATCCCTCTCCTTAAATACTGATTTGGCAGGAGTCAAATTCTAACACCTTCCCCCTTACGATAATCTCCTAATGAGTTCGAGATGTCCCTGGGGCCAATGTCTATTAGATTTTAAATTAGGCTTAGGTTGTGCGTTCTTGGAGATGGTTTGTAGGGTAAGGAAGGGTAATGACTTTTCCACCTTATCTTATTTTGGGTTTTGCCCTTAAGATTGATAGCGCAAAGTGTGCAAGATATTGAAAAAAAACATTCAACAAGCAAATAATCACCCAAAAATGTTTTCTAAACTATATGTTATGCATACGTATCTTATCTCTAGTTATCTTCAACAGTAATTATAAAACAAACGTAATTAGACAAATCCTAGAATGCAAGTCTAAACGTTTTATAAGCAATTGGCAATCAACCAGATTACTGTTGGATAAAAAATAGGGAGTGTGAATATCAGATATAGCAGAAATAACACACAAAAATTACATTTTTGCAAAGCAATATGTCCTCTAAGAAATAATTTTTAGTAGTCCAAAAAAATTTCAAGCTTTTGCGCTGCAATCTCTTGAAATTCTGTTTCCTACTTTCGAAAGTAGAGGCACAGAATAGCAAGTCTTCTCCTGCAAAGCTTGAGTGCTAAATCTGACTCCTTGATGGCCCCGAAACAAAACACTAAACTTGTTAGAAAATAGTTACACCGTTCCCTCCCCGGCAACAACGCCAAAATTTTTATTGAAAGTGAGAGCAGTGAGAATTACCGTCTAGTTTTGGGCTAACGGGTCATGTTCATGAGGAGGAATGTGATGAAAGCTTTTCGATGAATTGTTTAAAGAACAAAAAATGGTGTAGGTATTTTTTTTATGTTGAAAAAGAGAATGGAGAGTAAGGAAGTGATTAAAAGAAAAATTGAAACTTAAAGAAGGCTTTGGAAAAGATGATCTTTAAAAGGCTTGAAGATTGACTTGTTGTTTTTAATATACGAAAAAGATCTGGGCTCACTATCTTACTAGTTAATGATATGTACTTCTCTTGAAATTTTCAGTGCCTCAACTTGATCATAGACAAACACTTAAGCTTGAGTTTCGAAAGTATTAAGCAAAGCAAATAAAATTGTTTGGAAAAATTGACTCTTTTTCTTAAGAAATCATCTTAAACTGAATGTTAAATCATCAAGTAATCTTTCAAGTCTGAAATAAAAACAAGTTCAAGTGATACTTTAAAAAATAGAAGTTTAGAAATCCAAACCCATCCTCATGTGCCTTCAAGAACACTTTCAAAGAAGCAAGGATTAGATAAGGCATACCTATGATTCCGTTAGGTTCTTTACATCAAAACCATTCAAAATAAGAGGGATCAACAGAGATGATAGTAAGTCCAGAAAAATAAATTTAGTGACTCATGATTAAAATAAAACAAGACATGTAAATGAAATAACATATACCCGTGAATTGGAGAAGAAGAGAAGCCTTGAACCTTTATTGATGTCACTTCAACTTCAGATTACAATCACTCTTTTCCTCTCTCCCACTTGTATCTGAACTGAACTATGAATTAAAAACAGAGATACAACTTCTTAATACTATCTAATAAAGAACTTAATCCTAAAAATAAAGAGAAAAACTTAAACTAATTTTCAGTCCCTTCTTCTCTTTCGAATGGAGTATTTATAGGGAAAAATCAAGTGGGGGAGAGTGTACGAAGATAGGGGGAGCGTTGCTCCCCAAACATCTCAATAAAGCCGCAAAAATGTGGCTTTGGTTGTGTTTTTGCGGCCTAGGTGTGGACAGGTGGCCACTCCTGGGAGGGTACAGCTCCTGATTTAGCGATTTCCCTTTATCTGGTTCTCGATTTCCCGTTTCAGCTCCTGGATTTGACAAAATTGTCTTTGATTTTTAGCTTTAAACAATAGATTTATAAAGATTTGTTCTAACCAATTTTCAACTGATTTTATCTTCTCTGATTTGCCTTGATCTGCCCTGATCTTCTAATTTTAAATTAATTCTGAATTAAATCAGTATTTTGATGGACTTTTGGGCTCGTTTCTCTTCCCTTTCCTTTAGCAATGGGCCTGAACATTATTAAAAGAAATAAGACTTATTAATATGATTTATTTAATAAAAAATATGATAATATGACAATATATATGCAACACATATGAATGATCATCTTCCATAGTATAACCCTTTTAAGATTAATTATAATGCTCAAAGGAAAAAGTGAAGTCTCACTGAGCTCATTAGTCACTGTGTTTAGGAAGAGAAACGATTGAAATAAGAAAAAACTGAAAGTGCTCATTTAGCATTTCATGGTAACACCACTAATAAAAAAAGAAAGAAGAGTGAAATTAAAGGGAGGAACACGAACACCACTACAGCAGCTGATCTGACCATGGCAAAAGTGTAGGACAAGAAGCCTAAGGTCATTGCATGCCTCTTCTGCAAGAAAGTAGGTCACATCAAGCAGTATTACATAAAGTACCAGAAGTGGCTAATCAAGAAGGGTATCTCGTGCTTATGTTTGTTCTGAAATTAATTTAGCTTTAGTTCCCTACAAACTTGGTGGATAGATAGTAGTGCGACTATTCACATATGCAATTCATTTCAGGACTTTCAAACCCAAAGAAGGCCAGTCAAGCTAATCGATACATATATATGGGCGATGGAAATAAAGCTGCAGTTGAAGCTATTGGAGTTTGTAGGCTTAGATTAGATTCTGGTTTTATTTTCGATTTAGATAAAACTTTATATGTATTATTTTTCAGATGGAATTTTATTTCTATTTTATTCTTTGACAGTTCTGGTTTCACTGTCACAATTGGTAATAAAATGGTTAGTTTATTTTCTAAATCTAAAGTTATTGGTACTGGAATCTTGATTGATGGCTGTTAAGATTAGTTAGTTATTAGTATTGGGTTATTGGGTTATTTCCTATATAACCATATACCCACTTTATTTTCTATATATATCTTGTATCTTCTTATGTTATTCAATACAATCTACTTCGAGGGTTTTGTTTCTCTACATGGTATCAGAGCCAGATGAACCTTAACTCTAAAAATCTATAACCCTTCTCCTTAAAGCTTCCTCTTAAAGTGTCGCCATCTCTCCATCAACTCCAAAGTGCCTCAACCTACAATATCCAAGTGCCGCCACACTTTCTTTAAAGATCTCTCCATCAGATCCAAGGTGTCGCCACCTCATCTAGTTCTGATTCTGATTTTTTTCTAATTGTCTCTTAAAATTCAACAAAACACGTTTTAAAAACATGTTAAAAATCAGCATCAAGAAAATTAGCCATTCTGCCAATTTGGCAGACTGTTAATCAATTTTGAGCATAGTTTACAGGCCTAAAACATGAGAATGCAAAAATACATGTATAGGACTTATTTGTAAAGCTTTAAGTCTACTTTTTAATGCACTGAAATCAACGCAAAATCATTTCGAATTAGAAAGTTATCAATAAAACACTGACAGGTATCAAATCAAAAACTGTAAACTGTTTTCAGAATAAGAATAGATTTTAACCAAATATTTGACATGCTTAGCATTTAAATCCAAAAATGATTATTGAATAAGAAATGTAGATCTGAAAGTTAGCTTTTAAATGCAGATTAAATCATGTTATTTGAATATAAGAATAAAAAGTTATGATAAGAAATGTAAAAAGGTGTCGAGCAGATCCGCAGAGCTAAAATTGGTTAAAATCCAAAACCCGATATATGTGTACTTGAAATCCAAAACTGATTAAACCGAAAACCAAACGTATTGAACTTGTGTGTTTGTGTGTGTGTGAACTTGAGCTTTAAACATATATACTAATCTTTAACAAACTAAACTAAATACAAACTAAAGGCTTCTTATAAAACTCCTTCTCCAAGTCGAATCGATCCAAACAAGATCCAATGGGCTAGACTCCAACCAAGTGTTAAATGCGATCTTGATGCATAATCTCTTGGATCAACGTGTGTAAGCTCCAAAAAAATCTTTGTTGAAGCTACACACCTACTAAGATCTTGATAGATAAGTGAAACTAAATAAACATAAGATCATTAGTAAACTATAAATATATGAGTTAATCATCATCAAAACTAGAGTGATGGGCCTTTGGGCCAACAATCTCCCCCTTTTTGATGATGACAAAACTCATGGAGTTATATATGCATGGATTAAAGTTAAGCTTCATAGAAGCTCTCCCTTAATTCATGCATAGCATAAACAATAAGGATATTCATTGAAGTTCATAAGGGAAACACAAATGTATATGCATAAATATGGATATAAACATGCATATATAAACTCAAAATTCTCTCCCCCTTCTTGTCATTCATCAACAAAGGGGTGAAGTAAAAACAATCAATTTTCATATAAAAAAATTCGATAAGACATAAAACCACAACATTCGAATCTTTTCTTTTGTCAACAAAACAATGTTTAATACCAATTTAAAATTTTTGATAAACATAATGACACCAATTGAAAAATATTGATACCAATTAAAAATTTTTTTTGATGAAAATATTGATACAATTAAAAAGTATTGATACTAATTAAAAATACAACCAATACCAATTTTACATAAAACCGATTTAAAAACAAGAATTCTCCCCTATTATGAAATATAAATGAAAACAATGCATAGGCTTGAATAAGATACCAAATAAAAAACTAATTGACATTATAGATTAAATCAAGCTTAGCAATAAACAAGTTTGTGCTTTTAAGAAATGTAAAGACATGTGAAAGAAGCACAATCAAATTATATATATGTATGAATAGATATACCAATTGAAATATGAGGTATACATATATAGAAAAACACATATGAGTATATAAAAATATGAAATATCAATTTTGATACCAATTGAAAAATAATGAGGATCAAGTGTGTAACTCATACCTACCACCCTTTTCATGCACAAGTTTAAAAGATATTAAATAAGGGTATACAAGGCATGGTCACCCATCCAACTGCCCTTAGAAGGTAGGAGTTTTCAAAAATAGTTGAAAATATTTTAGCATAGATGAAAATCGCTACCATTTGAAGAATACGAAACTAGTTTTAAAGATAATTTTAAAAACTAGTATGAAATCCTTCAAGACATGAAACCAAATCATATATCCCATGACAACATGAAAGTCACACAATAATTAACACTCAAAGTCTCTAAAGCGCATATATGCTCATGAAATAAAAATCATGAGTAAACACAAACATAGAGTGTAAAAGAGTCATGTGAAAAATATAATCATGAAAATATACATTGAAGCTCATATGAAATTCCTTTACAAACATGAAACATATAAAAGTTTTAATTTTTATCAAACCAAATCAAACTTCAAGATATATGTATGTTTTGTATAAACCAGAGTATACATATATATCCAAACATAAACGAGTCCGCAAAACTATATTGCATGAAGGCAAGTGGCTCAAAGATGTACATGTATATCTATTAGTTTAGACAAAAGTAACATATACATGAAGACAATACATTATCATAAAATATGTACAAAACCATAAACATAAATCTAAACACGATTAACCATAATAAACATTGAAACCAAGACATGCTAAAAATCAATCAATAAGAGAATGTGAATAAAATAGGAGTTAGAGATTGTTACCAAAACAAATAGGGTTATCTCATAGTCTCTAAACCATGGTGGTCCTCCCACCAAACATCCTTGAAGGAGATGCATTCAATGCAGTGTCCATTAAGCTTGAGCGCATCCATCATCGAGGCACCATTACTCTCACGTTAAGCGAGGCCCACACCTACATCAAATGCAATAGGGGTGGATTTTGGTACCCATATCTTATTGGGTCCATGGGGTATAGCACCTTTCCTAACCCAAACATTATTATTTGCAAAATTTACAGAATTTAGTCTATCATAGTAAAATCTTGCAAGATGGCCTTTGCGGCCATAATGTGTACATTTATAAAATCTCCCTTCTTGAAAGCATGATGTGCATAATGAACATGTGGTTTATGAGCATGGTAAACATGTGGTGTATGAACATGCTTGGTGTGTGTGTGTGAGCATGTGTAGTATGAGTGTGTTTCTTTGAAGCATTTTTCTTTGAAAACATGTCTTCTAATTTAGCTTTGTTAAACTCACATTTCTTTAAAATATTTCCTAAATTGTTGATTTTAGTTTTTAAGATAGAAATTTTATTTTCATCAATCTTGAAAAACCTAGCTTTACATGAAACCTTGTATGCATCAAACTCTCTTTGTGTTGATAAAAGAGTGAAAGACAAATCATCTTTTTCTTTGGAAAGAATACTAATTTTGTTTTGAAGAATTTCATTTCCTTTTTCATTGTTTGACAATTTTTGTTTAAAGAATCATAATTAATTGAAAGTTCTATAAAAGCATTTAATAAATCCTCTTGAGTTACTCCACTATTATCAAAAGATAGTTCAGAGTTTACCTTGGGTGTATTTGCTATAAAACACACGTTTGTAGTGTCCACCTCCTCTTCGGATTCACTTTCTGAATCCCAAGTGGCTTTGAGAGCTTTCTTCATAAATGGCTTCTTTTGCTTGATAGAAGAAGATATCTAGTTTCTGAGAGCTGGACATTCGGCCATGATATGTCCAGATTTTTGACAGTTGAAGCAAATGATTCTCTTTTCCTCCTTTCCTTGCAGTCGTCTCCTATGGTTGTATTTTCCTTGTTGTATGCTCTTATTACATTTCTTACGAGCAGAGATAGCTCTTCATCTTCTTCATCTTTTTCTTCATCATCGGAGATGGCGGGAATAGACTTGAAGGCGATAGTCTTCTTCTTTTATGGTGCCATTTCTTCTCTTGCCGCTTTCTCCATCTCAAGGGTCTTAAGGTTGCCGATAAGACCAATGAGCTCCATCTCATCTTTATCGTTTAACTCATTCAATGTGGTAGCTTTGACTTCCCAAGACGGTGGAAGTGCGCGAATAACCTTTCAGACCTTTTGATCATTGTTGATTTTATCACCTAGAGAAGCAAGACCATTAGTAATTTTAGTAAACTTTGTAATCATATCATCAATAGACTCATTTTCATGCATTTTAAAGTTTTCAGATTGGGAACGCAAGAGATCAATTTTATTTCTCTTGACTTGTGATGTTCCCTCATGAGTGACCAATAAGTGTTTTCAAATCTTATAGGCAGATTTGCAATGAATGACCCTTGTCATGTCATCCTCATTCAATGCTAAAAGTAAGGCATTTTGAGCCTTTGAATTAGCCTCATATTCCTTGGAGGCAAGATCAGACCAAGTGCCCTCCTCGCCGGTGGGTGTACTATTAGGTTTGATCACCGTCTTTGCAACCCAGCATCCTAGGGATTGCAAAAATACGGCCATCCTAACTTTCCGTATGTGAAAGTTAAGGCCATCAAACTTGGGAGGGGTCCTAATACTGTCGGCCATTTTTGCTAGTGGATGAATGAAAATTTTTATATAATGATTAGAAAATTAGGATCTCTCTAAGGATGTTAAGTCAAAAACTAGAGATCTTACTCTGATATCAATTGAAATTACACGTAGAGGGGGTGAATATGTGTAAGACTAATCAAATCAAAATCCAATGCAAAATAAAAATGATATGATGCAAACGATCACTCAAAACAAGATTAGAAGCCGTATGTCCTGTGAAGAGTTTTGAACTTGGTCCTCGTGATTCCTCTAGATAAGAATTTGAGGTGCTCAATGCAATCTTATTGTAAGAGTATAGATCGACAATAAATGAATGAAAATAAAGTAGATAAGAGAGACAAGAAATCAATCGCAAACAAAGAGATTTGTTTCGAGGTTCGAGCCACCGCGAAGGATTTCCAATCCACTAGAACTTTCACGAAAGAAATTACAACTACTATGGAGTACACAACTCCTCAACGCACTCCTCTAGTCTAAAGGAATGTAGCAACAATTTCAATAAGTACTGGGTAATCAAAAGACCACAAACTCTCTCTTGAAAAACTTTCTTTACAAAAATCCTAGAGAATAATATATAAGATTGAAGCTCAAGATTTTGTAAATGAATATTGAAAATAAAAGAGATATTTTCAGAACCGAAACTTGAAGAGATTTTCAGAGAGTAAAAACACAAAAACTAAAACAAAAACTTTTTCTCTTGAAACCCAAAACTTTGATTTTCAATAGAATTATTGTTGTTGTTGTTGTAATGAACTCAACCCTAATGACCTCTTTATATAGGTTTTAGGAAGAGCAAACTTAGAATAGTTTTATTAGATTTAAAAGGAATAAATTAACTCTTAAAATTCAACAAAACACCTTTTAAAAATATGTTAAAATCAGCCTCCAGAAAATTAGCCATTCTGCTAATTTGGCAGACTGTTGATCAACTTTGAGCATAGTTTTGTTGAAGCCTAACAAGTTCAAGATGTTGAAGCCTATCAAGTTGCAAGATTTTGATGATGGACAAACACTTCTACCTCATGATGATTGCTCTACCTCAGATGAAGACTATTGAAGATTATGGGTGATTTTGGAAGTTTTGTGTAACTTTAGAATATATGTGAATAGCCTTGATCACTTACACAAATAAACCTTCCCAAGTCGACTTGCCTTATTGATATAGTCGACTAACCCATACTTAGTCGACTTGCCAAAAACCCCTAGTCGACTAGTTTCTTCCAAACCAAAATTCTAACTCTCTGTTTGGACTCTAAATGCAAATTAGTCGACTTGACTTTCCTACCTAGTCGACTAACAGATACCCTAGTCGACTAACCCATTTTCCAAGTCGACTAATATCAGATACAAAATTTATCCAACTCTCTGTTTCTGTCTGAAACAAAATTAGTCGACTACACCTATTTACCAAGTCGACTAATACAGTTTATAGTCGACCAACCACTATTTTTAGTCGACTAAATTCAGTTATCCAGAAACCTATTTTTCCAACAGACATATCCCTAGTCGACTAATTGATAAACCTAGTCGACTAATAGTTGAAGTTTTGCCTAGACTAGTCGACTAACTCAGAATCCTAGTCGACTATAGGCAGTTTCTGACTGTTGGACAGTTTCTCTTATCTGATCCATTTGACAACGTTTTCCAACGTTTAAAATGTCTGAATTGGTTCCATAACTACCCTAACTGACCCTAGTCTACAGCTATAAATAGGGAAGTTATTCCTAAGGCCAATTACTAATTCTTTCCATCAGTTTTCAAAAGAAAAATTTCCAGAAACCTGAAAAACTGAATCCCTAACTTCTGTTCTTCACCAAAAGCCATTCCCTAAGTGAAGTTCTCTGAAGTTAAACTTTCCTATACTGAACCTTGTCCACTACACATTCAGTATCAAGGCTATAGGAAATCATTGTATTCATTCAAAGAAGATTTTGTACAAGGCGTCTTCTTGGAAGTAGAAGAAAGTTGTACAAGGCGTGTTCTCTTTGGTGTAAAGAGAAGTTGTGCACATTTGACAAAGGGTGTTTGTCAAGTGGTGTACAAGGCATTTGTTGTGGGTGTACACAAGTAAAGAAAGGGAAAATCTCAAGCATTTTGCTTGGGGACTGGATGTAGGTCACAAGGACCGAACCAGGATAAATCTCCGGTGTTTGCGTTTGTATTTTCTGTTTATCTCTTGATTACTTTATTTCCTGCAAGTAGTTTGTTTAATTTTTATAAACACTATTCACCCCCCCTCTAGTGTTGTGTTGCTTTGATTATAGATCCTACATTTGGTATCAGAGCAGGTTCAAGGCAACAACCATACAAGAATGGCAACGGAGTTCCAATCTTTCCAATTCAAAGAAGGGCATTCTACACAACGTCCACCGCTATTTGACGGAACCAACTACAATTATTGGAAGTGTAGAATGAAGATCTACTTGCAGTCGATCAACTACGATCTTTGGAACATCGTAGAAGCAGAGTACACTAAGCCTACAACCAACTACGACGCTTGGAATGAAGATCAAAAGAAGAATGCAAATCTTGATGCCAAGGCGATGAACGCTCTATTTTGTGCCTTAACCAAAGAAGAGTTCAATCGTGTGTCAACATCCACTTCTGCACATCAAATTTGGCATACACTTCAGGTAACACACGAAGGTACGAATAAAGTTAAAGAATCTAAAATTTCTGTTCTTGTACACAAATTTGAATTGTTCAAGATGAAGGAGAATGAAACCATATCCGAAATGGTTACAAGATTCACCGACATCACCAATACTCTTGCATCCCTTGGAAAGGACTACACTCAAGTTGAAAGAGTCCGTAAGATCCTTCGAGCACTCACACCGGAATGGGAGAAGAAGACAACCGCAATTGAAGAGGCGAACGATCTCTCCACTATGACATTAGAAAACCTAATCGGTAATCTAATGGCATATGAAGTGCAAATAGAAGAAAGAAAGAAGAACGAACAACAACATCAATCCAAGAAGAAAGTTCTTGCCTTCCATGCAACTTCAGATACGGACAATTCGGATGAAGATGAAGAAGAAATGGCCATGCTTTCAAGAAAGTTCAAAAGGTTCTTAAAATAAGGTAAGTTTAATAAGAATAAAGATACTAACGATACTCCTACTTTTTTAAGTGTAACAAACCAGGCCACATGAAGAAGGATTGTCCATTGATGAAATCAAAAGGACACTTCAAGACTTTCAACAAGTCCAACAAGTTCAACAAGTTCAACAAGAAGAAGAAAGCCTTCCAAGCAACATGGGATGATAGCGACTCATCTTCCTCTGACGAAGAAGAAGCAACGGAAACCGCCAATATCTGCTTCATGGCCCAAGAAGATGAGGTACAAGATTATGATGAGTTATTAGAAGCTTTTAATGAATTGTTTAATAATTTCAAAAATGAAAAGATTAGAAATAAAGTTTTAATAAAAGAAAATGAAAGACTCATTCATGAAAATGCATGTTTTGTTTCTCAAACATCTTCTCTAAGTTCTCAAAATGAAGATTTTGAAAAAGTTATTGCATCTTTAAAAAAGGATAATGAAATTTTCTTAAAAGAAAATTCTTTACTTAAAAAGGAAACTATTTCTTTAAATTCTAGAATTTCTATTTTAGATAAAGACATGATTGTTTTCAAAATTAAGTATGAAGATCTTTTGAAAAATGTAACAAAGTTTAATAAAGGAAAGAGAATTTAAATGTTTTATTATCTTCTCAAAAGATGTCTAACAATCATTTTGGTCTTGGTTTTTCAAAAGATAACATGTATAAACCTACTCATGTTGGTATTGGATTTTCAAAAACCAATTTTGTAAAATCTACACATCTTCATAATCCATACAATTCTTTTGTAAAAAAAAATGATATTTCAAAAAGAATTAGATGCAAATATATATGGGTTCCTAAGAATCTTAATAATGTTGATAAAAATATTTATATTTCATCTTATATACATGATGTGTGTAATTCTAAGAATTATGTTTATACTAACAAGTGGAAACCAAATTCCAATTGGATTTGGGTTCCTAAAGGCTAACCTTTTTCGGACCCTATCATGATAGGTACCATATATATTGTTTCTATCTTATAGGTACCTAATAAGGAAAAATGGATACTTGATAGTGGGTGTTCCAAACACATGACCGGACATATGCAACTACTGTCTTCCGTTCAAATCAAAAAGGGAGGTACGGTGATCTTTGGAGACAATAACAAAGGAAAAGTTATTGGTACCGGCATTGTTGGTAATATTTCAAAACCCCTTATTGAAAATGTTCTTTTGGTAAGTGGTTTAAAACACAATCTATTAAGTATTAGTCAATTATGTGATAAGAGTTATAAAATTGTTTTTGAAAAAGATGTTTGTCTTATTTATGATACTAATATGAAAGATATTTTATTTAAAGGTTTTCGAAACAATAACATTTATGAGTTATCAATAACATGCATGTCATCTAATGATAATTTATGTCTACTTGCTTCTAATAATGATTATTTTTTATGGCATAAAAGTGTGACGCCCCGATCCTGGCGGATACGGAGACGTCACTGCGACGTATATACGCAAGTCAGAAGTACCTTCACGTATATACGCTAAGCATCAGTACAGGCAAGAATCAGAGTGCGGAAGCAAGTGGTGCATTATACATTCCAACACATGAGTACAATTACAGAGTTATCACCAGATGTGATAAATATTACAATAATATTACATCACCAGATAGGCGCAAATGCGAGAGTACAAGGGATATACTGGAGTGAACAGTACAAAAGGCACTCACGAGTTTACGAAAGGAAAACTCGAGAGGCACACAGGGGGCCTGGAAGGATAGAGCTCTGAACGGTCAGCTGGGGATCCATGCTACTGCTGCGCCACTCTGATCAGCAACAGGGGGAAACCACACGCTCCAAGCTCCATGACCTGGACATGAGGATCCAGGGGAGTCAGATGAAACTCCCCAGGCGAGTGGTGATACGAAAGCCAGGTGGCGAGCCAGGATGAGCACAAGTGTATATATAACAAATGATATCAAGTTCAGAAGACAGGGGGTTAGAATACAAGTATAGCAGGTGTGAATGTTCATAACATAATCATCATAAAACAAGAAATCCGATATAAAACATCATTACGAGTGGTACCGATTGTACGGGCTTAGGTCACGGCTCCATGAGACTAGTACATCGAAGGAATAATCCAAACAAGGAAACCCTCATCTATATACCTTTATCTCATATCATCGTGATCCAAGCACATACAATCACAAGTCACAAAGTAACCATAACGGGAACACATAACAGGCATAACAGGAGTTATAACAAGAATCATAACAAGAGTTCACAACATGCATAACAGGAATCATGACGGGCATCATAACGGGAATCATAACAGAAGTAACAGGAATCATATATTATTATTACTCGTCTGACCCATATATCTAGGTATGTGTCCGGGTGTACACCCCAACACACATACATCCATATATAAGCAAGCCGAGGGTTGTTACCGGAAGATGATGGAGAACTGATGGCGCTTCTTATAGTAGTTCCCGTACACCCGGGACCAGCTTGGAGGCCCTAAGTCCCCCTAACACGCATCTCCTGTGGGCCTTAAATCCCACTAACACGAACCGTCAGTATTTTATTCCATTACTATAAGCAAGGCATCATACCGGCATCCATCACTTCCTCCCATTCCCGTGCAAGTTGCCCTTTTTAATATTATCAATTTATGGGAATAACTGGACATGACAGGAAATAGCCCTACAGATTCAAGAGGTGGCCCCCACAGATTCAAGAGGTGGCCCCCACCGAGTATGGTGTGGCACTTTGTTCCGTGTGGCACTTTGTTTTGAGGGGATGGATTCTAGAGGTGGCCCCCACAGATTCAAGAGGTAGCCCCACCGAGTATGGTGTGGCACTTTGTTCTGTGTGGCACTTAGTTCCATACAGGATAACAAGGCAAGATTCCCGTAAACATGATAATCACAAGTTAAGTAGATCATGCTGGGTGTCAAGTGATAGCATGACAGGATGATGATAATTGGCAGGTAACAAGTCATGAAAATATCATAATATATAATACAAGTCCCGAGGATAAAGTCCATATTCAAGGAAGTGATCAATCACAGCAGGCAGCCAAGGTTAGTCGACTAGGGAAACTAAGTAGTCGACTTAAGGAGGAATTAGTCGACTGTAGATAAGAGACAAGTCGACTTGCTAGGCTGCGTTTGGGAGAACTGCGTTTCAAGAAGAGGATTAGTCGACTAGGGCTTTTGGGTTAGTCGACTTGGTCAAGGTTGCGTCTCAAAGAGCCGCGTTTGAAGGGAGCTGCGTTAGTCGACTTGGAACAATGGGCAGTCGACTTAGAGAAGTCCGCGTTTCAGAGAACCGCGTTTCCAGAAGAAAAGTTAGTCGACTGAATGCAAGGGGCAAGTCGACTAAAGGAGTCTGCGTTTCAAGGACTGCGTCTCAAGAGAAGAGTTAGTCGACTGGGTCAATAGGGTAGTCGACTAATAGAACTGCGTCACAAGAAATCAGGCTGCGTTTCAAGGGGTTAGTCGACTTACGATGGGGTCAAGTCGACTAATACTGTAAAGCAGTGAGCAGAAACAGTTTTAAGAGTTGTGATCTATTTGATATGCATATACAAGTTAACCAAGTCTTTGGCGAGGAAAAGCACTCGCACAACCAGCAGGAGATCAAGAGGAAAAGCGAGATCACTCGCCTAAGGTGATCCTTGCTGCGTCCAACGAAGGGAGGTTCGGTCCCAATCCAAAAGGAGGGTACCGGCCCTAAGTCTTGCCGCCGGAGAAGAAACGCGGCCCCAATCCAAAGGAGTGGCCGGTTCTCACAAAGTGATGGAGAGAGGTTGAAGGTGGTATACTTGGTGGTGGTTAAAGTGGTGTATATGGAGGTGGAGATGGTGGACAAGGAAGCAAGAGGAGGAGGCTCTCTTGGTGGCTTCTCTGTTGGAGGCTGCAGGAAGCAAAGAAGAAGAAGAGAAGTAAAAATGAAGAGAGAGAGAAGGAGAAGGGGTATTTATAGGATTTGGATTGAGAAGGTGATGCAAATAAATAAAGGAGAGGGGGTTTTTGCAAAATTGCGGGGTTAGGTAACTCTCTTGGCCACTTGGCCGGTTATGATGATGAGAAAGGGTTGGAATATCAAGGAGGAGACATTTTGGAAGAGTAGCATTTAATGAAGAGAGAGAAAGGATGATAAAATAATGTTGCACACCATATAAAACAAAGGCAACAAAAGAGGGGAATCATGCGTTTCTTCCTCTCAAACGCAGCACTCTCCTGCGTTTAGGGAAAATAGGCCAAACGCAGGGATTTAAGCTGCGTTTAGGGAAAGCATGAAGGCTGCGTTTTGACAGAGGAGAGAGAAAGTCATGATACTTGATGGGATTTGATCTGAAGTGCATTAAATGCAACATGGGGAGGATCTTCACAATAAATGCAGAATCCCAGGTAGGTGAGATCCACGTTTGAGGAAGGAGAGAGAAAATGGGGAAAAGACAAAGTGGAATACATGGGACAATCTCCTCGGTAACTGGGAAAATACTGAAAACTCCGGAAAAGGTCCAAAAATAAAGTAACTTGAAAAGTTTCCCAAAAATTTTCAAAAATCATAAATATTATAAAATGATTTTTGGTGAAATCGGTTTTCAGAAATTCAATCTCATTTTCCAAATAAAAATCATAAGGTCAGCCGTCAATCTCGGTATACACCGGATTGACCGGATTTTAATAAAATTTGATAAATCCCAGAAAATGCATTTGGATAGAAAATAAGATTTTAAGAAATAATGTCTAAAGACACTTCTGGAAATTCCAAACCATTTGTAAATTAAAAATCTGGGAATCGGTCAACGGTACTGGCCGGTACCGGTTTTGAAGATTTTCAACTTAATTCAGGAAAATTCCAGAAAATCATAGTAAATCTAGAATATTGGAAAATGATGTTTAAAACTGAAACCGGTCAAATCGGAATACCAGAATGTCCAAACTGAGTAATACTCTGGAATCGGGCCTTCGGTTCGAATTAAGGTTGACTCCGAATCCACGAATCCAAATCCAAGACAAAACAATCATATAAGGAATTCATAATACAAAATAATCATGGAAGCAAATCGAAAAATACGATCGAGAAACCTGAATACGCAACTAAGTACGTATTCCGGGAGCGGGGTGTTACAATCCATCCACCTTACAAAAAATTGCGTCCTCGCAATTTCGATAAGGGGCAAATTGAACACAGGGAGGACAAGGGTGGAAACAAAGGCTTCGAAAAACCAAAACAGGGTTAAGATGAACACAGGAAGGACCAGAATAGACAATGAGAACAGGATAAGGAGGAATATCTGGAAAGATAACCAACCCAAGGTACAAAAGATTAGGGGTAACTGGATTAAAGGAAACCAACTCAAAACACAAAAGGTCAGGGGTTGCTGTAACAATGACCTCCTCAAGGTTCCTGCTCCAGATACTGAGCTTCATATTCTGCTGTTGCTTCATCTGATACCTCTGCTGCCATGTTGTGAACTTGGCCCCTGCCATAATCTGCTCTGGGTCTTGCTCCTCTCTGTGGGTGATCATGTTGCTGAGGCGGAAATGGAGCTCTTCGGTCCACGGGTTCTGGATTCCTTCTCAGTGGTGGAGCTGGAAGAGGTGGGGCTGGAAGTGCTGGTCTGATTGGTGCCATATTTTCAAACTTTCTGAACGGGCAATCCCTCATTGCATGACTTCCCGTTCCACAGGCTAAGCACAGTCCGTTAGCCATTCGACAGTCTTTCCTATAATGTCCAGGCTTGTGGCAGAAATTGCATATAATCTGAGGGAGAGAAGGTTGGAATGGTCGCTTGATCATCGGACCATGTGTTGTTCTAACTGTATCTTCCTCATTCATCAACTGAAAGGGTCTCTTCACTGACTTGTTCTGCACCTGGTTCTCATTCTTCTTCTCTAGTCCTCGTTCCACTTCACGGGCAATGGAGAGAACCTGAGAGTACGTCTTCAGCTGTTGAGGAATAAGGAACATCTGGACATCCATCTTCAGCCCTTGCTGAAACCTGCTCGCCCTCTTTTCTTCGTCTGCCACCATGTAGGGTGCAAACCTGCTAAGCCTCAAGAATCCGGCAGCATATTCATCCACTGACCGATTCCGTTGTTGTAGCCGGATAAATTGTTCTTCCATTTCCTTCTGAGCTGTTGCCGGGAAGAATCTCTCATAGAAACCCTTTGAGAATTGATCCCATGTGATGGGTTTCTCCAGTGTTGCTTCTTCTGCCAACCACCAGGTTCTGGCCACATCTCTCAGCTGTATCTTGGCCACTTCTACCTGGTTCTCATCAGGGACTCGGGCCGCCTTCAAAAGATCTGTTGTGTCTATCAGCCACTGTTCTGCATCTAGAGGCTTCTCTGTGCCTGAAAAGATTGCCGGCTGTAATCTCCTGAAGTCTGACACATTGCCTGGCCTCTGTTCTCGGGGTGCAACCAGCAGTCCTTGACGTAGAAGCTCTGTCTGCTGTTGTTGACTCTGCATCATCCCTTGAAGTATCCTCATCATACCATCACTGTCTCTGTTGGACCCATCTTGAGAGGCATTAGGACCATTGCGTGTTCCCCGTCTTTCCATATCTGAGTTGGTTGAAATGGTTAACAAGAAGGAACTGGAAGGTAAAAGATTGAGAGTTTCAGGATTCAAGAAATGGATCAGAAGGAAGAGAAAGATAACTTTGCACTTGTAGTTGGATTGTATAACCAGGACTCAAGCATTCCAGTTGCAAATTTCTTTACCATTAATTTGCCATTTGGACGTACTGAGGAGGTGAGAGCCTAAGCTGACCTAGGCTCTGATACCACCCTGTGACGCCCCGATCCTGGCGGATACGGAGACGTCACTGCGACGTATATACGCAAGTCAGAAGTACCTTCACGTATATACGCTAAGCATCAGTACAGGCAAGAATCAGAGTGCGGAAGCAAGTGGTGCATTATACATTCCAACACATGAGTACAATTACAGAGTTATCACCAGATGTGATAAATATTACAATAATATTACATCACCAAATAGGCGCAAATGCGAGAGTACAAGGGATATACTGGAGTGAACAGTACAAAAGGCACTCACGAGTTTACGAAAGGAAAACTCGAGAGGCACACAGGGGGCCTGGAAGGATAGAGCTCTGAACGGTCAGCTGGGGATCCACGCTACTGCTGTGCCACTCTGATCAGCAACAGGGGGAAACCACACGCTCCAAGCTCCATGACCTGGACATGAGGATCCAGGGGAGTCAGATGAAACTCCCCAGGCGAGTGGTGATACGAAAGCCAGGTGGCGAGCCAGGATGAGCACAAGTGTATATATAACAAATGATATCAAGTTCAGAAGACAGGGGGTTAGAATACAAGTATAGCAGGTTTGAATGTTCATAACATAATCATCATAAAATAGGAAATCCGATATAAAACATCATTACGAGTGGTACCGATTGTACGGGCTTAGGTCACGGCTCCATGAGACTAGTACATCGAAGGAATAATTCAAACAAGGAAACCCTCATCTATATACCTTTATCTCATATCATCATGATCCAAGCACATACAATCACAAGTCACAAAGTAACCATAACGGGAACACATAACAGGCATAATAGGAGTTATAACAAGAATCATAACAAGAGTTCACAACATGCATAACAGGAATCATGACGGGCATCATAACGGGAATCATAACAGAAGTAACAGGAATCATATATTATTATTACTCGTCTGACCCATATATCTAGGTATGTGTCCGGGTGTACACCCCAACACACATACATCCATATATAAGCAAGCCGAGGTTGTTACCGGAAGATGATGGAGAACTGATGGCGCTTCTTATAGTAGTTCCCGTACACCCGGGACCAGCTTGGAGGCCCTAAGTCCCCCTAACACGCATCTCCTGTGGGCCTTAAATCCCACTAACACGAACCGTCAGTATTTTATTCCATTACTATAAGCAAGGCATCATACCGGCATCCATCACTTCCTCCCATTCCCGTGCAAGTTGCCCTTTTTAATATTATCAATTTATGGGAATAACTGGACATGACAGGAAATAGCCCTACAGATTCAAGAGGTGGCCCCCACAGATTCAAGAGGTGGCCCCCACCGAGTATGGTGTGGCACTTTGTTCCGTGTGGCACTTTGTTCTGAGGGGATGGATTCTAGAGGTGGCCCCCACAGATTCAAGAGGTGGCCCCCACCGAGTATGGTGTGACACTTTGTTCCGTGTGGCACTTAGTTCCATACAGGATAACAAGGCAAGATTCCCGTAAACATGATAATCACAAGTTAAGTAGATCATGCTGGGTGTCAAGTGATAGCATGACAGGATGATGATAATTGGCAGGTAACAAGTCATGAAAATATCATAATATATAATACAAGTCCCGAGGATAAAGTCCATATTCAAGGAAGTGATCAATCACAGCAGGCAGCCAAGGTTAGTCGACTAGGGAAACTAAGTAGTCGACTTAAGGAGGAATTAGTCGACTGTAGATAAGAGACAAGTCGACTTGCTAGGCTGCGTTTGGAAGAACTGCGTTTCAAGAAGAGGATTAGTCGACTAGGGCTTTTGGGTTAGTCGACTTGGTCAAGGTTGCGTCTCAAAGAGCCGCGTTTGAAGGGAGCTGCGTTAGTCGACTTGGAACAATGGGCAGTCGACTTAGAGAAGTCCGCGTTTCAGAGAACCGCGTTTCCAGAAGAAAAGTTAGTCGACTGAATGCAAGGGGCAAGTCGACTAAAGGAGTCTGCGTTTCAAGGACTGCGTCTCAAGAGAAGAGTTAGTCGACTGGGTCAATAGGGTAGTCGACTAATAGAACTGCGTCACAAGAAATCAGGCTGCGTTTCAAGGGGTTAGTCGACTTACGATGGGGTCAAGTCGACTAATACTGTAAAGCAGTGAGCAGAAACAGTTTTAAGAGTTGTGATCTATTTGATATGCATATACAAGTTAAGCAAGTCTTTGGCGAGGAAAAGCACTCGCACAACCAGCAGGAGATCAAGAGGGAAAAGCGAGATCACTCGCCTAAGGTGATCCTTGCTGCGTCCAACGAAGGGAGGTTCGGTCCCAATCCAAAAGGAGGGTACCGGCCCTAAGTCTTGCCGCCGGAGAAGAAACGCGGCCCCAATCCAAAGGAGTGGCCGGTTCTCACAAAGTGATGGAGAGAGGTTGAAGGTGGTATACTTGGTGGTGGTTAAAGTGGTGTATATGGAGGTGGAGATGGTGGACAAGGAAGCAAGAGGAGGAGGCTCTCTTGGTGGCTTCTCTGTTGGAGGCTGCAGGAAGCAAAGAAGAAGAAGAGAAGTAAAAATGAAGAGAGAGAGAAGGAGAAGGGGTATTTATAGGATTTGGATTGAGAAGGTGATGCAAATAAATAAAGGAGAGGGGGTTTTTGCAAAATTGCGGGGTTAGGTAACTCTCTTGGCCACTTGGCCGGTTATGATGATGAGAAAGGGTTGGAATATCAAGGAGGAGACATTTTGGAAGAGTAGCATTTAATGAAGAGAGAGAAAGGATGATAAAATAATGTTGCACACCATATAAAACAAAGGCAACAAAAGAGGGGAATCATGCGTTTCTTCCTCTCAAACGCAGCACTCTCCTGCGTTTAGGGAAAATAGGCCAAACGCAGGGATTTAAGCTGCGTTTAGGGAAAGCATGAAGGCTGCGTTTTGACAGAGGAGAGAGAAAGTCATGATACTTGATGGGATTTGATCTGAAGTGCATTAAATGCAACATGGGGAGGATCTTCACAATAAATGCAGAATCCCAGATAGGTGAGATCCACGTTTGAGGAAGGAGAGAGAAAATGGGGAAAAGACAAAGTGGAATACATGGGACAATCTCCTCGGTAACTGGGAAAATACTGAAAACTCCGGAAAAGGTCCAAAAATAAAGTAACTTGAAAAGTTTCCCAAAAATTCTCAAAAATCATAAATATTATAAAATGATTTTTGGTGAAATCGGTTTTCAGAAATTCAATCTCATTTTTCAAATAAAAATCATAAGGTCAGCCGTCAATCTCGGTATACACCGGATTGGCCGGATTTTAATAAAATCTGATAAATCCCAGAAATGCATTTGAATAGAAAATAGGATTTTAAGAAATAATGTCTAAAGACACTTCTGGAAATTCCAAACCGTTTGTAAATTAAAAATCTGGGAATCGGTCAACGGTACTGGCCGGTACCGGTTTTGAAGATTTTCAACTTAATTCAGGAAAATTCCAGAAAATCATAGTAAATCTAGAATATTGGAAAATGATGTTTAAAACTAAAACCGGTCAAATCGGAATACCAGAATGTCCAAACCGAGTAATACTCTGGGATCGGGCCTTCGGTTCGAATTAAGGTTGACCCGAATCCACGAATCCAAATCCAAGACAAAACAATCATATAAGGAATTCATAATACAAAATAATCATGGAAGCAAATCGAAAAATACGATCGAGAAACCTGAATACGCAACTAAGTACGTATTCCGGGAGCGGGGTGTTACAAAAAGATTTGGTCATTTGAATATGAAAACTATTTCTAAGATTTCTAAATTTGATTTCGTTAAATGTCTTCCAAAAATTGCTTTTAAAAAGGATTATTTTTGTGATTCTTGTCAATTAGGAAAACAAGTTAAATCATCTTTTAAATCAAAAGATTTAGTTTCTACAAATAGACCTTTAAAATTATTGCATTTGGATTTATTTGGTCCTACTCGTGTTTCTTCATTAAACAAGAGTAGATATGTTTTTGTCATTGTTGATGATTACTCACGTTTTTCATGGGTAATTTTTCTTAAAAATAAAAATGACACTTTTGATGAATTTGTAAGTTTTTGTAAAAGAATTCAAAATCAAAAGTCTCTAAACATAGTCACTATTCGAAGTGATCATGGAGGAGAATTTGAGAATGAATCTTTTTCAAATTTCTGTAATAAGTATGGTATTACACATAATTTTGCATTTCCTAGAGCATCTCCTCAAAATGGTGTTGTAGAGAGAAAGAATAGGACTTTGCAAGAATGTGCTAGAACTATGCTTATGGATAGTAACTTACCAAAATATTTTTGGCTGAAGCTACTGCTACTGCTTGTTATGTTTTAAATCGTGTGCTTATTCGACCTTTTTTAAATAAAACATCTTATGAATTGTTTCATAATAGGATTCCAAAAGTTTCTTACTTTAAGATTTTGGATGTAAATGCTTTATCTTAAATACAAAAGATGCTTTAGATAAATTTGATGCTAGATCCAATGAAGGTATTTTTGTTGGATACTCTACTCATAGTAAAGCATATAGAATTTTTAATAAGAAAACATTTACTATTGAAGAATCATTACATGTTAAATTTGATGAATCCTTGACTAAACCTGTTTCTAATACTTCTCCACATGATGATGATCATATCATAGATACTCCTAATGATAATATTGTTATATCTTCTGTTGATACTAACATTTCTAAGGATGAAGAGATTCCTACCGAGTTACCAAAAGCCTATGTTGAAGTAAGGAATCATCCACGAGATTTGGTGATTGGAGATATAAATCAAGGCATTCAAACGAGATCCAAGTTGAACTACATGACACAAATTGCCTTCATTTCACTCATTGAACCGAAGAATATCAACGAAGCATGTGCGGATGATTTTTGGACAATTGCCATGCAGGTAGAGTTGAACCAATTTGTAAGAAATGATGTTTGGGATCTTGTACCACGTCCTAATGATCATCCTGTCATCGGTACCAGATGGGTCTTTAAGAACAAACTCGATGAATCCGGTGAAGTCATTAAGAACAAAGCAAGGTTAGTAGCACAAGGGTACAATCAAGAAGAAGGTATTGATTTTGATGAAACTTATGCACCAGTAGCAAGACTTGAATCTATTCGTATATTACTTGCTTTCTCATGTTTTTTAAATTTCAAACTTTATCAAATGGATGTTAAAAGTGCCTTTTTAAATGGAATTATTAAGGAAACTGTTTATGTTGAACAACCTCCAGGTTTTGAACATGAAAAATTTCAAACCATGTTTTAAACTTAAAAAAGCTTTATATGGTTTAAAGCAAGCACCCCGTGCTTGGTATGTTAGATTAAAAAGTTTTCTTTTAAATTCTGATTTTAAAATGGGAAGAGCAGATACTACTCTTTTTATTAAACATGTTAATAAAGATATCTTAATTATTCAGATATATGTTGATGATATCTTATTTGGTTCTACTAACGATAATCTTTGTCAAGAATTTTCTAAGACCATGCAGAGTGAATTTGAGATGAGCCATATGGGCGAACTTACTTACTTCCTCGGTCTACAAATAAAGCAAATGAAGGATGGAATCTTCATCTCCCAATGCAAATACGCTAAGGAACTTCTAAAGCGATTTGGCATGAAAAATTCTGGTCATAAGAATACTCCCATGAGTACGACTACGTTTTTGGACAAAGATGAAAATGGTAAGAATGTCGATCAGAAACTCTATCGAGGTATGATTGGCTCTTTACTTTATATTACTTCAAGTAGACCTGATATTATGTTTAGCGTCTGCTTATGTGCTAGATATCAGTCAAATCCTAAGGAATCACATATTAAAGCAGTGAAAAGGATCTTTAGATATTTAAATAACACAATCAACTATGGTTTATTTTATCCAAAATCATGCACATTTGATTTATTATCATATAGTGATGCTGATTTTGCTGGTTGTAAATCTGATCGGAAGAGTACTAGTGGTACTTGTCACTTTTTGGGACATTCACTAGTATCATGATTCAGTAAAAAGCAAAATTCTGTGTCATTATCAACAACCGAGGCAGAATATATTGCTGCTAGTGTTGCATGTGCACAAATTATATGGATGAAACAAACCTTACTTGATTATGGCATGACTATCACAAACTCACCTATTATGTGTGATAATACCAGTGCTATAAATTTATCTAAAAATCCTGTTCATCATTCACGTACCAAACATATTGATATTAGACATCATTTTTACGTGATCATGCTTTAAAAGGTGACATTTCTTTATCTTTTATATCAACTGATAATCAAATTGCTGATATATTCACAAAACCTCTGAAAGAAGATACTTTTATTAAATTTAGAAGAGATTTGGGTATTTGCAATTTTTCCGATTTTTAAACATTTTTTTCAGATTTTTTCAAAGGCAATTTTTTTTACCTAAGTTAGTCGACTTACCATGTTTATTAGTCGACTTATATAAGACTTAGTCGACCTGATTTTTCACCTAGTCGACTCCTTTAACAAACAAAAACTTCAATTTCTGATTTGTCAAAAGTTAGTCGACTATAGTAAATTACTAGTCGACTAGTCCACTTATTAGTCGACTAATCTTGTCCTGTAAGTCGACTAAAACTGTGAAATTTTGTTTTCTGTTTTCGGATTTCCACTTCAAACCCGACCCGATTTCTTAAGTCAAGGATCCGTTTACACTCACTTTTAATCCTATCCACAGATCTATTTCCAGGTTTGATCCCCACCTTTGATTCAATTCCTTTCCTTAACAAAACCCTAGTTTTTCTCATTCTCTCATTTCCAGCCGATTCTCAAGTCGACCAGCAGCTAGGGCTCAAAGGTTTCTGTAGCAGTCTTCACCAGAGAATTTCCTTCAAATTCCTCCAATTTACTTCCATATCTTGGTATAAACTTTCCATTCTCAGTTCTTTACTTGCTTATACTGCTATCTTGCATCAAATTTAGTTTTCACCATGTCAAAATCAAAGAAAACTAAATTTACCCCTTCATCATCATCTTCCACTGTTGACTTTAAGAAATTCCTTAAGAATCCAGGTCTAGAAGAGGATTACCATAGATTATCATCTTTAGACATCATTCCAGGGAGATTTGTGAAGTATGATGATTTTTACCAATATGATATCATGTCCTTTTTGAGAAATTGTGGACTGTATAATATGTTTTCTACTGAATTTAAGCAAGCATATTATCCATTCCTCATTTATCTGTTTTATACAAATTTAGCCTATGAAGATAATGAGGACGCTGTCCATCTTTACTCTTTGGTTAAGGATGTCCACTTGAAACTTTCTCCAAAAACTATTGGCCGTATCCTGTCCATACCATTTACTGGCCTCTCACTTGATGAAATCGTTATGGATGATGAGGATGTCTTAAGCCAAATCTTTCTACCTGGCCACAGATTGCCTATGACCAACAATAAACTAAAACCTATTCCACGTCTTATTGGTAGAATCTCTCATATAATATTTGTCCCAAAACTGGTAGTTACAATTACTACTCCAGGGAATTATCCTCTTGTGTCTATGCTATTATGGCTGGACTCGAGGTTAATTGGGCTAAGATCATCTTTGATACTATGGTCAAGTTTCATTCCTCTTTCCTTCCTTTTGGCGCCTTCTTGACAACTATTTTTCGGAAATATCATGTTGATCTAACTTTCGAAACTAGTGTCATTAAGATCTTTGAATTGTTTGATAGTGCCTCCATACACCGCATGAAACTGACTGATCCTCCTCCACCTCATCCCTCTTCACCTCCACCTAGTCCCACTCAAGGTCCATCTTCCTCTTCACAACCTCCTTTCAATGATCCACCTCCAACTCAACCACCTCCATATGCTGATGCATTCTACAATTCCATGTCTGCTCAGATTGCATCTATTCAAACCCAACAACAAGCTTTGCAAGACTCTCAGTCTCAAATTCTTGAGAATCAATCTTTGTTGTTGACTCGGATGGATTCCTTTGAATCTACTCAAGCGGCGATTCTGAGTCTTCTCAAGATCCATTTCCCGCCACCTCCTCCTCCCGGATCCGAGCCTTGAAGACTATGGCATTGGTGTTTCTTTATGTTTTTGCTTTTGAAACTCTTATGTATTTTCTGTTTTGTTTAAAGACTATGTCAGTTAGTCGACTTGACTTTCCTACCTAGTCGACTAACAGATACCCTAGTCGACTAACCCATTTTCCAAGTCGACTAATATCAGATACAAAATTTATCCAACTCTCTGTTTCTGTCTGAAACAAAAATTAGTCGACTACACCTATTTACCAAGTCGACTAATACAGTTTATAATCGACCAACCACTATTTTTAGTCGACTAAATTCAGTTATCCAGAAACCTATTTTTCCAACAGACATATCCCTAGTCGACTAATTGATAAACCTAGTCGACTAATAGTTGAAGTTTTGCCTAGACTAGTCGACTAACTCAGAATCCTAGTCGACTATAGGCAGTTTCTGACTGTTGGACAGTTTCTCTTATCTGATCCATTTGACAACATTTTCCAACGTTTAAAATGTCTGAATTGGTTCCATAACTACCCTAACTGACCCTAGTCTACAGCTATAAATAGGGAAGTTATTCCTAAGGCCAATTACTAATTCTTTCCATCAGTTTTCAAAAGAAAAATTTCCAGAAACCTGAAAAACTGAATCCCTAACTTCTGTTCTTCACCAAAAGCCATTCCCTAAGTGAAGTTCTCTGAAGTTAAACTTTCCTATACTGAACCTTGTCCACTACACATTCAGTATCAAGGCTATAGGAAATCATTGTATTCATTCAAAGAAGATTTTGTACAAGGCGTCTTCTTGGAAGTAGAAGAAAGTTGTACAAGGCGTGTTCTCTTTGGTGTAAAGAGAAGTTGTGCACATTTGGCAAAGAGTGTTTGTCAAGTGGTGTACAAGGCATTTGTTGTGGGTGTACATAAGTAAAGAAAGGAAAAATCTCAAGCATTTTGCTTGGGGACTGGATGTAGGTCACAAGGACCGAACCAGGATAAATCTCCGGTGTTTGCGTTTATATTTTCTGTTTATCTCTTGATTACTTTATTTCCTGCAAGTAGTTTGTTTAATTTTTTATAAACACTATTCACCCCCCCTCTAGTGTTGTGTTGCTTTGATTATAGATCCTACAAGTTTATAGGCCTAAAAAATGAGAAATCAAAAACACGTATATAGGACTTATTTATAAAGCTTTAAGTCTAATTTTTAATTCAACTAGAATCAATGAAAAATCATTTTGGATTAGAAAGTTATCAATAAAACACTGACATGTGTTAAATAAGAAACAGTAAACTGTTTTCAGAACAAGAATAGATTTCAACCAAATATTTGACATGTTTAACATTTGAATATGAAAATGATTATTGAATAAGAAATGTAGGTCTGAAAGTTATTATTTAAATGCAATTTAAATCATATTATTTGAATATAAGAATTAAAAGTTATGATAAGAAATGTAAAAAGGTATCGAGCAGATCCGCAGAGCTAAAACTGGTTAAAATTCAAAACCCGATATATGTGTACTTGAAATCCAAAATCGATTAAACTGAAAACCAAAACATATTAAACTTGTGTGTGTATGTGTGTGTGAACTTGAGCTTCAAACATATATATTAATCTTTAACAAATTAAACTAAATACAAACTGAAGTCTTCTTGTAGAACTCCTCCAAGTCGAATCGATCCAAACACGATCCAATGAGGTAGAGTCCAACCGAGTGCTAGATGCGATCTTGATGTGCAATCTCTTAAATCACACATGTAAGCTCCAAAACACCTTTGTTGAAGCTACACACCTACTAAGATTGATAGATAACTGAAACTAAATAAGCATAAGATCATTAGTAAACTATAACTATATGAGTTAATCATCATCAAAACTAGAGTGATGGGCCTTTGGGCCAACAATAGAAGCTTACATGGTATGTTTACGTGTGTGTTAACAGTTCTTCTATGTTTGAAAGAATGAAAAAAAAGAAAATAAAGAATGAAAAGGGAGTACGGTGAAACACAAAGAAAAGAACATAGAAGATAAAATGTTTGTGTTTTTGGAATATTTTTAAAACAAAGTGAAAAAGAAAGAAAACCCATGGCTACTAGCTACTAATGACTCTACTAACATACTAACCTCTTAGTGATAATTGCCTCACATGTATCCTTAGTAATCATTAGTCCTTAGTTCAAGAGCATTTCAAAGCATGACCCATATGTAACTCATCACATTCCAACTCAACAAAACTAGTGCAAGCTACACTTAAACCATCAAAACTAAACAAGAGTAAGTATGGAGTAAAGTAATGTTAGCTTGTAAGAGAGTTGAATGTTAGAGTGTTAGATCCATCATCATGAGCCATCATTGGCTCTTGCAAGAACAAGGCCATGTAGAGGCTATTAGATTCATGTGGATTATCAAGTAACAAGATAGACTAGTTAGTCGTTAGTAGTCAGTTGCCATAAGAGAAAAGATTAGCTAAACATGTAAAAAGAGTTAGAAAGAAGAAAATAAAGATAGGTAAAGAGAGAACCTTTCATAGATTGTCACCTTCTATTACAAGAACTCTTACTTTCCAACCATATACCACTCTCTCTCCTATTACAAGATCTACAAGAAATAGAAAATACAAAGAAAGAAGAAAGAAGAACTAACTAAACTAAAGTACCCTAAACTACAACATGAAAAGAAACTACCCAACTCTCTGTATTTCCCTCTCTTCAGAACCCCAGGGGGATATTTATAGGCACCAGGGGAAAGGGGGGGCCGGGGGGCAAACCCTGGCCCAAAGTACGGGCACGGCCGTGCTCGTATAGATTCGGAAACGCGGCTATGGACACGTTTTTGCGGCCATAGTACGGCTGTGCTGCGCGCGCGCGCCGCCTGCCGCGTGCTGTCCCGTCGCGCCTCTCTCGGCTGCATGTCCCGGTTTTAGGTTTTGGGTACCTGATTTTGATAAAATCACCCTCCTAAGTAAATGGCTATCTTTATAGGCCTTTAATCATCAATTAAATGGTGATTTTGGGTCTTCTTCTTCATTGTACTCCATGAACCAGAAATATACAAGAGAAGTATTATTAGCAGAATTTAATATTAAATAAATGTGAAGATGTGGTATGAAATATACAGTTTTAGAGACTAATCACATCCCCACACTTATCTTTTGCTCGTCCCGAGCAAAACAAAAATTAAAGGAATTATTACACTACTTTTGCAGGTGATGCGATTGCACTGAGCATGTACAACAAGCCGTTAAACCTCTAGGTTTTCCCTAGAGGAGGACTTTTGTCTTCTGAGAGTTTTCAGAGGATTACACTCACAAAATCCATTACAAAAGAAACCAATTGTTAGTATTTTTGAAAACACATTTTAAAATAGAGAAAAGTGTTGAGGTTTTTATGAAAATATAAGTGATCTATGGTAGAGGTTAATCAGAAATAGTTCTTCTTTAAACTAAGTCGAAATGCAAAATCTTATTATAAATTAAATGTAAGAATTTAAAATTGAATCAATTCTTTGATCTTTCATAAAACTCTTAGAAAAATATGCACTTTGTGATGTGAAGATTTTTGAGATATCGACTCAAACTTTCATGCCATTGATTTTTTGTATATTTATTTTTCCTTTTTTTTCTTCCCTTAGTTTTCTTAGGTTTTCTTATTTACGCGGGTAGTGAGACTTTAGCCGATGACTCCCAAACCAGATGATCTTAGGGCACCAGATGAGAAAACAACCCTCGGGCTTAAAGACTCGAGTAAATAAGGCCACAAAACTAAAGGGAATTATTTTATTTTTTGTCCACCGTTTTAAATCTGAATAATCATGCTTCCTGAGACACAATTACTCAACATTAATAAGTGGTTTTATTATCATTTCATTTTTATACATATTTTTTTTATAACATTTTCAGTCTTTGTTTCAATCTCAAAAATTGCGTAAGTGTGAAGTGCATAAATCTAAGACAAAAAATTCATGATCAAATTATCTTTCCAATCTTACTTTCTTATCCTAAAATTTAAACAAGATCTATTATTATGACTCGATTTAAAATTTCATAATTTTAGGTCTTTCTAATTCCTAAGATAATCTTAATTTTCTAAAAATAAATCAAGACTATTTATCTTATTTCAAAAAGTTTTATAAAGAAAAGAAATAGGTTTTAAGAAAAGAAAATTTAAAAAGTTCCTAAAAAGAAGTGTAAAAGAAAGAAAATTTAAAACAACCTATGTTAGTAAACCCTTCCCCACACTTATCTCATGCATTATCCTCAATGCATCGTGAATGTGTATATATATAAAACAAATGAGAAAAGAAGAAAAATTATCTCATGGTGGTGGCTCTGGTGGTGGTCTGATTGGGCCAAGTATTGCTACCCAATCAAGATAGTGTGGTGGCTCACAAAATCAACCTTTATTGACTTCTTTTTTATTTACATATTTACAATCCCCAATTTTAATAGGGCCATGCAAGATCCTATCATGAAAATTATTCCCTTTACATGACCAATCTTGGAATATCTTCACTGAGTTATTCTGATCAATACCTTGGTCTAACAATAGAATGTGATTTTGTGGAATGGATGATTTGGACTTTAAAATGAAAAGTTCGCAATACTAACTAGGAAAAATCAACTTTGGATTCGAGAGTCGGTTTAGATTCAAGAGTTGAGTCCAAATCACAGAATTTAATTTCACATTCTATTCCCATCAATGAAATGTGACTATCCAAAAGAAATGGTTCAATTTCAAAATCTATGATACAGGAATCAATATTGGCTCGGGCAATGGGTCCAACTTGGGTAAGGATGCTGGAGTCAATACAGATTCAAAGATTGGAATTGAATCACAAAGTTGTTGGTCAGGTTCACATTCATATTCAAGTGCAATTTCATTGAAATGAAAACTTGCCAATTTGGCAAAGGGTTGATATTCGTCAAGTTCACGATTTTTTGGTGAAATTGAATCTTGGTCAAAGTTTTAAGATTCCATGATTTTTGGTTTTCATCAATATGATTAGAAGCGTTAAGAATAGTCAAAGATTAGGTAGGGAGAGTTTCCTTATTCTTACACATGTTTTCTAATCTACTAAGTTTAGCTTCTATCATATTAAAAGGATCGTTTTGAAATTGAATCATGGATTCCGTATTTTTTTCTAAGTCGGTATGTTCTTCTTACTGTGGGACATAGAGAATGGAGTAACGGTCTTGGATTTGAAAACTTTGATGGGATTTTGAGTCCTCTAAATTTTGAATTCGTTGCTCGAGTTCCTCTAAGGCTTCCATCCTCTTTTCCCAGTCAATTGGTTCTTCTAATGGTTGTTCAGGGGAAGGAGTATATGAAGCTGGATGTTGGTAAGGTGTTGACCATAATACTCGGGGGGGGGGGGGTTGTTTTCCCACTGACTCGGTGAAGAGTGATGATGATTATTCCAGTCTTGTTCATAGTATTGGGACTGGGGCACATATTGAGTCGGATAATCTCAAGTCGGCATATATGGTTGGTTCATGTTGTACATAGTCAGGTTAGAGTTATCCGAGTCAAATGAGGTCGGTGTGAAATATGGATTCATATTATGATTGAAAGAATTATTGTTGTTAATTCATTTCACAATATACAAAAAAGAAAATAAATAAACAAATAAAAAACAAACAAAGATAAAGAAAAAGAAAACAAGCTTATGCTAGGGTTGACTTAGACCTAGACGACTCCTAACTGGTTAGACTGTCCAAGGGGGTACATTGTTAGAATCTGACCACCACAAGTTAATCGGCCAGGTAGGGGCTAGATCCGTGGGGGTATTCGTGCCGGAGCAACAGGCCTAATTATGCCAAACACTGTTCTTTGAGGTTTCGCCTCTTAATCCCTAACCTTAAACACCGATTTGACAAGAGTCAACTTATAATAACTTCCCCTTTAGATCAATCTTAAATGAGTCCGAGATGTCCCTAGGGGCCAACGTCTAGAAAGTTTTATTAAAGCTTGGGTCGTGTGAGTAGGGAGGTGATTTTTGGCCAAGGGAGGGTAATGACTTCCCCACCTTATGTTGTCTTGGGGTTTTTCTTAAGTTCAATTCGTGCAAGTGTACAATGTAGATAAGAATGAACACCAAAGAGAGTAAATTACTCACGTGTTTGTCCTAACTATATGCAATGCAATATGTACATCTCTGTCAAGATCACAACAACATAAGAACAAAATACAGTATATTGGAATGAAAATGGACACGTGCCTAGATGCAAATGTCTAAACCATTTTAAAGCATCCAATTTTTGTATTTTATTTCTTAAAATTATTACAATGTACAGGTAATATAAACAAAAACTTGCAGCAGAATATAAAAATGTACAAGAAATTACCCAACCACACAAGAGAAAGTGTGGACTTCTGCAATAGTAAAGAATTTGACCTTCATACCAAAAACAAAGAAGAAAAAGTTAACAAAAATGTGAAATCAAACCGTTCCCATCCCCGGCAATGGCGCCAAAATTTGATCGGGGAAAAACCGCGCACAAAAAGTGTATGTTTTGAAATCAAGAGTTAAAGTGTGTGCGCTTTGATTTCCTCGATACTTTCGCTATAGCATAGAGACTAAAACGAGTCAAATCCACAAGGACGGGAGGCGATAGAATCTTACACAGTATATTCACGTATGTGTTAACGATTCTTCTATATTTGAAATAATGAAAAGAAAAGAAAATAAAGAATGAAAAGGAAGTACAGTGAAACCACAAAGAAGTGAGAATATAGAAAATAAATTGTTTGTGAGAGCCATGTTTCTTGCATGTTAGTTATTATAAGTGCATAATGATTGCTTATTGCATTCTGGTAGGCGTTGGTAAGCTTGTAAGTCCGTTGGTAAGCCCGTTGAGATAGGGTGTTCCAGACATTGTGTTCCCGTGTTTCAGTCGACCAAGAGTTCAAATTACAGTTAGTTACACATTAGAATGACTAATATTGTTAGAAGAATGTTTCTAGGTTCCGGTTCGTCCTCAGGAACAAACAGGAAAGTAGTAAAGACTAGAGAAGACATAGTTTGTGAAGATTTCTTAGAATGGAGAATTCCAAATGAAAAAATAGAAAATATTTATAATATAGGTACCTTTGATTTCAAAACCTCATACACTATTAAAATCCATGAAGAAACATTTAATATTCAAAATAAATCTCAAACTATTCAACTATTATCCAATCTAGCATTACAAGAATTTCTAAAGAAAGGATTCCGTTATATGCATTTTGGATTAATACAAATTGCTATTAAACCTTTAGTCCATACGGGTGTAGACATTCCAATATACACGGCCCTAAGAGATAAAAGATTAAAAAGATACAAGTCATCCATCTTATCCATAATCCAAACTAACATATGTAATGGACCAGTTTACTTCAACTGTATGCCAAACTATTCTGTATCATTAATAGACCCATTATTTCTAAACTCATTAATCTTAGACGTCCACTTGCAAGGTGATGAGTTCGAAAGATTCACCGAATAAGTAACAGTCATGTATAAAATGTACTTTAAATTAATGAATTCCCATATGAACCCAAAGTTCAAAATGATAAACTCCCCTATTCAAGAAGAAACTGTCCTCCTTCAGATTGAAGCCGAACAGTCAAAGACCTTCGTTCCCAAAGATTAAAATGGAATGAGATTACAATTCTAGAGGAATTCAAGATAGAAAACTCTCAAACCCCAAGAGACATAGAAAAAATGGAAATCTCAGATATAATAGAAGAAGATGACGGAACAGTATTAATTAGATTCAACTCATTAAGAGAAAGACCTTCAACCTCCTACAGGTATGTAGAGTCTAGTAGAAAATCATGTTCTGAATATTTCTTCCAACAACCCATCAAGGTATTCTATAAGTCACCTCTTCCAGAAATGAATCAAGAAAGTTACTCTCCAACATCATCCCAAATGAGAGCAGACTTTACCGGAGAAATTAATGTGATTATCAGTCAGAAACCATTCATTAGTAATAGTTCGAATTAATGAAAGACTTTAGGAAGAAACCAAATATTTTAATTGGTTCTCAGGATTCCATAGAACTTACCAAGAGATATTAATAAAAGAATGGATCACTTACATGGAAAAACAAAAAATTAATTTCAGCTTTAAAATATGGTTAGAATATTATTTAGAAAAACAAGGCTTTCCAAAACCATACGACCAATCTCAAATTAATGTTCAAACTAACCTATATAAAAAATGGCAACTAACAGACGGAAATACTGTGACTTCTATTTATCCACCATTACAATCCATCAAAATTACAACAAATGAAGGAGAAGTCACTGCTTCACCTTTTAAAAGAGGTAAAAATAATAATGAACCACTCAACATCGAAGACATTAAAAAGGTATATCATCAAAACAATTATTCAAATCAAATGTTGCATACCATAATACAACAGATTGATTCCCTATCAACAGAGATTAAAAGAATTCAAAAAGACTCAAGTCCTAAGTTTCCACAAAGTTATTCAGCACCACATTTTCAACCAACTAGTTTACCTGTAGAATACGAAGAAAAAATACAACCGATAAACTTACTAAGACAAATAACTCAAGCACTAGAAAAAATTAATGAAAATATTTCAAGTACATCAAAGATAAATAATATTGAAGAACAAAATAAATCAGAATCTGAATCTACAGACGATTCAGATAATTCATTGGTACAACAAATAAATCAAATAGAAGATGATATTCAAGGAACAGATCAAAATTTAGAGATTAATCGAATTAATACAAAATACAAGAAAAATAATAATTCATATAGAAATAACTGGAGTATCGACAAAGGCAAATCTCCAATTCAAAAGACTGTCAATCCAAGAGACTATGAAATACGAGTCTCATCACTCTCACCCTCTCCTATTCAAAATTCTAACAGATTTCAAGTCCTAGGTAATTTTCCTCCTCTCCCTTATGTTATGACTTCTCCATCGCCTTCCTCAAAAGTTCAAAGCACTTCAAAAACTCCGTCAACATCCGAGTCGTCTCCCTATTTCACAAAGAAAAATCATGAACATCTACTTCTCACTACTTTTAGTGAAGTTCCTGATTACAAAACTCTCACCTCATTTGTCAATAAAATCATACCTCTCGGTTGCCAATGGATTCCTGATGACCCACTCAAAAACCAAAGATATTATGAACTTGTCCTCGTGGATTCAGGCTCCATTGAGCTGTACCACACCATGGATAAGAACAATCCTAAAAAAATCTCTTATTCAAAATGCATTATCAAAAGGATCATCAAACCAACAGAATGGACAAGCTTTGCCACAACAACGGATTTCACCGTCAACTTTATTCTAAAAGGTTACTCCTATCATGATTATAGAATGGCATGGTATCGTGCCTTCCTCTACATGCCATTTGACCACTCATGGTTCTTTACTTTTCATTCAAACTGCCAAGAAGACTTCCCAATTTGGTTCTATGAATGGTGGCATTCATACGGACCCACAACAGACATCCTACCACCTACAGTACTCAAAGGGTTCAATATCTACCTACTCAAGACTAAAGGATTGCACTACGTAAAGACAGTACAATTCTACAAAGAATCAAGGTTTCATGGATCTTCTGCTGGAGCTCCAAAATTGCTCAACACTAAAGTATTGCAGATAAATTTTCAATGAGTTTCTTCAGAGAATTCAAGATTAAGTGGGTGGGACAAATTAAACCAAGCACTCTGTTCTGACATGACAGTTACCGAATTCATCGCCACCGGCAAAAAACTTCAACATCAAATTCAACAAGTTCCTAAGAAAGCAGACTCTCCAATTACTCCAAAACCCACTCATAAGACTCCAACAACAATTCAAGAAAATTCAGATTACGAAGACGAATTCCAGCAATTCTTAAAATTCCAAAAATTCAAAAAAATGCAGAAACAACTCAACAGGTCACGAGCAAGCTCAACAACGTCCTCTTCATCAATTGATCCTATCGGTGGACAAGATCCATTTGATATGTAAATATCATTCAAAAGAAAAATCTATCTTCAAAAGGCAAACATGACTCGCAGAAGCAAGATTCCAAAGCTCGACGGCACACAAAGCTCTCGACGCGACGCAAAGCTGACAGATTCCAAAGCAGACAAGACGCAAAGCTGACAAGACTCAAAGCCGACAAAGCTCGACAAGACTCAAAGCCGACAAAGCTCGACAAGACTCAAAGCTGACAAGATTCCAAAGCTGATTAGACTCAAAGCTGACTCAGAGCTGACAAGACTCAAAGTAGACAAGACACAAAGCTGATAGATTTCAAAGCTAACAAGACTCAAAGCAGATAAGACTCAAAACTGACAAGATTCCAAAGCAGACAAGACTCAAAGCTGACAGATTCCAAAGCAGATAAGACAAAAGCTCGACGAGACACAAAGCTCGACGAGACTTAAAGCAGCACACTCACCCGACAAAGCTCGACAAGACTCAAAGCTGACAAGATTCCAAAGCTCGACGAGACACAAAGCTCTCGACGGGACTTAAAGCAGCACACTCGCCCGACATAATTCAAATCAGATAAGACAAAAGGCAAGGATAAGACACAAAGCAAAAGCCAACTCATCACTCCAGAAGGCTCGGCACTCTCCTATAAATTCAAGGCTTCTTCATTCATCAAAGGCAGAACGAAAAGCAGAGCTTGAAACTCATTGTAATCCTTTTCCACCTCCAAATAACTATCTCCTTTCAAAGACTTCCAAGCTGTATTCCTACTTCTTTCTGTATTCAGTTTCAAAGATTATTAATTCAAGGCAAGCTTTGTAAGTTCTCACTTCATCTGTAATTCATTTTCCTGAAATAATATTTCATCTTTTATCAAGCATTTCATCTATTTATCGATCAAAAGCTCTCACAACAGGGTTGCATTACGCACCTCCAACTCTTTCAAAGAGGAATCACGAGGAAGCACAAAACCCTTCACGGGTATTCGGCTTCTAGTCCTGTTCCTGAGCGATCGTCATAATCATATTCCATCATAAATTACTGTTCATCATTACTCACCACTGTTCATCATTACTGTTCATCATAATTATTGTGCATCATTACTATTCTTCATTACTGTGCACCATTACTGTATCACTCCATCTTTAATTTATGTTTTTCAAGC
>JAVJIF010003342.1:0-66492 GCA_038442645.1 Agave tequilana | reverse complement strand
CAAGAGGAGTTGAGCTCATTGGATCGTGTTTGGATCAAGTCAAGAAGATGAGAAGACTTCAAGTGAAGACTTCAAGAAGAAGACTTGTGTCTAGGTTTGTTTTTATAAGATTTTGTTTTTAGATAAAATGTAAGGATAGAATAGTTGGTGGATTGCTCAAGTATATCTTAGACACACACACTCTTGATTTAGATGAGTTTTTATAAAAGAGATTTCATTTTAGAAAAGACTTTTCATTTTGGAAAAATACCGGTTTGGTTTTTGGTATTCCAAGTATTATGTTTTAACTAAAACCGTATTTAGTGTTTATTGTCAAAAATATAGATATTTCATCATGTATGTGTAGTGGATCATATCCATACACACTATGCTTTAAAAGAGTTTAAATATCTTGTTTTTGTATTTGGAGAAGTTTTGAAAAATAAGTTTTAGAAAAATCATTTGAAAAATATAGTTTTTGTTTTGAGCCAAATTTTCTAAGTTACAAAAATAGTTCATATTGTTTGTAACATGTCTTGATTTTTCTTAAGCATGTTTGTTTATCAAAGTAAAGTGTTAAAACTAATTTTGTAGATTTTTCATGATTTTATGGGATTTTATTTAAGCCAAAACGATCAAGTTTTTAATCCCAGAAAAACCCTGTCTGGCTTCAGCCGGTCGACTGGGCGGTCGACCGCGCTTTGAAGTCGATCGACCGGGCCGGTCGATCGACGTGCACAGACGTGCACGTCAGTGTATACTGGAGGGCCAGTCGATCGCCAGAGAGCTTCTGCTCTCTGGAAATGCCCCGGTCGACCGGGCCGGTCGACCGGCAGAGAGCTCTGCTCTCTGTTCCAGGCCTTGGTCGACGGGCCGGTCGACCGAAGCCCCAACGGTAAGAAATCTGACCGTTGGCGCGTCGACCGGGCGGTCGACCGACAACTCATTCTGGCTCCCAACGGCTAGTTTTTCTATCCCTAAAAATTGGGGCATTTGGGGGATGCTTTCTACAAGATTTTAGGAGAGTTTTTGGCCTATTTTCCTACTCTTTCAAGAGGTTTTCTCCATTAATTTGAGAGCAAATATTTCCAATCAAAAGGGGAGTTTTATCAAGAGTGTTTTGAAAGTAATTTTCTTGAGTTTTCCTCCACCACTCTCATCCTTGTTTTTCTCACAAACACTTGAGCAACCCATTGACATATTCATCCTATAGGAGTGTTATTGTGAGAGTGTTTATTGGTGATCAAAGTGTTTAGATCACCATTTCTTGTACTTTGAGGAGGCGGACAAAGGTGTTTGCGGTGTTTCGGGTTCTTGTGTGAACTCCGTGTTTGAGGTGCGGCCTCGGCGAGCTAGTGGGCTTGCGGTGTGTTCTTGCGGTACGAGTAAAGGGACTAGAGAGTCCAAAGAGCTTGTTAGTATTGCGGCACCAAGTGATCCGATGGGATCAATTATAGTAGAAATCCTTCAAGTGTGAAGGCGGGGATGTAGAGCAAGTGTGCTCGAACCTCGAAACAAATCTCCCGTGTTTGCGATTGCTCTCTCCCCCTTACTTGTTTATATATTGCATGCTTATATTGCTTTCATCTTAATATTCTGATATACATTGTGTGCTTAATTGTTATATGCTTGGGGATTGTTTGCTAACACTTGTATTCAACCAAGAGAGCCAACGCGGCACCTCAACTCTTATTTAGAGGAATCTTGAGGAGTTAATCCAGAGCCCTTCATGGGGAATTCGGCTACACTCTTGTGTTATACGTGGCATTTAGTTTAAGAAGTTTAGTTTGTATCATAATAGTTTTAAATTCCGCATTTAGTGACCATTAGATTAGCCATCACCTATTCACCCCCTTCTAGGTGATTCACAATTGGTATCAGAGCCAAGTGCTCTTGATTTGGGTCTTACAACCTAGAGTTAAAGATCCTCATTTTTAGGCTAATCACAATATTTGTATACACACTATGGATTTCATGTCACCACCCATTTTTGACATTCTTAACATTCAAACTTGGAAGGTTAAGATGTCTTTGTACCTCAAAGCCTTAGGGATTCATGTTTATTTTGCCACTACTAGAGATGCTTATTGTTTAAATGGCAAAAATATTGAGGCTAATGCAAAAGCCCTACATGCTTTGAAGAGTGCCCTAAATGATGAATATTTATCTAGGGTGTCTAACATTGATTCAGCTTTTGTAGCATGAACATCATCACCTCCCTTGGCGAAAATGAACAATACTATGCGGCGAGCAACTCAGATGTTGGAAGTGACGCTTCCAACGTGTGCTACATGGTCCAAGGGAATAATCCCTTGAGGTAACTACCGAATCCGAGGTAGAAGAAGATAATGATATGTTATATGATGAGCTTACATCTTTTGTCAACAGTTACTTGAAAAATATGACATGCTTAGAAAAGATAATAAGAAAATGAAAAATAAATTTGATTGCATGATAAATGAAAAGGATTCTTTGCAAGAAAAATTTGAAAATGTTTTAAAAGAAAATGAGTCTTTTAAAAATAAAATTGCATGTTTTGAAAAAGAAAATGAAATTTAAAAAATGAGAATGTTTCCTTGCTTTCTAAATTAAGTGATCTTTGTGAAGGAAACACTTCCTTGAAAAATAAAGTTATTTTGGTGGAAAAACAAAAAGAAGTTGCTTTAAATGAAAATACTTCTTTGAAAAGAAAAATTATTGAAAAGAAAAAGAAACTATTTTTTTAAAAAAATAAGAAAAATGATTCTCATTCTCACCATGCTTTACATGCCACCATTGATAATAGTGAGATAAATTTTTGAAAAATAAAATAAATTGTTTGAGCTCAACTTTGAGTACATGTGCATTTAATCATAAGAGATTGGAAACCTTGTTTTCAAAGAAACAAGTTTCAAAGGATCATGCACATCATTCACATCATGCATATGTTGCACGTCATGACCACACCCACACCCATATGCATCCTAAGGTGTACAAATGTATACATTGTGGCCGCAAAGGTCATTTAGCAAAATTTTGTTTTGATAGAATACATCATATTAATTTTGCTAATAATAAAAATGTTTGGGTTCCTTACAAAGTTAACCCCCAAGGACCCAAGAAAAAATGGGTACCAAAATCCCCACCTTTTATTTTTTGATGTAGGTGCGGGCTCTCACAAAAACGTAAAAGGGTTGGTGCCTTGGTAGTGGATGTATGGACTTGATGGACACATATTTGATGCACCGCTATCAAGGAGTTTTGGTGGGATGACCACCATGTTTGGAGATTTGGAACATAGTTCCTTAGTTTGGTAACTATTTCTAAAACTCCTAGTTTATTTACATGCTTGTCCAGATATGATTTCTTTAGCATGTTCATCTTTTATGTGTTTTTGTGCTTCATGTGATAAATACATGATTAGATGTAGTATTTGTCAAAACTTGTATTTATACATGTACAAATAGTAAGCAACAAATTGATTCATATATGTTTGCACTTCATTGTTCATTGTACTCACTATATGCACATGTATAGGCTAGTTTTGATGATTCTCTCATTTATACATGTTTTGCCTATTTTCATGTTTTGCTTCATGTATATGCAATTTTTATTCAAATCTAATAAATATACATGTATACCCGTGAGTCTCTTGCCTTCATGCAAATACCTTTAATAGACTCTTTTATGTTTAGGATATGTATGCATATTGTTAGTTTTGAATAAAAAATACATATACCTAGAAGGTTATTTTTAAGATGAAAAATGAATTTTTATTTTTCTCTTTATATGAAAAATGAAATTTCATGATTTGTTTGATAAAAATAAGATTCATGATCATTTTTTTTAGCTTCATTGACTATTTTATGGAAAATACTAATTACATGATTTTTGAACACTCACACTTTATTTGTTTATTCATGACTTTGTTTCATGATCATTTTGAGCTTTATGGACCATGAGTGCTTGAATTTTTGTGTATCTAGTATGCTTCATGAATTCATATGATTTAGTTTCATGTGTTTTTGAAGGATCTTTAACTAGTTTCTTTTTCAAAAATTATCTTTAACTAGTTATATATTCTTCAATTGATAGTTTTTGAGTTATATACTTGATTTACTTTGTTATTTTCAATTGGTATCTCAATTGATATATTTGTATATACTCATATTTTGTTTATATATATGTATGCTTTCAATTTCAATTAATATCAATTTCTATTGGTATTCTCTTTTCATACATATATATGAGTTATTGGTGCTTGATTTGCAATTGATTCACACATTTAAAGCACAAAGTTTGTTTATGCTAAGCTTAATTCAAATATTTATTTTCAATTAATATTTTAATAAGCTCATGCATTATTTTTTAAAATTGGTATCAAAATTGAAAATTTGTAATGTTTATTTACATTTGATATCTTAAAATTTGATTTACTTAAGATATCTCAAAATTTCTTTTATTAAGAAAAATTCAAAATCTTGTTTTAATATGAAATTTTTGAAAATTAAAAATGTTTTGATTTGTATTGCCTATATGCAAGGAGAGCTAAACATCTCTTCTACATATAGATTCATGTTGAATGTATCTTATATTGAGGAGCTTGACAACTCTTCTTTATGCGGTACACGTGTGTAGGGGGAGCTTCCACATCTCCTTTTATGCATTGCATATTATGCGTTATGTGAATTAGGGCTTGTCATTCTTCTTTCATGTAATGTATATATGTAGGAAAGTTAACTTAGCGTCTTCCTCTTCATGAATGTATATCGCATATAACTTTTTATTGATGTGTTTACTTTAACTCCTTTGTTAATGATTGACAAAAAGGGGGAGAAAGATTTTGAGTTTATATATGCATATTTGTGTTTTGCATATATTGAGTTTTATGCATCACAATAAACAAATAAATATGCGTATTGTTTTAACAAAAAGGGGGAGAAAAGTTTTTGGAAAAAGAATTTTGGATTTATGCTTTTGTTTCTCACCTTATTGATGCATATATTTATGTACTTCATTGTCATATCTTATTGTTTATTGCTATACATGAGTTAAGGGGGAGCTTCTTTGAAGCTTTACTTTAATCCATGCATATATAACTTCATGAGTTTTGTCATCATCAAAAAGGGGGAGATTGTTGGCCCAAAGGCCCATCACTCTACTTTTGATAATGATCAACTCATATAGTTATAGTACTAATGATCTTGTGTTTAATTAGTGACAGATTCATGATCAAAATCTTAGTAGGTGTGTAGCTTCAACAAAGGATTTAAAGTCCAGTTTTGGAGCTGACACGGTTTGATTCACGAGCCTATGCATCAAGATCACATCAAGTACTCAAGAGGAGTCGAGCTCGTTTGATCGTGTTTGGATCAAGTCAAGAAGATGAGAAGACTTCAAGTGAAGACTTCAAGAAGAAGACTTGTGTCTAGGTTTGTTTTTATAAGATTTTGTTTTTAGATAAAATGTAAAGGATAGAATACTTGGTGGATTGCTCAAGTATATCTTAGACACACACTCTTGATTTAGATGAGTTTTTATAAAAGAGATTTCATTTTAGAAAAGACATTTCATTTTGAAAAAATACCGGTTTGATTTTTGGTATTTCAAGTATTATGTTTTAACCAAAACGTATTTAGTGCTTATTGTCAAAAACATAGATATTTCATCATGTATGTGTAGTGGATCATATCCATACACACTATGCTTTAAAAGAGTTTAAATATCTTGTTTTTGTATTTGGAGAAGTTTTGGAAAAATAAGTTTTGGAAAAACCAATTTGGAAAAATACAGTTTTTGTTTTGAGCCAAATTTTCTAAGTTACAAAAATAGTTCATATTGTTTGTAACATGTCTTGATTTTGCTCAAGCATGTTTGTTTATCAAAGTAAAGTGTTAAAACTAATTTTGTAGATTTTTCATGATTTTATGAGATTTTATTTAAGCCAAAACGATCAAGTTTTTAATCCCAGAAAAACCCTGTTTGGTCGACCGGGCTTTGAAATCGATCGACCGGGCCGGTCGACCGACGTGCACAGACGTGCATGCCAGTATATACTGGAGGGCCGGTCGACCGACCCGGTCGACCGCCAGAGAGCTTCTGCTCTCTTCTGCTCTCTGGAAAGGCCCCGGTCGACCGGGCCGGTCGACCGGCAGAGAGCTCTGCTCTCTGTTCCCAGCCTCGATCGATCGCCGGTCGACCGAAGCCCCAATAGTTAGAAATCTGACTGTTGGCGGTCGACCGGGCGGTTGACCGACAGCTCATTCTGGTTCTCAACGACTAGTTTTTCTAGCCCTATAAATTGGGGCATTTGGGGGCTATTTTCTACAAGATTTTAGGAGAGTTTTTAGGCCAGTTTTTCCTACTCTTTTAAGAGGTTTTTTCCATTAATTTGAGAGCAAATATTTCCAATCAAAAGGGGAGTTTATCAAGAGTGTTTTGAAAGTGATTTTCTTGAGTTTTCCTCCACCACTCTCATCCTTGTTTTTCTCACAAACACTTGAGCAACCCATTGACATATTCATCCTATAGGAGTGTTATTGTGAGAGTGTTTATTGGTAATCAAAGTGTTTAGATCACCAAGAGTTCTTTCTTGTACTTTGAGGAAGCGGACAAGTGTGTTCGCGGTGTTTCGGGTTCTTGTGTGAACTCCGTGTTTGAGGTGTGGCCTCGGCGAGCTAGTGGGCTTGCGATGTGTTCTTGCGGGAACGAGTAAAGGGACTAGGGAGTCCAAAGAGCTTGTAGGTGTTGCGGCACCAAGTGATTCGGTGGGATCTATTACAGTGGAAATCCTTCAAGTGTGAACGCGGGGATGTATAGCAAGTGTGCTCGAACCTCGAAACAAATCTCCCGTGTTTGCGATTGCTCTCTCTCCCTTACTTGTTTATATCTTGCATGCTTATATTGCTTTCATCTTTATATGCTTGATATACATTGTGTGCTTAATTGTTATATGCTTGGGGATTGTTTGCTAATACTTGTATTCAACCAAGAGAGCCAACGCGGCACCTCAACTCTTATTTAGAAGAATCTTGAGGAGTTAGTCCAGAGCCCTTCACGGGGAATTCGGCTACACTCTTGTGTTATACATGGTGTTTAGTTTAAAAGTTTAGTTTGCATCATAATAATTTTTAATTCCGCATTTAGTGACCATTAGATTAGCCATCACCTATTCACCCCCTCTAGGTGATTTATAGCTCACTGGATCAAAGTTTGGACCAAGTCAAGAAGGAGAAGAAGACTTTCAAGAGAAGATTTTCAAGAAGACTTGTGTCATGTTTGTAAGTGTCGCGATTTTTTTTTAGATAAAATGTAAAGGATAGATTTGTTGGTGGATTGCTTAAGTTCATATATACTCACACATAAGATTTATGTGAATTTTCATAAAAGAGTTTTCATTTTGAAAAATACCAGTTTGGTTTTTAAGCTTCAAAATTTACATGTGTTTTATCAAAACTTATTTTTAAGCTTAATGTCAAAAGCATAGATATTTCATTATGTATGTGTAGTGGGTCATATCCATACACACTAAGCTTCAAAAGTGTTTAGAATATCTTGTTTTTGTATTTGGAAAAGTTTTGAAAAAATCGTTTTTGAAAAATACAAGTTTTTGTCTAAGGCAAAACTTCTATATTACAAAATAGTTCAAAATGTTTGTAATATGTTTTGACTTTTAATCAAACATATTTGTATATCAAAGTATATCGATGAACATAATTTTATAGAATTTACGAGAATTTATGGGATTTTATTGAAGGAAAAAAGACCAAGTTTTAAATCCCTAAAACTTGTATTCTGGCCTTCTGCCGGTCGACCGCACGGTCGACCGAGCCAGAGGTCGGTCGACCGGGCGGTCTACCGATGTGCACAAACATGCACAGTCTTGTTTAGCTGGAGGGCCGGTCGACCGACCCGGTCGACCGCCAGAGAGTTATGCTCTCTGGAACTGGCCCCGATCGATCGGTAGAGAGCTCCTACTCTCTGTATCCAGGTCTCGGTCGATCGGCTAATCGATCGATGACATAACGATCAGAAATCTGACCGTTGGCCGGTAAATAGTGTGGTCGACCCACAGCAGAAAAGTCTGCCGAGTTGTCCCCAACGGCTAGTTTTTGGAGCCTATTTATATGGGGCTGTTTTGGGCTGTTTTCAATAAGATTTTAAGAGAGTTTTTGCGCTAATTTTTCCTACCTATCTCAATGGTTTTCTCCACATGTTTTAGAGCTAATATTTCAAATCAAAAGGAGAGTTTATCAAGAGTTTTTCAAAAGTGATTTTTGAGTTTTTCACCACCAAATCAATTCTAGTTTTCTCACACTTACTTGAGCTATCCATTGCTACATCTATCTTGTAGGAAAGTTGTTGTGAGAGTGTTTTTAGGTGATCAAAGTGTTTAGATTACTAAGTGTTCAATCTTGTATTTGAGGAGGCGAACTTGCGGGTTCATATTATTTCGAGTTCTAGTGGGAGCTCGGTGTAGAGGTGCGGCCTCGGCAAGGTAGTGTGCTTGCGTGTGTAGTTCTTGTGGAATAAGAAAGGGACTAGTGAGTCCAAGGAGTTCTAATATGAACTCGTTATAGGTGTTGCGACACTGAGTAATCCGATGGGATCGTTTATAGTGAAAATCCTTCATAGTGTTGAAGGCGGGGACGTAGAGCAAGGGTGCTCGAATCTCAAAATAAATCTCCCATATTTGCGATTGCTCTCTTTCTATCTCTCACTTGTGTTTATATCTTGCATGCTCTTATTGTTCATATACATTTACTTGCTTGATATACTTATACCTATATTGATATATGCTTGGGGATTGTTTGCTCACATTTGTATTCAACCAAGAGAGTCATAGCGGCACCTCAACTCTTATCTAGAGGAATCTTGAGGAGATAGTCCAGAGCCCTTCACCAGGAATTCGGCTACACTCTTGTGTTATACTTGGTGCGTTTAGCATAATAGTTTTAGTTGCTTAAATAGTTTTAATTCCGCATTAATTCATTAATAGATTAGCTAGTCACCTATTCACCCTAGGCAAATTCAATTGGTATCAGAGCTTGGTGCTCTTGATTTGGGTCTAACAATCTAGAGTTAAAGATTATTATTTTTGGCTAATCATAATATTTATGCACACAAATGGATTTCATGTCATCTCCTATGTTTGATATTCTTAACATCTAAACTTGGAAAGTTAAGATGTTCATGTACCTCAAATCCCTAGGTATTCATGTTTATTTTGCCACTTTTAAAGATTCATATTGTTTAAATGGCAAATATCTAGAGGCTAATGCAAAAACCATCCATGCTTTAATGTCAACCCTAAATGATGAATATTTATCTAGGGTTTCTAACTTTGATTCGTTTTTGTACTATGGAACAATATAGTCTCCCTTGGCGAACAAAAGCAATATTATACGGGGAGTGACTCGGATGATGGAAGTGATGCTTTCAACATATGCTACATGGTCCAAGGGGATAACCCCTTGAGGTAAATTCCGAATCCGAGCTTGATGAGGATGTTAACATGTCTTATGATGATCTTACTTCATTTTGTCAACAACTTCTTGAAAAATATGACTTGCTTAAAAAGGATAATAATAAATTGAAAAAGAACAACACTTCTTTGTTAAAAGAAAATGATCTCTTAAAAATAAATTTGCATGTATTTCAAAAGAAAATGATATGTTAAAAAAGGATAATATTTCCTTGACTTCTAAATTAAATATCTTTGTGAAGGAAATATTTATTTGAAAAATAAAATTATTTTGGTGGAAAAAGATAAGAAAATTGCTTTGGAAGAAAACAACTCTTTAAAAAGAAAAATTGTTTCAAAAGAAAAAGAAAACATTTCTAAAAAAAAAGAGTGTTAATTCTCATTCTCACCATGCTTTTCATGCTACTATTGATAAAAATGAGATTCAATTTTTAAAAAATAAATAAATTGCTTGAGCTCAACTCTAAGCAATTGTGCATTAAATCATAATAGATTGGAAACTTGCTTCAAGCACATCACCCACGGCACATATATACACACTTTGCACATCATGATCACACTCATTCTCATGTGCATACTAGAGTGTACAAATGTACACATTACGGCCGCAAAGGCCACTTAGCAAAATCTTGTTATGATAAGGTAAATTCTATAAATTTTGCTAATAAAAATGTTTGGGTTCCGAATAATACTAACCCCCATGGACCCAAAAGAAAATGGGTACCAAAATTTTCACCTCTTGTGTTTGATGTAGGTGTGGCCTCACATGACGTGAGAGGATTGGTGCCTTGGTGGTGGATGCATGAGCTAGATGGACACACTAATTAATGCATCACTATCAAGGAAGTTTTGGTGGGAAGACCACCATGTTCAGAGACTTAGAGAATATTGCATTTGATTTGGTAACTATTTCTAAACTCCTATTTTAGTTTATATGCATTTACATTAATAATTTTAGCATGTTTTTATGATCATGATTTGTTTTTGTGCTTCATGAGGTATATACTTGTTTAGATGTAGTTTTCATTAAAACTTGTGTCTATATTTGTACAAGTAGTGAGCAACATTTGATTCTTTTATGTTTGTACTTCATTACTCATTTATACTCATTACATATACATGTATAACCTAGTTTGATGATTCCTTCATTTATACTTGTTTTGCCTATTTTTGTGCATATTTTGCTTCATTTATATGTAATTCTTATTCAAAATTAATAAATATACATGTATACCCTTGAGTCACTTGCCTTCATACAAATTACATTATGGACTCGTTTATGTTTGGGATATGTATGTATATTGTTAATTTTAGATAAAACATACATATACCTTGAAGTTTGTTTTAAATAAAAAATTAAATTTTTATAATCTACATATTTTTGATGAAAAAATTGATGTTTATTTTGAGTCTCATTGACTATTTTTCATGATTATGTTAATCACATTTGTACACTCACATTATTTGTTTACTCATGATTTTGTTTCATAAGCACATTTTTTAGCTTTATAGATTTCAAATGTCAACTTTTTTGTATTTAGTATGATTCATGAGATATATATGTTTTGTTTTTATGTTTGAAGGATATTTAACTAGCTTTTCAAAAATTACTTTAAATTAGTTATTTATTCTTCAATTGGTAGAGTTTTCAAACTATGCTAAAATATTTTTAAACTCTTATTTTTGAAAACCCCTACCAACCAAAGGGCGGATCGATGGGCGACCATGCCTTTTATGCTTAAATTAAAAATCTTTTATCATGTGCATGAATAGGGTGGATAGTTATGAGTAATACACATGAACTTCATGAAATTCTATTTTTGTATAATCATATATGTTTTCTTATATATGTATGCTTTAAAATTCAAATAATATCAATTTCAATTGGTATTTTCATTTTCATACATATATATGATTTGATTGTGCTTGATTTACAATATTCTTATATGTTTAAAGCACAAATTATGTTTATGCTAAGCTTGACTTAAATCTTGATTTCAATTGGTATCTCAATTGGTATTTTAATAAGCTTATACATTCTTTTCAATTGGTATCAAAATATACTTTATATTTTACCTTTTAATTGATATCAAATTTTACAATATACTTCAATTGGTATCAATATGTTTCGATTTCAATTGGGTTTCGATTTCAATGGTATCAAAAATGTTTTACCTTTTATTTGGTATCAAAACTTACCATATATTTCAATGGGTATCAAAATATAGAATATTTTACTTTCATTAGTATCAAAATTTATAAATGTTTCAATTTCAATTGGTATCAAAAATTTTAAATTTCTATTGGTATCAAATATCTTGTGATATTTTAAAATTTTGTTTAGTTACAAATGGTATCTCAAAATTTGATTTAAGAAAATTCAGAATTTTTCTTTAAAGTGATTTTAAAAAAAATGTTTTGATATGTATTGCCTAAATGCAAGGGGAGCTTAACATCTCTTCTATATGTAGATTCATACTAAGTGTATCTTATATTGAGGAGCTTGACATCTTTTCTATATGTGGTACACGTGTGTTGGGAGAGCTTACATCTCCACTTATGCATTGTATATTATGCTTTATGTGAGTTAGGGTTTTGTCATCCCTTTTTCATGTAATGCATGTATGCAGGGAAGCTAACTTACCATCTTCCTCTTCATGAATGTGTGTCGCATATATATCTTTATTGTTGATTTGTTTTTCACCCCTTTGTTGATGATTGACAAAAAAGTGAAAGTACACCTAGAGGAGGATAAATAGGTGTAAGGTTAATCTATGACAAATAATGCAAAATTTAAAAACTAATTGCAACACACTTAGTGTAACGAAAGAGTGTAGCCGAAGACCCGGTGAAGGCCTCTGGACTAACTCCTCGTGATTCCTCTGAATAAGAGTTGAGGTGCTATATGAAACTCTCTTGGTTTAACACAAGTATGGCACACAAACAACAATACCAGGCATATAAGTATGAATGAGCAATATGAATAATGCAAGGTACAATATAAGAGAGAGTTAGAGAAAGTGGATCAAACGCAAACACAAGGATATGTTTCGAGGTTCGAGCGCACAGCTCTACGTCTCCGCCTTCACACAGAAGGATTTCCACTAACTCGTCCACACAGGACTTTCCATACAGGGAACCTCCACTAAGAATTTGGGTAAATACAACCGGGAGTACACAACTCCTCTCTCCAACAAATACAACCTCTCACTAGAGGCAAGGCACAAAGCCAAACAATAATCAACCTTACAAATAAGGGATAGGCACAAAGCAAACACCAACCACAATCACCTCACACTTTAGTCACCACTCTAATAATCACCTCTTATCTAAGAGGGATATCAACAGAATCACCTCTCACTAGAGGGATATCACAAATAAAGGAGGGTTTACAACACTTGGTGGTTTCCACAACCACAAACCAATTTTTCCCACAAAATAGATCCTAATAGATAGAATAGATAGATAAGCTCAAGTGTGAGAAAATAAAGCGTTTGAAAATGAAAACAACAAAGAAAAATATTTGAGAAAATCACAAGATAGATGTTGAAATAAAGATCAAAACCAATTCCCAAATACTCGATTTTTCTTTGATTTTTCCAACACTTTAAAACAAATGAAGATTGGTCCTTTCAAAACCAAAAACTCTTTTAAAACTTGTAACTAAAACAGTTAAGAAGATGAAAATTTTTGCACTTGAAATTCTTGTTAAAAATCAACTCAAATATGGGGTATTTATAGCCCCATAACAATCTGCCCGTTGGCAGCAGGCAAAGGGAAAAATTGCCCTTCCGGTCGACCGGGCGGTCGACCAGCTACGGTCAAATTTATGACCGTTGAGCCCATCGATCGACCGCCCGGTCGACCGGGCCTGGATCCAGAGAGCAATGGCTCTCTGCCGGTTGACCGCTCGGTCGACCGGAGTTGGATACAGAGAGCAGGGCTCTCTGCCGGTCGACCGGGCGGTCGAGCGGGGCCATTCCAGAGAGCAGACACTGACCGACCCGGTCGACCGGCCTCCAACCTAAGGCTGCTTGTACGTTCTGTACACGTCGATTGACCGGTCCGGTTGACCAGCAGACAGTCAGTCCAGAATTTTAGGGATTAAAAAAGCTTGAGTTTTTGCCTTCTAAAAAATCCCATAAAAATATGTTCTTATAAGATCTTTGAAATACAAATATGTGTGACAAAAATTCAAATCATATTTCAAGGAATTTGAACCATTTTTGTGATATTGAAATTTTACCTTAAACCAAAATCCGTATTTTCCAAAACTTGAATTTTTGAAATGGAAATCCGATTTTTCAAAACACATGCAAATACAAAAACATGCTATTTAAATAACTTTGAAGCATATTGTATATGGATAAAATTCAATATACATGAAAGATATTATATTTATATTTTTGACATAAAAACCAAGATCAGTTAAACTGAAAAACCAAAACATGAAACTTTAAACTTGTGTGTATTGTGAACTTGAACATATCGACACTATCTAATCTTTACAATGATCTAAATAAAATCTTAACTAAACAAACTGAGATCTTCTTGTAGAACTCCGTCTCCAAGTTAACTCAATCCAAACACGATCCAACGAGCTTGACTCCATCCGAGTGCTAGATGTGAACTTGACGCTTGAGCTCTTGAATCAAATGTGAAAGCTCCATAACACCTTTGTTGAAGCTAATCACTACTAATATCTTGATCAAATATCTGAAACTAAATATCACAAGTTTACTAGTAAACAATAACTACATAAGTTAATCATCATAAAAACTAAAGTGAAGGGTCTCTAGGCCAACAATCTCCCCCTTTTTGATGATGACAAAACTTATGGAGTTATATATGCATGGATTAAAGTTAAGCTTCAAAAAAGCTCCCCCTTAACTCTTGCATAGCAATAAACAATAAAGATATGCAATGAATGCTCAATATAAGTCTGCATAAATATGATATTTGGTACTAATGAAATAAACATGCTCTTGATACCAATTTTAAAATAAAAATGTTCTTAAAACAATGTTGCTCTTGATACCAACAAAAGCTCTTGATACCAACAAAAGATGCTCTTGATACCAATAGTAAAAGATAACAAATTTAAACAAACATGCATATGAACAAATATGCATATATCAAACTTCAGAATATCTCTCCCCTTTTTTGTCAATTCATCAACAAAGAGGTGCAAACAATAAAGGGCATAGACAATATTTTTCTCCCTTTTTGCATAAATCAAACAATAAAGGTATATATGCTATATACATTCATGAAGAGGAGAGACATGAAGTTAACTCCCCCTGCATACATGAATTTATATGAAAAGAGATGACTAAACCCTAACCACATAAAGCATAATATGTAATGTATAAAAGGAGATGTGAAGCTCCCTCTACATACGTGTACTACATACTAAAAAAGGTCAATCACTTCAATATGACATGCACTCAACATGAATCTATAAATAGAGAAGATGTTAAGCTTCCCTTGCATATAAGCAATACAAATTAAAACATTATGATACCAATTGAAAAATATATCAATTTAGTATAAAGGTATACATCGAAACATCATAATACTAATTTATGATACCAATTGAAAATAAATAAAACATTTTGAAGAAACCAGCAAAATATTTTGAAAGAAACCAATTGAAAGATATAAACATATAGGAAATCTTAAAATCAATTGAAAAACATACACCAACCTTTTTTGTTAAACACTAAAATCATTTTGCAATAGAGATACTAAATAGAGAATAATATCAATTTAATATTCTTGATACTAATATTGAAAATGAAATATATACCAATTGAAAATAATTTTCATTAGGAGCATAGGAAACCAAATGAAAACTAAGATATCATTTTTCAACATAAAAAGTGGGAGTAAAACGCCAATTGTAAACAAAATCGATTGAAAGGTAAAACATAAATTTTCTCCCCCTTTATGAAACTAATAAAATGATGCATAAGCTTGTATAAGATACCAATTTGAAAAATAATTATCATTAAGGACAAATTCAAGCTTAACATGGCAAAATTTGTGCTCAAAGATATAAAGATATAGTAAGCACAATCAAAACACATATATATGTATGAAAATATAAATACCAATCTAAATTGATATTGATTGAAGTTGAAGCGTACATATATAGAAATAAATATGAGTATACAAAATAAATATCAATTGTGATACAAATTGAAAACACAATGAGAATCAAGTGTATAACTCATAAATACCTCCCTTTCATGCACAATTTAAAAGGATTTTCAATTAAGTATACAAGGCATGATCGCCCATCCAACCACCCATAAATGGAAGGGTTTTCAAAAATAAGTTTGAAAATAGTTTAGCATAATTAGAAACTCTTTCAAAATGAAGAATACGAGCTAGTTATATGATAAAATTGTAAATTAGTATGAAATCCTTCAAGTAAGGAATAAAACAATAATATATTCCATGAAACTTGAAAATCACACAGTCATAAACACTCAAATAGCAATAAAGTACATATATCTCATGAAAAAAAATCATGAGTAAACAAGAATGATGTGAGTGTATAAGTAATATGTGAAAAACATAGTCATGAAAATAGGCAATAAGGCTCATATGAAATTTCTTTTCAAAAACATGAAAATCATCAAAATTTAATTTTTATTAAAACAATGATAACTCCAAGGCATATGTATGTTTTGTTAAAACTAAAGGCATACATACGTGTCCAAACACAATTGAGTCTATAAAGAGATTTTGCATGAAAGGCAAATGATTCAAGGTTATACATGTATATCCAATAGTTTTGACTAAATTAACATAACATGAAGTTAAACACATATTAATGAAAACATATACAAAATAGAGAATACAAGTCAAAATGTATGAATCATCAAAAGTAGACTATACTAGTACATTTAATGGGTACAAATAAGCAATGAAGCACAAACATATAATAATCAATTTGTGGCTTACTAATTGTACAAGCATATGCATAAGTTTTAATGAAAAATTACATCTAAACATGTAATCAAATCATGAAGCATAAAAACAAAATATAAATCAATAAGATCATTATGTAAATGCACATGTTTAGATTTATGATATATATGATAGCTAAACTAAAGTGCGAACACAAAATATAAATCCATATGAACATGAGTGTATCTCAAATACTATACATGTATGTCACAAATCTATCTATCATGACATTTAACGTAATAATCATAAAAACATGACATGCTAAAAATTAATAATCTAAAAGCATGTAAACATAAATGGGAGTAAGAGGTCATTACCAAAATCATGAGGGCACATCTCTAGGTCTTCAAACCAAGGTGGTCCTCCCACTAAACTTTCCTTGAAAGCAATGCATCCAAAATAGTCACCTTTAAGCACGGAACGCATCCACCTCAAGGCACCATCACTCTCCCGTCAAGCGAGAGCCCACACCTATATCAAATAAAATAGGAATGGTGTTTGGTACCCAAACTCTATTGGGTCCATGGGGGTTAGCTCCTTTCTTAACCCAAACAAATTTATTTGCTAAATTTACATCATGTACTCTATCATAACAAAACTTAGCAAGGTGGCCCTTACGTGTACAATATGTACAAGTGTACACATGAGCATACATAGTGTTGTGAGTGTGAATGTGAGGAGCATGTGTATGCCGTGGTTTATGTGCATGCATATTTGGAACTTGTTTCTTTCGAAACATGGATTCCAACCGTGTGTGATCCATGACATATTGGCTCAAAGTGGAGCCCAAACAATCAACACTTTTCTTCAATACACGAATATCATTTTTAATATTTAAAGATAAAGTGGAGCATGCAATAGGTAATCTAAACGATGAAGCTACATTAGCATGGCAAACATGAGTATCTAAATCATTTTCAAAAAGTTATTTTTCTTAGAAACCAAATCTAGCTCCTTTGAAATAGAAGAAATTTATTTTTCAAAGATTCATTATCTTTTAACACAAAATCAAGTTTTTGAAGTTAAAGTCTCATTTTTCTTCAAAACAATTTCATAATCATTTATATTTTTCAAAATTTTATTTTCATTTAGGGCAAGTTCAAGTTGGGATTTAAGTGAGTCATGTTCACTTGAAATCTCATCCCTCTCTTGCAAAACAAGTCAAGTTTAGAAGATAAATTTTTATTTCTTCTTTTAATTTTGAACTATTCTTTTTCAAAACTTTATTCTTTGAAATTAATCTTTCACATACAATAGAAAGTTCTTCATTTAATGCATCGGTATCAATCTATTCATCATAAGAAGAACTATCATCTAGTTGAGTATCTGAGTGTACCTCAAGGGAGTCATTCCCTTGGACCATGAAGCAACGTTGGTCGGACTCTTCTCCATTAGATTTCTCCTCTGTATTGATTTGCGTTTGTAGCTCGGGAGATGTCAATATGTTCCACACTGTAAAGGCGGAATCACAATGAGAAACCATATTTAAATATTCTTTGCTAAGTGATTTTCTAAGAGCCTCTAGGGCTAGTGCAATGGACTCTAAATGCTTGCTATTACTAAGGTAGGATTCTTTGGTAATAGCAAGGTAAACTTTAAAACCTATGACTTTTAAATGCCAACTCATCATGACCTTCCATATATCAATTTTTGAGATATCAAACATGGGAGGGCAATCCATGAGTGCAAACTATATGTGTGAAAATGCAAATCTAGATTAGCAAAACTAAGATCTCACTCCTAAGTTGTTAAACCTAATATCAGGAGCGTAGGCTCTGATACCAATTGAAAGTATACCTAGATGGGGGTGAATAGGTGTAAGGCTAATCTATGACAAATAATGCGAAATTTAAAAACTAATTGTAACACACTTAGTGCAACCAAAGAGTGTAGCAGAATTCCCAGTGAAGGACTCTGCACTAACTCCTCTTGATTCCTCTGAATAAGAGTTGAGGTTCTATATGAGCTCTCTTGATTTAACACAAGTATGGCACACAAACAACAATACCAAGCATATAAGTATGAATGAGCAATATGAATGATACAAGGTACAATATAAGAGAGAGTTAGAGAAAGTGGATCAAACACAAAAATAAGGATATGTTTCGAGGTTCGAGCGCGCAGCTCTACGTCCCCGCCTTCACACAGAAGGATTTTCACTAACTCGTCTACACAAGACTTCCCACACAAGGAACATCCATTGAGGATTTAGGTAAATACAACGTGGAGTACACAACTCCTCTCTCCAACAAATACAACCTCTCACTAGAGGTAAGGCACAAAGCCAAACAATAATCAACCTCACAAATGAGGGATAGGCACAAAGCCAACACCAACCACAATCACCTCACACTTTAGCCACCACTCTAATAATCACCTCTTCTCTAAGAGGGATATCAATAGAGTCACCTCTCACTAGAGGGATATCAAAAATAAAGGAGGGTTTACAACACTTGGTGGTGTTCACAACCACAAACCAATTTTTCCCACAAAATATATCCTAATAGATAGGATAGATAGATAAGCTCAAGTAAGAAAATAAAGTGTTTGAAAATGAAAACAACAAAGAAAAACACTTGAGAAAATCACAAGATAGATGTTGAAATAAAGATCAGAAACAAATTCCCAAATACTCGATTTTTCTTTAATTTTTCCAACACTTTAAAACAAATGAAGATTGATCCTTTTAAACCCAAAAACTCTTTTAAAACTAGTAACTAAAACACTTATGAAGATGAAAATTTTTGCTCTTAAAATTCTTGTTAAAAATCAACTCAAATATGGGATATTTATAGCCCATAACAATCTGCCCGTTGGCAGCAGACAGAGGGCAAAATTGCCCTTCCGGTCAACCGGGCGGTCGATCGGCCAACGGTCAAATTTATGACCATTGATCCCACCGGTCAACCTCCCGGTCGACTGCCCCATCGACCGGGCCTGGATCTAGAGAGCAACGGCTCTCTAGCCGGTTGACCGCTCGGTCGACCGGAGCTGGATACAGAGAGCAGAGCTCTCTGGCGGTCGACCGGGGCCATTCCAGAGAGCAGAAGCTCTCTGGCGGTCGACCGACCCGGTTGACCGGCCTCCAGCCTAAGTCTGCGTGCACGTTCTGTGTACGACGGTCGACCGGTCCAGTCGGCTGACTTCTGCCTCGGTCGACCGGTCCGGTCGACTGGCAGTCAGCCAGTCCAGAATTTTAGGGATTAAAAAAACTTGGGTTTTTGCCTTCTAAAAAATCCCATAAAATACACCTAAAGATTGGTTAAACCGAAAAATCAAAACATGAAACTTTAAATTTGTGTGTGTATTGTGAACTTGAGCATATCAACACTATCTAATCTTTATAATGATCTAAATAAATTCTTAACTAAACAAACTGAGATCTTCTTGTAGAACTCCGTCTCCAAGTTGACTCGATCCAAATACGATCCAACGAGCTTGACTCCATTCGAATACTAGATGTGAACTTGACGCTCGAGCTCTTAAATCACATGTGAAAGCTCCATAACACCTTTGTTGAAGCTAATCACCTACTAATATCTTGATCAAATATCTGAAACTAAATATCACAAGATTATTAGTAAACAATAACTACATGAGTTAATCATCATCAAAACTAGAGTGAAGGGCCTCTGGGCCAACAAAAAGGGGAGAATGATTTTGAGTTTGTATATGCATATTTAGAAATTGAGTTTATGCATGTTCTATGTTTATAAAAAGAAAGGGAGAAGGATTTTGAAAGTTTATACAAAAAGGGTTTATACAAAAAAGGGAGAAGAATTTTTAGTTTATGCATGTTTCTCTCACCTTGTTTATGCATATATATTTATTTAGTTTTATGCACTTCATTGAATATCTATTTGTTTATTGTTATGCATGAGTTAAGGGGAGCTTCTATGAAGCTTAACTTTAATCCATGCATATATAACTCCATGGGTTTTGTCATCATCAAAAAGGGAGAGATTGTTGGCCCAAAGGCCCATCACTCTAGTTTTGATGATGATTAACTCATGTAGTTAATGATCTTGTGTTTAATTAGTATCCATATTTGATCAAGATTTTAGTTGATATTTAGCTTCAATAAATGATTTAAAGTCAAAGTTTTAGAGCTAGCACGTGTTGATTCAAGAGCTCGCGCATCAAGATTGTATCAAGTACTCAAGAGGAGTCTAGTTCATTGGATCAAGGTTTGGACCAAGTCAAGAAGGAGAAGAAGACCTTCAAGAGAAGATTTTCAAGAAGACTTGTGTCATGTTTGTAAGTGTCAAAATTTTATTTTCAGATAAAATATAAAGGATAGATTAGTTGGTGGATTGCTCAAGTTCATAACACTCACACATAAGATTTATATGTGTTTTCGTAAAAGAGTTTTCGATTTAAAAAATACCGGTTTAATTTTTATGCTTCAAAATTTACATGTATTTTATCAAAACTTATTTTTGAGCTTAATGTCAAAAATATAGATATTTCATCATAAATGTGTAGTGGGTCATATACATACATACTAAGCTTCAAAAGTGTTTAGAATATCTTTTTTGTATTTTGAAAAGTTTTAGAAAAATTATTTTGAAAAATATAGGTTTTGTTTAAGGCAAAACTTCTATATTACAAAAATAGTTGAAAATGTTTATAATATGTTTTGATTTTTAATCAAACATATTTGTATATCAAATTATATCAATGAATTTATTTTTGTAGAATTTATGAGAATTTATGGGATTTTATTGAAGGAAAAAGACCAAGTTTTAAATCTCTAAAACCTGTATTCTGGCCTTCTGCCGGTCGACCGCACGGTCGACCGAGCCAGAGGTCGGTCGACCGGGCGGTATGTGCACAAACGTGCACAACCTTGTTTGGCTGGAGGGCCAGTTGACCGCGAGAGAGTTCTGCTCTCTGGAACTAGCCCCGGTCGATCGGCAGAGAGTTCCTGCTCTCTGTATCTAGGCCTCGGTCGACCGGCCGGTCCATCGATGGCACAACGGTCAGAAATTTGACGGTTGGCCGATCGATCGGGCAGTCAACTGACAGTAAAAAAAGTCTGTTGAATTGTCCCCAACAGCTAGTTTTTGGATCCTATTTATATAGGGCTGTTTTAGGCTGTTTTCAATAAGATTTTAAGAGAGTTTTTGGGCTAGTTTTTCCTATCTATCTTAGTGGTTTTCTCCACATGTTTTAGAGCCAATATTTTCAAATCAAAAGGAGAGTTTATCAAGAGTTTTTTAAAAGTGATTTTTTGAGTTTTTCACCACATTCAATTCTAGTTCTCTCACACACACTTGAGCTATCCATTGCTACATCTATCTTATAGGAAAGTTGTTGTGAGAGTATTTTTAGGTGATCAAAGTGCTTAGATCACCAAGTGTTCAATCTTGTATTTGAGGAGGCGAACTTGCGGGTTCGTGTTGTTTTGAGTTCTAGTGGGATTTCAGTGTAGAGGTGCGATCTCGGCAAGCTAATGTGCTTCTGTGTGTAGTTCTTACGAGAACAAGAGAGGGACTAGTGAGTCCAAGGAGTTCTAGTGTGAACTCGTTGTAGGTGTTGCGGCACCGAGTGATCCGGTGGGCTCGTTTATAGTAGAAATCCTTTATAGTGTTGAAGGCGGGGACGTAGAGCAAGAGTGCTCGAACCTCGAAACAAATCTCCCGTGTTTGTGATTTCTCTCTATCTCTCACTTGTGTTTATATCTTGCATGCTCTTATTGTTCATATACATTACTTGCTTGATTACTTGTGCCTATATTGATATATGCTTGGGATTGTTTGCTCACATTTTATTCAATCAAGAGAGCCATAGCGGCACCTCAACTCTTATCTAGAGGAATCTTGAGGAGAAAGTCCAGAACCCTTCACCAGAAATTCGGCTACACTCTTGTGTTATACTTGGTGTGTTTAGCATAATAGTTTTTAGTTTGCTTAGACAGTTTTAATTTCACATTAATTCATCAATAGATTAGCTAGTCACCTATTCACCCCTCCTCTAGGCAATTTCATAAAGAACCCAACAGAATCATATGAATGCCTTAAACTAAGCCTTGCTTCTTTGAAAGTGTTCTTGAAGACACATGAGGATAGGTTTGGATTTCTAAAACTTCTATTTTAAAAAATCACTTGAACTTGTTTTTATTTCATACTTGAAAGATGACTTGATGATTTAACATTCAATTCAGAATGAATTTTTAAAAAAAGAGCTAACTTTTCCAAACAATCTTATTTGCTTTTCTTAAAACTTTCAAAACTCAAGCTTAAGTTTTTGCCTATGATCGAGTTGAGATACTGAGATTTTTAAGAGAAATATATCGTTGAGTAGTAAGATAGTGAGCCAGATCTTTTTCATATATTACAACAAACAACCAACCACTCTCAAGCCTTTTGAAAGATCATCTTTTCCAAAGCCTTCTCTAAGTTTTCAATTTTTCTTTAAATCACTTCCTTACTCACCATTCTCTTTTAAACATAAAAAAAATACCGACACCATTCTTTGCTTTTTAATAATACATAGAAAAGCTTTCATCATATTCCTCCTCGTGGACACGACTTGTTAACCCAAAACTAGAAAGTAATTCTCACTGCATTTACTTGCAATCACTACTCCATCTCAGGGTAGAAATTTTTGCTATCAAGTAAATGATTACCTCTAAACATCAAAGGCTCTGAGTCTGATAACTCCTACTCGGTTATGTCCAGTTAGTCCCCTCTGAACCAACAAAGACCCATATCTCATCCTCTAGTCCAATAAGAACTCTTTTTGTTTGTTATGTCCAGTTCGTCACCTTTGAATGACAAGGCTCTGCGTCTAGCCACGCCTGATCGGTTATGTCCAGTTCGTCACTTCTGAACCAACGGGTGCCTATAATCTCATCCACCTTTCAGTCTTTTATAGACTTTCACCGTTATTACATGAACAATTACCTCTGAACAATAGACTTTTATTTTAAGTGATTCCTAATCTATCATATCCACATTACTTCTGAACAGACAAATCACTCGACCCAATCTACGCCTAGCGGATTTATTTTTGGCCTATCAAAATAAGGTCGAATTCTTGATAGTCTACCTTCTCACTAATTCTATCATCTGAATAGGTTTAGTTACATTCTTCACTCTTTCGAGAGTTTGCCTTATGGAGCTACACCTCCATACTCAATTCTTTCAGGGCTAACACATTTAAACCTTTCTTCATAGGAAGTTTAAATTATTTAAGTGTAATAAGAAGAGCAAAGTGGGTGGGCAGAAATTCAAAAGACAACAAGCACATAAGAAAAGCAATTGGTCAAAAGAAATTTTATTGATTTAATGCAAAAGAAAAAGAAGATACATTATTGATACATCAAAATTGTCTCTCGTATGTTTGAGTTTTGCCTCAAAAGAAAACAACTTGTTTTTCTTCTCCTCAGTCCTCTGGATAGCCAGTTGGCTTTTATAGGCGTCATTGCCTAGCCTCGCCTTCTCAAAAGGAGTGTAGGATGTCGTTTCAAGAAATTGAACTGACAAAAGGAGGGTAATCTCCTGTAGCGAGGCTAATAGCCTCGTCACAACATAGCCTCGCAAATGCTAGCTTCACCTCACAAGCAAGCTATTTAGCCTCGCAAGAAGGCTAGTTTCGCATGGAACTTTAGTCCCGCAACAGACTAGCTTCGTACGAAGCTTTAACCTCACAGTATCTAGCTTCGCATGGAGCTTTTAGATTTGCCAAAATTGGCTATCTAGCTGAAAAGTGCAATTACACTAAGTCTAATTGATTTACTTGACCTAAGCAATCAAAATTTAGGTCACAAGTTATAAGTTCAAAGTATTTTGAAATCTGGACTAGTTCATTACGGACTTACGTAAACTTAGACGGAGATTTTGTTGAGACTTTCAAAAGATAAAATCCCAAATAGCTCTCCAATTGGTCTGTACAATGTCTAATTTGTAGACATAATTGTAGACACTTCTAAAAGAAAAGTTACAGATAATTGAACATATAGTTCAAACTCAGCCAAGAATTGTGAGCTTCGCACAAAAGTTTTGAGAGTGATAGCCTCGCAGTAAGACTAGCTCCGCATAGAGCTTTACCTCCGTAGTGGGCTAGCTCCGCATGGAGATTTTGAGTATTAACTCCAGGTCACATTGATCATTTTAAATCCCTGAATGGGATTAGTGGGATAATCACCCACTACATTATTAATACCCACCTTAGGGGGGCATTTACACGCCATTATCTCCCCATTAAAGGGAGATAATTAAGAGGATCGTGGCCCACTTAATGGATCAAAAGGCTATCATAGGCTCGCACATGAGCCTGCATAGCTTCGCCTGAAGCTATTCAGGCTGGCGCGGGCCTACGTTAGTCTCGCTTGCGAGGCTATCAAGACTGTTTTCAGCTTTTGCTATTTTTAGGGGCAATTACACCACTGTGAGACCTATAAATAGCCCATTTAGAGGCTGAAACCGGTGCTAGACTTTTTGACAAAAGAGAATTTGGTTGGATTTTCAAAAAGCTTTGGCTAAATAAGAGAATTATTCTCTAAAACTTTCAAGAAACTCAAAAAATTCATTTCTCTAATCCTCTAAGGATAAATCCAGGGTGCTAATACCCTAGTCTTTCACTCTCAAGGAGGAACTTTCAGAATCAGGCAAGAAGAAAGTCCTAAGCAGTAAATCTCAAGTCTAGTTGCTCGCATCATCAAATAGACAAAATGGTCGCACGCTGACCTGTCTCTGACCAGCACACTAAAAGTACACTTAGAGGGGGTGAATAGGTGTAGTGCTGACCTAAGACAAATAATACGAAATTTAAAAATAAATGCTAAACATAAAGTGTAATCAAGAGTGAGTCTGAATTTTTCGTGAAGGGCTCTGGAACTTCTCCTCACGATTCCTCTAAATTAAGAGTTGAGGTGCTTCAATAGCTCTCTTGGTTGAACACAAGTGTGAGCACACAAGCAATATCAGGCACGTATATGAATAAACAATAATAATAATGCAAGATTTGAAGAGTTGAGAGTTGAGAGAAAGATTCAGATGCAAATACGAAGATATGTTTCGAGGTTCGAGCCACCGCTCTATGTCCCCACCTTCATACAGAAGGATTTCAGCTATCCACTATAGGATCTTCTACAAAGGGACCTCCACCGAGAAATCACATCTTACAAAACAAAGAGTACACAACTCCAACTCTCACACCTCCACACAAGAGGCAGCACAAAGCAAAGAAAAGATTACAACTTGGTGATTCAATGATCACAAACAACACTTGGTGATCTCAAAGGATCATAAACAACTCTTCTCACAAACAAGATCTTAAAGGATAGATTTAAATTGATAGCTCAAATATGTGAGAAAACAAAATGTTTGGAAAAAACAACAAAGAAAACACTTGAGAAAAACTTCTTGATAGATATGAAAATTGAAGAACAAAATAGACTTCCCAAAGGATTGTTTTTCTTTGATTTTCCAATAACTTTGAAATAATAAAAGATAGAGTTTTCGCGCAAGAACTTCTTTTGAAAACTTGCTGAAAATACTTGAGAACATGGGAATATTTGCTCTTGGAAATCTTTTACAAAACTAGCCAAGGGAACCAATATTTATAGGGGTTCCAAAATATAGCCGTAGGGGGTCAAAACATGCCCAGAATGGCTTGTTATTTGACTAGCCAACTGTCATATTTTTGACCGTTTGAGGCCGTCGTTGACCGCCCGGTCGACCGCCCCCAAGGCAAAGGCCTGTTGATCGACCGTTCGGTCGACCGGCCCCTATCCGAGAAATGGGTAGTGCCAGTCGGTCAGCCGCTTGGTCGACCGAGCCTAGCTATGGTCGACCAGTATGTCGGCCGAGCCCAAGCTTAGGGCTTATGCACGTTTCTGTGCACGTCGATCGACCGCTTGGTCGATCGAGCCATGTGTCGGTCGATCGATCGGTCGGCCGACAACAAACCAGAAATAAGGTTTTATAGGATAGAAAATGTGGACTTTTAAATACCTATAAATTTCCATAAAATCTCATAAATTTCACAAAAATAATTTCATGTAAGCACTTGAAATACAAATATGTTTGATCAAAGATCAAGGTTTATTACAAACAGTTTGAACTATTTTTGAGGCATAAAATTTTAAGCTTAAAATGAAATCTGTATTTTTTCAAAACTTAAATTTTAAAATGGAAATTGGTTTTCTTCAAAACTTGTATAAATACAAAAATAAGATATTGAAACACTTTTAAAACATGACGTGCATGGATAGAATTCAATACACATGGTAAATGATATACTTGTTTTTGATATTAAATACCAAAATAGGTTTTGTTCAAAAAACAAAACTTGAAACCAAGAACTAGATACATCAAAATAAGTTTTTCTAAACATATGAAGCACAAATGCATATGGATGAAATCCAACATACATATAAACTATGTATACTTGTTTTTATTTTATCTATTCATGAAACCAAAATATGAATATTTGAAACTCAAAAACTGGTTAAACTGAAACGAAAACTTTTGAACTTGTGTGTGTATATACTTGAGCATATCAAAACTAAATTATTCTTACACAAGATCTAAACTAAAAACAAACCTAAACTGAAGTCTTCTCATCGATCTTCATCTCCAATTAAAACACGATCAATAGCGATTGACTCCTCTCGAGCACTTAATGCGATCTTGAAGCGCGAGCTCTTGAATCAACATGTGATAGCTTCAAAACTTGATTTTGAATCCTTTGTTGAAACTAAACACCTACTAAGATCTTGAACAATAACTGAAACTTAATAAAAATAAGATCATGAGTAACTTAACTTCATAAGTTAGTCATCATCAAAACTAAGATGAAGGGCATTTGGGCTAACACACACTTCGCCAGAAACTCTAGAAGAGAGTTCTTGTAATATTCTTTTACTTGTAATTTGCTTCAATTTTTTTAAGTTTCTCCTTTGAATTTTCAATAGAAAACAGCTGCCGGCCAGGGCTAGGCGTCTTCGGTCGTGCCACCGGCGGCAGGTTGCCACCACTGACCATACACCCTAACCCCCCTTTCCTCTCTTTCTTTCTCATCCCCTATCTCTCTTACCCTCTCTCTCTCTTTTCTACTCTCCTTTCCCTTTTTTTCTTCTTCAACTTCAACTCCTCCTCCTTTGGCCCGTCATCCAGTGCAGCCCAGCGCTATAGTTGAACCACCGCATAGTCCACCACCAAACCTCTCCTTTTCTTCCTTCTCTTTTTCTCCTTCTCTTTCTCCTTTCTCTTTCTCTCTCTCTGTTTCTCTCTCTCATTTCTTCTTCCCCCCGTGCTCTGGCGTGGTAATTGCGAGAAAATATAGAGTTTAGGAAAGTGTTTATATGATTTATGCTAACTCTGAATTATTACAATTTAACCGTGTTGCAACGGTTATACGGGTGGAGTCCACAAGGAGGAATGTGATAGAAGATTTTCCGTATCGCTTAAAACACTAAATTGGTTAAGTATTCTTCTAAAAAAAGAACTATATGTCAAATGTTAGAAGTAAAAAAAAGATGAATATAGAGTTGGATTAAAAACTAAAGTTTTGAAAATATTAAAGAGTAAGGCTTACTAATCATCTACCGCCACTAACTTGCTAAACTATATTAGATTAAACTTCACTTTAAATCATAAAAATTATGCCTTAGAGTTGCATTCAATTTAAGTAAGATACATAAAATAGAGAAATCCTATTTGAAATAATCACTAATCAAGATCTAACATTACACTATCAAAGTTTCCCAAGTATAAAATAAGAACAATAACCAACATTAAACATCTAGGCTATCTAAGCATAGAATAAGAAAAACCATTGGGAAGTATTAGTAAATAATAGATTTAACTATCATCATGTGTCTTCAAGAGTATTAGCTACTTTTAGGGTTTAAGCATGCACAGAATTCAACCGGCTTATTCTAATACAGAACTAGAAGTAATGGTGGGTAGAGATTAATAAGCCATAAAGAAAATTAGCTACTCATGAAAGAATCTAACGAAATCAATGTAAAAGAGAAAGTAAGTAAAAAAAGCAATTAAATAAAGATAAATTAAAAAGAAAAACCTTATTATTAATGATGTCACCTTTAATTACGAGAGCCTTCTCCTTCTTTACAAACTTGAACTAGAACTGGACCCTAAAAATTATAACAGTAATTTGAAAGAGAAACTAAAAAAAATCTTAAGTTATGATATCTGATGTGGAGATATTTTTTTATGAGAGATTTTAACTTTTTAAATAGGCCACAGAGCCGATCACAATAAGATACAAATTAGATCTTTTCTAAAGAAGATTTCTCTTCTATAGGTTGGTCTTGGTATGGATTATATGAAGCTTTTGTTGGTAAGGTTGTTGATAGTAAGACTCGGGGAGTTGTATCCCTACTGACTCGGTGAAGAGTGGTGACGATTGTCCCATTCTTGTTCATAGTACTGAGATTGGGGCATATATTGATTCAGATAAGATCAATCCGGTATACTTGGTTGGTTAGAGTTAAAGTTATGTAATACCAGGTGGGTAATATCCGAATTGAAAGAGGCTGGGGTGAAATATAGATTTGAGTTATATTCAGAATAATTGTAATTATAATCCATTTTCACAAGAAAAAACAAAAAAAATAAAGAAAATCTAGCCTATGTTAGGGTAGAGCTTAGACCTAGACGACTCCTAATTGTTGATATCCGCAGGAGGTATATTGCAGAACCTGACCACTAGCTAATCGGCCAGGTAGGGAGATTGGTGGAGGTATTCTTGCCTAAGTAACGGGCCTAATTATGCCAAATTACTAGCCTTCGGGGTTTCACTCCTCAATCCCCAACCTTAGACCAATTTAGCAAGAGTCAACTTCTAACAACTTCCCCCTTCGGGGTTTCACCCCTCAATTCTCAACCTTAAACACCGATTTGACAAGAGTCAACTTCTAACAACTTTCCCCTTAGGTCAATCCTTATTTGAGTCTGAGATGTCCTTATGGTCAATGTCTACTCAATTTTATGTTAGGCTGGGTTAGTGAGTGAGGAGATAGTTTTTGGGTTAAGGAAAGGTAATGACTTTCCCACCTTATCTTGTTTAAGGATATGCCCTTAGTCTTTTTAGTGCAGTATATAAGTATAAAGCAAAAGATCATACTCAAGCAATATGAATCACTCAAAATATGTTTTCTAAACTATATGCAATGCACACATACCTTTGCTCCAACACTCTTCAACAGTAATGTAAAGAAACGAAATAGACAGATGCCCTAGGATGCAAGAGTCCAAACATTTTTTAGCATTTACAAAGCAACAAGTTACTGTTGATTAGAAATATGTAAAAAAGTGAGTTAAACAGATAAACTAATAATTGCAGAGAGCTAATCTCTAAAAATTAACCTACAAGAGAATACAGTAGTAGTTCACCACAGTTGTGGGCTCTGATGCTCTGCCTTTTTGGACATAGGCACAGAGTAACAATATGTCCACTGCAGCTCCTAGTTTTCTGTAATTAGCCCCTGTACACCAAAACAAAGAAGAAAAAGGGATTAATTCATTAAAGTAAATTAAAAAAAAAAAGAAAACTTATCGTCCCTCTCCGGCAACGGCGAAATTTTGATCGAGCCAAACTTGTACAAAAAATATAGAAATTTAGAACAGTGCTAGATTCTCAATTCTACCGTATAGCTTATGGCTAACGGGTCGTGATCCACAAGGAGGGACAGCGATGGAAGTGTTGGCCCAAAGGCCCATCACTCTAGTTTTGATGATGATCAACTCATGTAGTTATAGTACTAATGATCTTGTGTTTAATTAGTGACAGATTCATTATCAAGATCTTAGTAGGTGTTGAGCTTCAACAAAGGATTTAAAGTCAAGTTTTGAAGCTAGCACTGGTTGATTCACGAGCCTATGCATCAAGACCACATCAAGATTTGAGCTCGGCAGATCGTGTTTGGACCAAGTCAAGAGGATGAGAAGACTTCAAGGGAAGACTTCAAGATCAAGACTTGTGTCTAGGTATAAGATTTTTGTTTTTAGATAAAATAAAATGTAAATGATAGAATAGTTGGTGGTTTGCTCAAGTATATATCACACACACTCATGATTTAGTTGTCTTTTCATATAAGAATTTTTAGTTTAGAAAAGACTTTTCATTTTGAAAAATACATGTTTGGTTTTTGGTGTTTTCCTATATACATGTTCTAAATCAAAACCATATTTAGAGCTTAATGTCAAAAACATAGATATTTCATCTTAATTGTGTAGTGGATCATATCCATACACATTATGCTTTAATGAGTTCAAAATATCTTGTTTTTTGTATTTGGTGAAGTTTTGAAAAAACAAGTTTTAGATAATACAAGATTTATAAGAATATTTTCTAACAGTTTTTTCTCCCAGGTGTTGACCCAGAACTGGCTGACAGGCCAGGTCGGTCGACCGCACGGTCGACCGAACCAAGGGCCGGTCGACCGCACGGTCGACCGACGTGCATAGAGCCGTGCACGTCTGGCAGCTCAGTGGGCCGGTCGACCGACCGGTCGACCGGACCAGAGAGCTCTCTGGTATCTGGGCGGTCGACCAGGCGGTCGACCGGAACTGAGGGCAGTGCTCTCTGTTCTTTCCGGTCGACCAGGTGGTCGACCGGAGGCTCCAACGGTCGGATTTTTGACCGTTGGCGGTCGACCGGCCGATCGACCGCCAGGTCTGACAGACCCTAACGGCTAGTTTTTCTTAGCCTATAAATTTGGGGGTTTGGTCATTGTTTTTGAACAAGATTTTAGGAGAGTTTTGGGCCAGTTTTTCCTACCCTTTTAAAAGAGTTTTCTCCACATATTTGAGAGCAAATACTTCCAATCAAAAGGGGAGTTTTTATCAAGAGTGTTAAAAGTGATTCTTTGAGTTTTTCACCACCAATCTCATCCTTATTTTTCTCACACACCACTTGAGCTATCCATTGATTATTCATTCTATAGGAGTGTTGTAGTGAGAGTGCTTTTAGGTGATCAAAGTGTTGTGATCACCAAAAGATCTTTTCTTTGTACTTTGAGGCGGCGGGCAAGTGTGCTCGCGGTGGTTTAGAGTTCGACTGTGAACTCTTGGTTTGAGGTGCGGCCTCGGCAAGCTTGTGGGGCTTGCGTGTGTACGGGACTAGGGAGTCCGAGGGCTTGTAGGTGTTGTGGCACCAAGGAGAGATCCATTGGGATCGTGCATAGTGGAAATCCTTCGTGTGTCGAAGGCGGGGATATAGAGCAAGTGTGCTCGAACCTCGAAACAAATCCCTTGTGTTTGTGATTGCTCATTCTCTCTCTCCTTGTCTCTTATTATATCTTGCATGCTTTATTGTCTTTATCATTTACATGCTTGATATATTATGTGCATAATTGATATACTTGCTTGGGATTGTTTGCTAACACTTGTATTCAACCAAGAGAGCCAACGCGGCACCTCAACCCATATCCAGGGGAATCTTGAGGAGTTAGTCCAGAGCCCTTCATGGGGAATTCAGCTACACTTTTGTGTTGTACGTGGTGTTTAGTGTAAAAGTTTTAATTAGGTCATAATAGTTTTTAGCTTCCGCATCTTTGTGCATTAAGTGACCATTAGATTAGCCATCACCTATTCACCCCCCAGGTGAGTTTACAATTGGTATCTGAGCTAGTGCTCTGAATTTGGGTCTAACAACCTAGAGTTAAAGATCCTCATTTTTAGGCTAATCACATATTTTGTACACACACCATGGATTTCATGTCACCACCTACTTTTGACATTCTTAACATCCACATTTGGAAGGTTAAGATGTCATTGTACCTCAAAGCCTTAGGATTTCATGTTTATCTTGCCACTACTAATAATGCATATTGTTTAGATGGTATGAATTTTGAGGCTAATGTAAAAGCCCTTCATGCTTTAAAGTCAACTCTAAATGATGATTATTTATCTAGGGTTGCTAATATTGATTCGGCTTTTGTAGCTTGGAACATCATCACCTCCCTTGGCGAAAAGGATATATACTATGCCGGGAGCGATTCGGATGTTGGAAGCGACACCTCCAACAAGTGCTACATGGTCCAAGGGGATAACCCCCTTGAGGTAACTACCGAATCCGAGGATGAAGATGATAACATGTCATCTGATGAGCTCACTTCATTTTGTCAATTGTTGCTTGAAAAATATGACATGATTAAGAAAGAAAATAAAAATTTGAAAAAGAAATTTGCTTGCATGCATAAAGAACATGATTCATTTAGAAATAATATTGCATGCTTAGAAAAAGAAAAAGAAGATTTGAAAAATGAGAATGTTTCCTTGCTTTCAAAATTGAATGATTTATGTGAAGGAAACAATACTTTGAAAAATAAAATTGATTTGGTGGAAAAACAAAAGGAAATTGTTTTTCAAGAAAATAAGTCTTTAAAAAGAAAATTTTGTGAAAAAGAAAAGGAATTTGTTTCTAAAAAGAAAAAGAAAAATGATTTTGTATCTCATCATGCTTCACATGCCACCACAAATGAGATAAATGTTTTAAAAAATAAAATGAATAGTTTGAGCTCTACTTTGAGCTCATGTGCATTTAATCACACTAGGTTGGAGTCAATATTTTCAAAGAAACAAACTCCTCACACTCATGCACATCATCTTCATGCACATGCTTATGTTGCACGCCACGATCATACACATACACATAAGCATCCTAAGGTGTACACATGTACACATTGTGGCCGCAAAGGCCATTTAGCAAAATTTTGTTATGATAGGTTACATCATTTTAATTTTGCTAAGAATAAAAAATTTTAGGTTCCTTACAAGACTAACCCTAAAGGATCCAAGAAAATATGGGTACCAAAATCCCCACCTTGTGTATTAGATGTAGGTGAGGGCTCTCTCAAGATGTGAGAGATTTGGTGCCTTGATGGTGGATGCAAATGGATATGATGGACACACTTATTGATGCATCGCTATCAAGGAGATTTTGGTGAGACAACCACCCATGGTTGGAGCTTTGGAGTTGGTAACAATCTCTAAACTCCTACTTTTTATGTACATGCTAGTTCATTTATCATATTCATAGCATGTTCATGTTTTATGTTTTAATGTGCTTCATGTGGTAAAAACATGCTTAGATGTAATTTTTATCAAAACTTGTATTATACATGTACAAATAGTGAGTTACATTTGATCTATAATATGTTAGCACTTCATACTCATTTGTACCCACATGCACGTGTATAGACTAGATGATTCTCTCATTTAAACTTGTTTTGCCAATTTTCATATTTTTTACGTCATGTATGTGTATTTTGAATTCAAATCTAATAAATATACATGTATACCCGTGAGTCTCTTGCCTTCATGCAAATATCATTAATAGACTCTTTTATGTTTGGGATATGTATGTGTATTGTTAGAATTGGATAAATTATACATATGCCTAGAAGTTTATTGTATTAATAAAAAATGATTTTTCATGTTTTTGTTTTGTTAAAAATGTGACTTATGATCTTTTTGAGCTTAAATGACTATTTTCATAAAAATGCTATTTACATGATCTTTTAACACTCACATCTGCATTTATTAATTCATGACTTAGTTTCATGATCATTTTGAGCTTTATAGATTATAAGTGATTAAATCTTTATGTATTTAGTTATGCTTTATGAAGAACATATGATTTGATGTATTTGAAGGATCTTTAACTAGTTTTCAAAAACTATTTTATACTAGTTATTTATTCTTCAATTAGTTTATAAGATATACACATGATCCTATTTTTTAATCATATGGACAAATTCTTTTGTGTTCTCAATATTTGATGCTTCATAATTTGAATATTAGTTTAAATGTTAATTTTTGTCAACACTAGGATTTATACTTGTACATATTGTGGGCCACAAATAAATCTATAAATGGTTGGGTTTGATTGCTTATTTGTGCCCATTAGGTGTGCTAGTATAGTCTAGTTTTGATTATCCATACATTTTTAAACTTGTATTCCCTTTTTAGATTTGTGTTATGATCATGTGCTTTCATTTCATGTATATGTTTATTTTGCCAAACTTTAAGATATACATGTATACCTCTTGAGTCATTTGCCTTTCATGCAAATCTATATATATGGACTCAATTGTGTTTAGGGATATGTGTGTATACTTCTTGTGTTGTCAAAACATACATATACCTTGAAATATAATTTTTTTTAAAATGAAAAATTTGTGATGATTTTATGCTTTCAAAATTTATGATAATTTCATATTGTCTCACTTAAAGGAATATCGAGCTTTATTGCCATTTTCATGATGCCATGTTCCACATAACACTAGTGCACTCAATTCTTTTGAATATTTTCTCATGAGTATGGTTTCATGAGTTTTATATGGACTTTATGAATATTAGAGTGTTTTAATGCCATGTGATTTACACATATTTCATGAAAAACATTTTTATTTTATTCCTTGATTGAAGGATTCCGTACTAGTTTTCAAACATTTTTATTTAACTAGTTCGAGTTCTTCATGTGGTAGATTATATGATGCATACACTTAAGCTTAATTTTCAATTGGTATCATTAGATATTTTCAATTGGTATCAATATGACTCTTTTTGTATATACTCATATCTATGTATATGTATGTATCAATTTCAATATCAATTGGTATACTCATTTTTCATACATATATATGATTGTTTTGTGCTTGAGCTAAAATTGATTTACATTTTTTAAAGCACAAAGTTGTTTATGCTAAGCTTAATTCAAATATTATTTTTCAAGCTTATGCATTTGTTTTTAAATTGGTATCAATATGGTTGATCATTACTTTACTATTGATCACTATTTTACAATTGATCATTCTCTAATTGATATCAAAATTCAAAATTTGTTTTATTGAGAAAATTCAAATTTTGGTTTATAAGAAAAATTCAAAATTTTTTATTTATATTGCCTATATGCAAGGAGAGCTTAACATCTCTTCTACATATAGATTCATGTTGAGTGTATCTTGTATTGAGGATCTTGACATCTCTTCTTTATACGGTATACGTGTGTAGGGGGAGCTTAACATCTCCTCTTATGCATTGCATATCATGTGTTATGTGAGTTAGGGCTTATCATCCCTTTCTTCATGTAATGCATGTGTGTAGGGAAGTTAACTTAGCGTCTTCCTCTTCATGAATGTATATCGCATATAAACTTTTTTTTGATTGATTTGGCTTACCCCTTCATTGGTTCTTTGTTTCGGACAAATAGGGGGAGAAAAGTTTGTTTTACTTCAACCCCTTTGTTGATGATTGACAAAAAGGGGAGAAGAATTTGTAGTTTATATGCATGTTTTCGAGTAGAATTTATGTTTTTGCTTATATGTTTTGTCTTTGCAAATAGGAGAAAAGATTTGATTTGTTTGCATGCTTATCTCCTTCATTTGCATACATATTTATGAGCATACATTATATATTTATTTATTTTATTGTTATGCATGAGTTAAGGGGGAGCTTCTTTGAAGCTTTACTTTAATCCATGCATATATAACTTCATGAGTTTTGTCATCATCAAAAAGGGGGAGATTGTTGGCCCAAAGGCCCATCACTCTAGTTTTGATGATGATCAACTCATGTAGTTATAGTACTAATGATCTTGTGTTTAATTAGTGACAGATTCATTATCAAGATCTTAGTAGGTGTGGAGCTTCAACAAAGGATTTAAAGTCAAGTTTTGAAGCTAGCACCGGTTGATTCACGAGCCTATGCATCAAGACCACATCAAGATTTAAGCTCGGCGGATCATGTTTGGACCAAGTCAAGAAGATGAGAAGACTTCAAGGGAAGACTTCAAGATCAAGACTTGTGTCTAGGTATAAGATTTTTGTTTTTAGATAAAATAAAATATAAAGGATAGAATAGTTGGTGGATTGCTCAAGTATATATCACACACACACTCTTGATTTAGTTGTCTTTTCATATAAGAATTTTTAGTTTAGAAAAGACTTTTCATTTTGAAAAATACATGTTTGGTTTTTGGTGTTTTCCTATATACATGTTTTAAACCAAAACCATATTTAGAGCTTAATGTCAAAAACATAGATATTTCATCTTAATTGTGTAGTGGATCATATCCATACACACTATGCTTTAATGAGTTCAAAATATCTTGTTTTTTGTATTTGGTGAAGTTTTGAAAAAATAAGTTTTAGAAAATACAAGATTTATAAGAATATTTTCTAACAGTTTTTTCTCCCAGGTGCTGACCCAGAACTGGCTGACAGGCCAGGTCGGTCGACCGCACGGTCGACCGAACCAAGGGCCGGTCGACCGCACGATCGACCGACGTGCACAGAGCCATGCACGTCTGGCAGCTCAGTGGGCCGGTTGACCGATCGGTCGACCGGACCAGAGAGCAGTGCTCTCTGGTATCTGGGTGGTCGACCGGGCGGTCGACCGGAACTGAGAGCAGTGCTCTCTGTTCTTTTCGGTCGACCGGGCGGTCGACCGGAGGCTCCAACGGTCGGATTTTTGACCGTTGGCGGTCGACCGGCCGATCGACCGACAAGTCTGACAGACCCCACGGCTAGTTTTTCTTAGCCTATAAATTTGGGGGTTTGGTCATTGTTTTTGAACAAGATTTTAGGAGAGTTTTGGGCCAGTTTTTCCTACCCTTTCAAAAGAGTTTTCTCCACATATTTGAGAGCAAATACTTCCAATCAAAAGGGGAGTTTTTATCAAGAGTGTTAAAAGTGATTCTTTGAGTTTTTCACCACCAATCTCATCCTTGTTTTTCTCACACACCACTTGAGCTATCCATTGATTATTCATTCTATAGGAGTGTTGTAGTGAGAGTGCTTTTAGGTGATCAAAGTGTTGTGATCACCAAAAGATCTTTTCTTTGTACTTTGAGGCGGCGGGCAAGTGTGCTCGCGGTGGTTTAGAGTTCGGCTGTGAACTCTTGGTTTGAGGTGCGGCCTCGGCAAGCTTGTAGGGCTTGCGTGTGTACGGGACTAGGGAGTCCGAGGGGTGTTGCGGCACCAAGGAGAGATCCATTGGGATCGTGCATAGTGGAAATCCTTCGTGTGTCGAAGGCGGGGATGTAGAGCAAGTGTGCTCGAACCTCGAAACAAATCCCTTGTGTTTGCGATTGCTCATTCTCTCTCTCCTTGTCTCTTATATATCTTGCATGCTTTATTGTCTTTATCATTTACATGCTTGATATATTGTGTGCATAATTGATATACTTGCTTGGGATTGTTTGCTAACACTTGTATTCAACCAAGAGAGCCAACGCGGCACCTCTACTCATATCCAGGGGAATCTTGAGGAGTTAGTCCAGAGCCCTTCACGGGGAATTTGGCTACACTCTTATGTTATACGTGGTGTTTAGTGTAAAAGTTTTAATTAGGTCATAATAGTTTTTAGCTTCCGCATCTTTGTGCATTAAGTGACCATTAGATTAGCCATCACCTATTCACCCCCTAGGTGAGTTTACAGGAAGTGTTGTGTAAGTTTCTTTCTTTTAATTTATCAAAACTAGTTAATATTTATCTTCTTAATTTTATAAAAAGAAAATAAAATTATTATGACAGACTAAACGGTCGACCGCAGCGGTCGGCCGAAATTACCTGAGAGCTCTGACAGATGAAACGGTCGACCGCACCGATCGGCCGGCTACAGAGAAGAATAAAAACATTCTTCCAAGTAAGGTCGGTCGGCCGGAACTCAGATCCGGTCGGCCGGTCTTGCCCAAAACCTGTAAGCAGCAAAGACCCTAAAAAAATATCTAAAAAATGTCTAACAAATAATGAGAAGAATATTTTCAACATACAAAATTTTAAAATATGTTTTAAAACTTCATTAGTTATAATATCAACAAAATTTACACAAGACATTTTAATTTTTAATTTTCCATATAAAAACAAAGGTTTAGAGATGTTGAAGCCGAATACCCGGTGAAGGGCTCTGAACTTCATCCTCGAGATTCCTCTAAATATGAGTTGAGGTGCGCAATTGCCATCTCTAATGTATTTGCTTTAAATATGAATTTTTAAATTTTATTTTAGTTTTTGACAAAATGTGCATAAAGATATATGATCAAAACTAGACATGTGGACACAACAAAAATATGACATAAAGCAAGATAACATGAATTAGAACAAAGCATATACACAAGCATGATAGAAATGTAAGTTTACACTATCACATATTAATGAAACACAAAGGTAAACTAACAATCCTATGCATATGTACATATAAACACAATAAAACGTTTTAAATGGAGAAATTACCAAACCGAGGGTATTCTCCAAAATAGGTGCCTCCATGATAGTGATGCAAGCGCGATGTGATCTTTGTGCTTTGATGCATCCACCACCCGGCACCGTCTCCCCCTAAGTCTTGGAGGATGAAGACTCACCTGTATCAACTAAATTCGGTGTGTCTTTGGCACCCATATCTTTTTGTGTCCTTTAGGATTAGTACCGGGGTGAACCCAAACATGTTTATTATTCATGTTATGTTTAGCAAAATAAAATTTTTCTAAATGGCCTTTGCGGCCACAATGTGTGCAAATATAAATCCTACCACTACCATACATGTGAGCATGCTTGTGAGTGTGTGCATGTTTCCGTGCATGGTGAGTGTTTTCCCTTGGGTTACTCCTTTGGGAAATCTAGAAGCAAATTTATTCAAATCAAATGCACATTTTTTAAGAGTTGAATCTAAAACATCAACCCGTTTTTGAATTTCAATAAAATCATTTTTATTACAAGATACAATGGGGGTTTTCCCTTTACAAGCTAATTTATAGTTTTCAAAATCAATCTTTATTATCTTAAAAGCAATAGACAAATCATTTTTCTCTTTTTAGATTAGCCATCACCTATTCACCCCCTAGGTGAGTTTACAGGAAGCGTTGTGTAAGTTTCTTTCTTTAATTTATCAAAACTAGTTAATATTTATCTTCTTATTTTATAAAAAGAAAATAAAATTATTATGTTAAGTTAAGAAGGAGATGGTAGAAGAAGAGATTGTGATGTTGTTGTTTTATTTATAAAAAATAGGAAAGACTAAAAAAGAAGAATTATAACTCTAAACTAATGAACTGAAAAAGAAAACAAAAAGAGTACTTAACTCTATCGTTTAATCATAACAAAGACTTACCTCTCAGCTTGAAGAAAAACAAAGTAGTAGAAAAGAATAAAAGAAAGTAAGGCTTCGGTGAGATTGAGCACAATAAAGAAAAGTGTGAAACCTCCATTGATTGTCACCTTCAATATAGGCTTCTTGAAGAAAAGATTACTATAGTATCACTCTACAATAACGCTTCTTCTCTTTAATCATGTAACTCTCTCTAGCCTAAAAATAAAATAAAATTTACAATGAAGAAGAAAAGAAAATCTAAACTAAATCTCTCTCTAGAGTGGTGTGTCTTCTACCTTTGAGGTATGAGGGTATTTATAGGAGAAAACTGATTGGTCTCTAATGTTGCATATTTAATATCATATTTCATACTTATTTTAGAATAAAAACCTGCATTGTCCTAATTAATTGCTTAATTTATTTGCAGGCCCATTCTTTAAGGAGATGAAGAAAAATGAGAAACAAATTCTGAATTAAATCAGAGTTAATTCACACTCAGTAAATCGGGAAAAATCAAGAGGTTGAAACTGGTTGAGAAGAATCTCTCAGAATCGATCGGTTGAAGCAAAGATCAAGCAAGTTTGATTCAGATTCTGACTGGATACATTTTAGTATTCGAATCATAACTTTTGCTACAGAATCTCAATTCTGATGATTCAAGATGATCCAGAAAGCAGACTGACAGAGCTATAACTCTTAGATCATTACTAATTATGTCAGTTGTTAAGTATTCAATCAACAAGCCAACAAACAGCAGATCAGAACTGAATATCTCTATCCATTTCTCCTATAATACTGACTAAGGCAAAAGGCAATGCAGAGATAGGACTTAGCCAAGCTTTTCATTTCTAGGTTTAGGTTTTTCTTATGTAACTTGTAGCTTAGGTTAGAAGATGATTCATGTAAGTAAGAGAGAGAGGCTGATGTTGAGAGTGACACCGATGTACTCCTCCTCAGTCTCAGTAGCAATAAAGGTAAACTTGTGTTCGTTTCTTTACTTCCTTTACATCTTTTCGTCTTCACTGGTATGTGAGTCTACAAGTGAACTCTAAAGCAAGTACACCGACGCTACGTGAGAGCCGATAGTTCATGAAGACGTTCTCCTTTCCAAGCTCGCATCACTTCGTTCTTCTATGCTTGACGATAATGTGCAACGAGTTCGAGTTTATGATCTATGCGTTGAACGCCTCCGAAGCAAAATAGAACTTGCAAAAGGTTTCCAAGTAAGTCATCAATCAACCTAGGTAAGTATCTCTTTAATTCTTTTCTTTTCTATCTTAGTTTAGAACACCACTTCAAATCATTTTCATTCTTCTTTACTTCATTTGTACTTTGTCGCTTTCTTTCGTTTTGATTTCACTTCTTCATCTCCGCTTTCTTCTTAACTTTACCTTTAACTTTCTTTTTCATCATAACATAAAACAGAGAAGAACTTTTGCTTATATTCATAACGATTCAATAAAAACTGTAAAGCTTCCATCGCAAACTTGTGGACGACCGCATTAGCCACTTGCTATAGCGAAGTATTGAGCACTTGCACAGTTTATTATTAGATCTGAAATTTTGTATTTTTTTGTGCAGGTTTAGCCTCAATCAAAACCAGAGAAATAAAAGGCGTATGAAGATAGGAAGAGCTGGATATTTCTGAATTTGAATTCTCCTCTTATCTCTAAACTTGATTTGATTTATTTAGAAATTCAATTCTAATCTGCAGCTTGTTGGCATATTAATTGCTGAATATCACTTATCAAATAATAGAATTGAAAAGAGTAATCAATAGACGAATTGTAGCCCTTTACATCTTCTTTCTAGCATCTTGAATCATCAGATTTGAGTTTTGGTAGTGAAAATTATGATTAAAATGCTGAACTGTATCCAGCCTGAATCTGAATCTAAATTGCTTCATCTCATCTGTTAATCTTCTCTCTATCCATTTATCCTCTTAGATTTTCAATTTGTCTTCTAAAATTGATAAGATATCTATTTATCTTCAGTAAAACTGATAGGGTTTTTAAACAATCCATTTTTCTCTTGAAATTAGATGGTATTATCTTATCTAATATATCCAATTTCAGATAAGATAGCTTCTAGAACCTTTGGATTTGAATCTATTCCCTTTCTTTTAAACTTTTGAATTTAATTGGATAAATTTCATGATTATCTTCTCCCTATCATACCTTGCATGAATTAGGACATGAAGACAAGTTATTTGCAATATTCATTATAGAATATAAGTAGGAATGTAATAATATTTATGCAATATTGAAATCACCTAGAGGGGGGTGAATAGGTGATGGCTATATGAAATATGACAATAATGCGGAATTAAAATCTACTTAAAACAATAAGCTCAAATTAAAATGCTTGCAAGATAAAAAGCAATAAGTTAAGCAAGTAATAAAGAGAGATTGAGTTTAGAGAAATTTGAGCAAACGCAAACACGAGGATATGTTTCCGAGGTTCGAGCCACGCTCTACGTCCCCGCCTTCACACTTGAAGGATTTCCACTATTGTTGATCCCACTGGATCTCTAATACAAGGACACACTTGTCCTATCTCTCGTGATGTCGCAACACCACTTGGAGCACGCTAGCTCGCTTGAGGCCGATGCCTCTACAACTTCGCTCAAGAGGAAAATTGATTACACTTGATCACAAAAAGCTCACTTAGCACAATCCTATAACCAATATGTAGAGATAGTACTTGGGATTGTGAAGTGCAAATGACTAGAGTGAAGTAGAGGGATTTGCTTCAAGTAGATGTTTGAAATTTTGGCTTTGATGGAAATCTTTTCTAAAATGAAATGCTTTTGAAAACTTGGAATTTTAGATGCAAATCTTGTAAAAATTGTTATCTTATCATGTTGAAATGACCCACTATATACAGTGAATGAAAAACCAACTACACAGCTTAAAGGATTCGTTGGGGTGAGATCCCAACAAAAAATCTGTCAGAAAATAGAGCTGTTGGAGTCTGTTAGACTTTCTGACAACTGCCGGTCGACCGGGTCGGTCGACCGCCAACGGTCATATTTCTGACCGTTGGGGAAAAACGGTCGGCCGACTCGGTCGACCGAAATAAACAGATAGCACTGATAAGTGCCCGGTCGACCGGGGCAGTCGGCCGACGTGCACAAATGCACAGCCGTGCACGTCGGTCGACTGGGTCGGTCGACCGGACTCTGTCAGATCTGTTTATACAGAGTCTGCAGAAAATGGGAAAGGAAATTTTGGTTTAAAGCACTTTGGTTTAAGGATTTGAAAATAACATTCTAGACCTAATAAAACTAAGAGTATGATCATAGATCAACACTCAAACTGTAAAGTCACCTAGAGGGGGGGTGAATAGGTGATGGCTAATCTAATGGTCACTTAATGCCAAATAATGCAGAAGTTAAAACAATTATGACCAAATAAAACTTATTACACTAAACACTTATGTATAACACAAGAGTGTAGCCGAATTTCCCGTAAAGGGCTCTGGACTAACTCCTCTAGATTCCCCTTGAATGGGTTGAGGTGCCGCGTTGGCTCTCTTGGTTGAATACAAGTGTTAGCAACAATCCCACGCAAGTATAACAATTAAGCACACAAGTATATCATGCATATAAAGATGAACACAATAATAGAATGCAAGATATAAAAGAGACAAAGAGAGAGAGAGAGAGAGAGAGAGAGATAGAGTAAGCAATCACAAACACAAAGGGTTTGTTTCGAGGTTCGAGCACACTTGCTCTACATCCCCGCCTTCGACACACGAAGGATTTCCACTATGCAAGATCCCAATGGATCTCTCCCCGGTGCCGCAACACCTACAAGCCCTCGGACTCCCAAGTCCCGTACACACGCAAGCCCCACAAGCTTGCCGAGGCCGCACCTCGAACCAAAGAGTTCACAACCGAACTCCAAACCACCAACGAGCACACTTGCCCGTCTCCTCAAAGAACAACCGCGAGCACACTTGCCCGCCTTCTCAAATTACAAGAAGAAATCTTGGTGATCTAAACACTTTGATCACCTAACAAACTCTCACAACACAATCCTATGGATAGATAAGGCAATGGATAGCTCAAGTGATTGTGAGAAAAGCAAGGATTGAATCTAAGGTGAAAAACTCAAGAAATCACTTTTATCACTCTTGATAAATTCTTCCCTTTTAATTGGAAGTATTTGCTCTCAAATATGTGGAGAAAACTCTGTTAAAAGGATGGGAAAAACTAGCTTAGAAATCTCCTAAAATCTTATTCCAAAAACAATGACAAGACCTTCAATTTATAGGCTAGGAAAAACTAGCCGTTGGGGTCTGTCAGGCCTGCCGGTCGACCGGCCGGTCGACCGCCAAAGGTCAAAAATCCGACCGTTGGAGCCTCTGGTCGACCACCCGGTCGACCGAAATAAACAGATAGCACTGCTCTCTGAAACGGTCGACCGCCAGGTCGACCGGCCCACTGGGCTGCCGGACGTGCACGGTTCTGTGCACGTCGGTCGACCGCACGGTCGACCTGTCCATGGTTCGGTCGACCGCACGGTCGACTGACCTGGACTGTCAGCCACAGTCTGGGTCAGCACAGTTAAGGGATTTAGAAATAGGTCTTTTTAACTCAATGAAAATCCCATAAATTCTCAGTAAATTCACAAAAATAGTTTCAATGATATACAATGATACACAATCATGCTTGCACAAAATCAAGGCATGTTATAATAGATTTGAACTATTTTTGTAATATGGAAATATTGGTTCATATGAAAAGCTGTATTTTTCAAAACTTGTTTTTCTAAAACTTCTCCAAATACAAAAACAAGATATTTTGAACTCATTAAATCATAGTGTGTATGGATATGATCCACTACACAATTAAGATGAAATATCTATGTTTTTGACATAAGCATAAATATGGTTTTGGTTAAAGGATATATATATAAAAACACCAAAAGCCAAATAGTATTTTTCCAAATGAAAGTCTTTTCTAAAACTGAAAATTCTTTTATGAAAAGACAATTAAATCAAGAGTGTGTGTGTGATATGAGCTTGAGCAATCCACCAACTATTCTATCCTTTACATTTTATCTAAAAACAAAAACTAAATCTTATACCTAGACACAAGTCTTCATCTTGAGGTCTTCCCTTGAAGTCTTCTCATCTTCTTGACTTGGTCTAAATGCAATCCACCGAACTCAAGTCTTGATGTGGTCTTGATGCATAGGCTCATGAATCAACCGGTGCTAGCTTCACAACTTGTCTTTAAATCCTTTGTTGAAGCTCCATACCTACTAAGATCTTTGATAAAGAATCTGTCACTAATTAAACACAAGATCATTAGTACTATAACTACATGAGTTGATCATCATCAAAACTAGAGTGATGGGCCTTTGGGCCAACAATCTCCCCTTTTTGATGATGACAAAACTCATGAAGTTATATATGCATGGATTAAAGTAAAGCTTCAAAGAAGCTCCCCCTTAACTCATGCATACCAAATAAATGATAAAGATATGACAATGAAGCACATGACATGTAATGAAGCACATGACATGTATGCAAATGAATGGAGATAACACAAAACAAATCTTTTTCTCCTATTATTTGCAAACAATAACATATATGCATGCATGACATAAATTCTTCTCCCCCTTAAACAAGGAAAACATGCATATAAAATCCTCAAATTCTTCTCCCCCTTTTTGTCAATCATCAACAAAGGGGTTAAAGCAAATCAAAACAAATTTTTCTCCCCCTTTTTGTTCGAAACAAAGAACCAATGAAGGGGTAAATCAAAATCAATCACTAAAGTTTATATGCGATATACATTCATGAAGAGGAAGACGCTAAGTTAACTTCCCTACACATATGCATTACATGAAGAAGGGATGATAAGCCCCAATTCACATAACACATATTATGTAATGCATAAGAGGAGATGTGAAGCTCCCCCTACACACGTGTATCACATAAAGAAGAGATGTCAAGCTCCTTAATACATAATACACTTAACATGAATCTATATGTGGAAGAGATGTTAAGCTCTCCTTGCATATAGGCAATATTAATCAAAAAATTTTGAATTTTTCTTATAAAACAGAATTTTGAATTCTCTCAATAAAACAAATTTTGAATTTTGATATCAAAGTTGAAATTGATCAACTGTAATATAGTGATCTATTGTAAAGTAATGATCAACCAGTTGTAAAATAATGATCAACCATATTGATACCAATTTAAAAACTAATGCATAAGCTTGAAAAAAATAAGATTTGAATTAAGCTTAGCATTAACAACATTTGTGCTTTTAAAATATGTAACCAATTTTAACTCAAGCACACAACAAATCATATATATGTATGAAAAGAGTATACCAATTGAAGTAGATACATACATATATGGGAAGACAAAGTATGAGTATATACAAAGAAAGTTCATATTGATAACAATTGAAAATAGCCAATGATACCAATAGAAAAATAAGCTTAAGTGTATACGTCATATAATCTACCACATGAAGAATTCGAACTAGTTAAATGAAGATGTTTTAAAACTAGTACGGAATCCTTCAATCAAGAATAAATCAAACACAACAATAAAGCTCAATATTCCTTAAAATGAGATAATTATCAACAATTTGAAAACATGAAAATCATCACAAATCTTTCAATTTTTTTTAAAAATATATTTCAGGATATATGTATGTTTTAACAACACAATAAGTATACATACATATCCCTAAAACACAATTGAGTCCATATATATATTTGCATGAAAGGCAAATGACTCAAGAGATATCCATGTATATCTTATAGTTTGGCAAAATAAACATATACATGAAATGAAATCACATGATCATAACACAAGTCCAAAAATGGGAATACAAGTTTAACAATGTATGAATCATCAAAATTAGGCTATACTAGCACATCTAGTAGGCACAAATAAGCAATCAAACCCAATCATATATAGATTTATTTGTGGCCCACAATATGTACAAGTATAAATCCTAGTGTTGACAAAAGCTAACATTTAAACTAATATTCAAATCATGAAGCATCAAATTTTGAGAACACAAAAATTTTATCCTTAAAAATAGGATCATGTGTATATCAAAAAAAAAATTATTTGAAGAATAAATAACTAGTATAAATTGTTTTTGAACAACTAGTTAAAGATCCTTCAAATACATCAAATCATAGAACATATATTTTTCATAAAACATAACTAAATACATAAAGATTTAATCACTCATAGTCTATAAAGCTCAAAATAATCTTGAAATGAAGATGTGAGTGTTAAAAGATCATGTAAATAGCATTTTTATGAAATAAGTCATTTAAGCTCAAAGAGATCATAAGACATATTTTTAACAAATCAACTCAAAAACATTTTTCATAAAAAAACAATAATCTTCTAGGTATATGTATGATTTATCCAAGTCTAACAATATGCATACATATCCCAAATATAAAAGAGTCTATTAAATGTATTTGCATGAAAGCAAGAGACTCACGGGTATACATGTATATTTATTAGATTTGGATTAATAATACATATACATGAAGTAAAGCATAAAAATTGGCAAAGCATGTATAAATGAGAATCATCAAAACTAGCCTATACATATGCATATAGTGGGTACAAATGAGCATGAAGAGTAATCATATATATAAAACAAATGTAGCTCACTATTTGTACATGTATAAAACTACATCTAAGCATGTTATTACCACATGAAGCACAAAATTTAAAACATGAACATGCTGTGAATATGACATAAATAAATAGCATGAACATAAATAAAATGGGAGTTTAGAGATTGTTATCAACTCCAAAGCTCCAAGTATGGTGGTTGTCCCACCAAAATCTCCTTGATAGCGATGCTCAAATGTGTGTCCATCAAGTCCATTTGCATCCACTACCAAGGCATCAATTTTCTCACGTCTTGAGAGATCCCTCACCTACATCAAAAACATGGGGTGGGGGTTTTGGTACCCATATTTTCTTGGGTCCTTTAGGGTTTAGTCTTGTAAGGAACCCAAAAATTTTTATTCTTAGCAAAATTAAAATGATCTAGCCTATCATAACAAAATTTTGCTAAATGGCCTTTGCGGCCACAATGTGTACAAGTGTACACCTTAGTATGCTTATGTGTAGGAGTATGATCATGTTATGCAACATAAGCAAATGCATGGTTATGATGTGCATGAATGTGTGGAGTTTGTTTCTTTGAAAACATTGACTCCAACCTAGAATGATTAAAAGCACAAGAATTCAAAGTTGAACTAAAACCATCCATTTTATTTTTCAAATCTTTAATCTCATTAGTGGTGGCATGTAAAGCATGATGAGATAAAGAATCATTTTTCTTTTTCTTATGAGAAACAAAATCTTTTTCTTTTTCAACAAATTTTCTTTTCAAAGTAATATTTTCTCGAAAAAACTTCTTTTGTTTTTCCACCAAATCAATCTTATCCTTCAAAATAGTGTTCCCTTCACACAAATCATTTAATTTTGACATGAGGGAAACATTTTCATTTTTCAAAACTTCATTTTCTTTTCTAGACATGCAATTTTATTTCTAAATGAATCTTGTTCAACATGCATGCAATCAAGTTTCTTTTTCAAAATTTTATTATCTTTCTTAATCATGTCATATTTCTCAAGAAGTATTTGACAAAATGAAGTGAGCTCATTATATGACATGTTATCATCTTCTACCTCGGATTCGGTAGTTACCTCAAGGGGGTTATCCCCTTGGACCATATAGCATGCGTTGGAGGTGTCGCTCCCAATGTCCGAATCACTCCCGGCATAATATAGATCCTTTTCGCCGAGGGAGGTGATGATGTTCCAAGATACAAAAGCCGAATCAATGTTAGATACCCTAGATAAATAAGCATCATTTAGGGTACTCTTCAAAGCATTTAGGGCTTTTGCATTAGCCTCAAAATTCTTACCATCTAAACAATATGCATTATTAGTAGTGGCAAGATAGACATGAAATCCTAAGGCCTTGAGGTACAAAGACATCTTAACCTTCCAAATGTGGATGTTAAGAATGTCAAAAGTGGGTGGGGACATGAAGTCCATGGTGTATGTACAAATATTGTGATTAGCCTACAAAGGAGGATCTTTAACTCTAGATTGTTAGACCCAAATCAAGAGCACTAGCTCTGATACCAATTGTAAAGTCACCTAGAGGGGGGTGAATAGGTGATGGCTAATCTAATGGTCACTTAATGTCAAATAATGCGGAAGTTAAAACAATTATGACCAAATAAAACTTTTTACACTAAACACTTATGTATAACACAAGAGTGTAGCCGAATTCCCGTAAAGGGCTCTGGACTAACTCCTCTAGATTCCCCTTGAATGGGTTGAGGTGCCGCGTTGGCTCTCTTGATTGAATACAAGTGTTAGCAACAATCCCATGCAAGTATAACAATTAAGCACACAAGTATATCATGCATATAAAGAGAACACAATAATAGAATGCAAGATATAAAAGAGACAAAGAGAGAGAGAGAGAGAGAGTAAGCAATCGCAAACACAAAGGGTTGTTTCGAGGTTCGAGCACACTTGCTCTACATCCCCGCCTTCGACACACGAAGGATTTCCACTATGCAAGATCCCAATGGATCTCTCCCCGGTGCCGCAACACCTACAAGCCCTCGGACTCTCAAGTCCCGTACACACGCAAGCCCCACAAGCTTGCCGAGGCCGCACCTCGAACCAAAGAGTTCACAACCGAACTCCAAACCACCAACGAGCACACTTGCCCGTCTCCTCAAAGAACAACCGCGAGCACACTTGCCCGCCTTCTCAAATTACAAGAAGAAATCTTGGTGATCTAAACACTTTGATCACCTAACAAACTCTCACAACACAATCCTATGGATAGATAAGGCAATGGATAGCTCAAGTGATTGTGAGAAAAGCAAGGATTGAATCTAAGGTGAAAAACTCAAGAAATTACTTTTATCACTCTTGATAAATTCTTCCCTTTTGATTGGAAGTATTTGCTCTCAAATATGTGGAGAAAACTCTGTTAAAAGGATAGGAAAAACTGGCTTAGAAATCTCCTAAAATCTTATTCCAAAAATAATGACAAGACCCTCAATTTATAGGCTAGAAAAAACTAGCCGTTGGGGTCTGTCAGGCCTGCCGGTCGACCGGCCGGTCGACCGCCAACGGTCAAAAATCCGACCGTTGGAGCCTCCGGTCGACCGCCCGGTCGACCGAAATAAACAGAAAGCACTGCTCTCTGAAACGGTCGACCGCCAGGTCGACCGGCCCACTGGGCTGCTAGACGTGCATGGTTCTGTGCACGTCGGTCGACCGTACGGTCTACCTGTCCATGGTTCGGTCGACTGCACGGTCGACCGACCTGGACTGTCAGCCACAGTCTGGGTCAGCACAGTTAACGGATTTAGAAATAGGTCTTTTTAACTCAATGAAAATCCCATAAATTCTCAGTAAATTCACAAAAAAAGTTTCAATGATATATAATGATACACAAACATGCTTGCACAAAATCAAGGCATGTTATAATAGATTTGAACTATTTTTTTAATATGAAAATATTGGCTCATATGAAAAGCTGTATTTTCCAAAACTTGTTTTTCTAAAACTTCTCCAAATACAAAAACAAGATATTTTGAACTCATTAAATCATAGTATGTATGGATATGATCCACTACACAATTAAGATGAAATATCTATGTTTTTGACATAAGCATAAATATGGTTTTGGTTAAAGGATATATATATATAAAAACACCAAAAGCCAAATAGTATTTTTCCAAATGAAAGTCTTTTCTAAAACTGAAAATTCTTTTATGAAAAGACAATTAAATCAAGAGTGTGTGTGTGATATGAGCTTGAGCAATCCACCAACTATTCTATCCTTTACATTTTATCTAAAAACAAAAACTAAATCGTATACCTAGACACAAGTCTTCATCTTGAAGTCTTCCCTTGAAGTCTTCTCATCTTCTTGACTTGGTCTAAATGCAATCCACCGAGCTCAAGTCTTGATGTGGTCTTGATACATAGGCTCGTGAATCAACCGGTGCTAGCTTCACAACTTGTCTTTAAATCCTTTGTTGAAGCTCCACACCTATTAAGATCTTTGATAAAGAATCTGTCACTAATTAAACACAATATCATTAGTACTATAACTACATGAGTTGATCATCATCAAAACTAGAGTGATGGGCCTTTGGGCCAACACAAACATGTTAGATCACTTTTGGTAAAAATCGTTTTGATAAAATGTTTTTCTAAAACTGGTTTTCCAAAACATGGTATTTCTAAAACTGAGTTAGAAATTCTGAAAAAAAAATAGTTTTGAAGCCATGAAGCAATACTAAGTGTGTGTGAGTGACAATCCCAAATATTCTACCTCTAACATCTAGGTTTTGACAAAATATCTAAAAACAAAAGTAAATTACAAATCTTGATCTTTTCTTCACTGTTTTGATCCCGAAGCTTTTCTACCGTACTAGGCTTGGGAATGCAAATATTTAGCGGCGTCCAAACTTGTGAGTCATGATAGTGGAGCCGTCAAATCAACTTGTTTTTCAACCTGAAATTCTTTTAAACAAGATTGTTAAACACATAACTAAATATGGTTTGTTATCATCAAAATATCGGGCTAATGGCCTTTGGGCCAACAATCTCCCCCTTTTTGATGATGACAAAATATACATAGTTATTACAAATATTTTGGGTGGAGACTTCAAGTGAAGCTCCCCTCAACACATGCATATAATAAAAAGGTACGCAGGCATGGGTAAATAGCACAAATAATAGACAACCATACACATGTCCATGTCAGAAAGTAACTCATGCCACAAATAAACACATGTTCTAAAAACATATAGAAAACACATGTCCACACAAACATCAAATACATGAACATATAGAAAACACATGTCCACACAAACATCAAATACATGTCCAAAATGCTAAAATGTGTCCAACACACACACAAGGTACAAAATACAAAATACTAGCAACAAAATACAAGCCCAAGGAAGTCTCTCCAGAATATCTCTCCCCCTTTTTGACATCATCAACAAAGGGGAAAAGAAAATCACTTCCCATCATCTTCCTCATCACCAGACTCTGACTCTGACTCCTCATCAGAATCACTCTCCTCAGCATCATCACCCGCAGTCATCTCCTCATCACCATCATCATCATCATCATCTGAAGCCTCCTCCTCTGGATCGATCGCTGCAACAGGGGGCTCTGGTGCAGGAGGAGCAGAAGGGGCCCTAGCTGGAAATGGAGGGCCGGAGGAAGGAAGCGGTCGGGCAAATGGCGTGGGGTCTGGACCAAGCATGTTGTACTTCACAAAGAGTGCACTAAATTGCGAATCCATGTATCGCATGGAATCAGCAAAATAGGACATATCATTGCGAAGTCCCTGATAACGAGAGTCCATCTCCGCGCGATGTGCTGCATCCGCCGTAGAAATCTGGGTCAGTCGCTGCTGGATCTCAGCGGTCACCCAAGACTGATGCTCCTGAAACTGAGTACGAAGCTCAGAAGAAATGAAGGCCGGAAGGTCTGAAGGAATGGAAGACCCTGGAGCAGAGGAAGTCCCTGGGACATATGAAGACCCTGGACATGAGCAGGAGGAATAGGAGGCTGCTCAGGAGCGGGATGTCGCATCTTGGCTTGCATCCTCTTCAAAAGAGTGTTGTTCAGGTTCACGGAGGGTTCAGTGGGTATCACAGAGGACAGATCAAAATTGAGTTGTTTAAGGAGATACAAATGAGCATCCCATAAGGCAAGTGCCTTGTGGGGACAAGGACGTGATCAGAGGTCATGTGAGAAATTATGAAGCGGGGATGGGGATGTTTATCTTAATGCCTTTCAGAAGGCAGTAGACAATCAAAGGAACTGGACCCCTAGCATGACTGTATTCACTAGATTTGGGCAGAATGTTATAGAATACAAATTTAGCGAGGACTTGAGCGGTGAGAGTGAATTTATTCACCTCCTCATTCCTCACTAAGCCGGAGTTGTCATCCCCGTGGATTAAAGTTGACGCGGTGAGCGCAGACTCACCGGCCGGATAGACAAAATCATGTAGGTCATAGGAGTAAACATCTACTCCTCCACAGGAGAGATGCAACAAATCAGCAAATTCTTGAAGAGAAATATTTATGTCTCTCCCAAGAACCCTAGACCTAACCCGGTTTCCCTCATAAGCAAGATTGGTATAAAAGTAGGGTATGAGTGAGGTATACACCGGTTCTCTAATAGCCATAAACTGATCTAAAGAATTGTTCCTCAATATTTGTGGGATATTGAGGTGCTCAAAATCTTGAAGGACAACACATCTCCCAGAAATGATGGTTCTCCTTGAAAGGAGGATATACCTATTTTCTGCTAGATCAGAAACAAATGGGGGTTTAGTCCTAGTGGATGAAGATGAAGGGACTACTGATTTTTCCTTCTCAGCCCTAGATCTTTTAGGCATAATTTAAATTTTAGGTTAAAATGAAGATCTAGGTCAAAAACAATATTAGGGCTTGATCTAGACTAGGTGAAAGATAGATCTTGACAAAACTAGGATGAACAATGAGATGGAAAGCAAGATCTAAATAAAAATTAGATTTTTACCTTGATGGTAGAGAGATCAAGAACCCATAACCGAAAAACCCTGAGATTGAACGTAGATCGGGCCTGAAAGAGACGATCCAGCAAAGATTTGAGAGTTTAAAGCTAGGATTAAGGTTGGATTGAAGTGAGATGGTGAGATTAGGGTTTTTAGAGAGAGGGAGAAGAAGAATCGGCTGTGAAAAGTGAGAGAGAGAGAGAGAGAGAGAGAGAAGGGCTTTAAATAGGGTGGGTAAATGACAGAATCCCGTCGCCCGGTCGACCGGTCCGGTCGACCGAAAATACCCGAGAGCTCTGACAGACTAAATGGTCGACCGCAGCGGTCGGCCGAAATTACCCGAGAGCTCTGACAGATGAAACGGTCGACCGCACCGGTCGGCCGGCTACAGAGAAGAATAAAAACATTCTTCCAGGCAAGGTCGGTCGGCCGGAACTCAGATCCGGTCGGCCGGTCTTGCCCAAAACCTGTAAGCAGCAAAGACCCTAAAAAAATATCTAAAAAAAATGTCTAACAAATAATGAAAAGAATATTTTCAACATACAAAATTTTATAATATGTTTTAAAACTTTATTAGTTATAATATCAACAAAATTTACACAAGACATTTTAATTTTTAATTTTTCATATAAAAACAAAGGTTTAGAGATGTTGAAGCCGAATACCCGGTGAAGGGTTCTGAACTTCATCCTCGAGATTCCTCTAAATATGAGTTGAGGTGCGCAATTGCCATCTCTAATGTATTTGCTTTAAATATGAATTTTTAAAAATTTATTTTAGTTTTTGACAAAATGTGTATATAGATATATGATCAAAACTAGACATGTGGACACAACAAAAATATGACATAAAGCAAGATAACATGAATTAGAACAAAGCATATACACAAGCATGATGGAAATGTAAGTTTACACTATCACATATCAATGAAACACAAAGGTAAACTAACAATCCTATGCATATGTATATATAAACACAATAAAACTTTTTAAATGGAGAAATTACCAAACCGAGGGTATTCTCCAAAATAGGTGCCTCCATGATAGTGATGCAAGCGCGATGTGATCTTTGTGCTTTGATGCATCCACCACCCGGGCATCGTCTCCCCCTAAGTCTTGGAGGATGAAGACCCACCTGTATCAACTAAATTCGGTATGTCTTTTGGTACCCATATCTTTTTGTGTTCTTTAGGATTAGTACCGGGGAGAACCCAAACATGTTTATTATTCATGTTATGTTTAGCAAAATAAAATTTTTCTAAATGGCCTTTGCGGTCACAATGTGTGCAAACATAAATCCTACCACTACCATACATGTGAGCATGCTTGTGAGTGTGTGCATGTTTCCGTGCATGGTGAGTGTGTTTCCCATGGGTTACTCCTTTGGAAATCTAGAAGCAAATTTATTCAAATCAAATGCACATTTTTTAAGAGTTGAATCTAAAACATCAACCCGTTTTTGAATTTCAATAAAATCATTTTTATTACATGATACAATGGGGGTTTCCCTTTACAAGCTAATTTATTGTTTTCAAAATCAATCTTTATTTTCTTAAAAGCAATAGACAAATCATTTTTCTCTTTTTAGATTAGCCATCACCTATTCACCCCCTAGGTGAGTTTACAGGAAGCGCTGAGTAAGTTTCTTTCTTTTAATTTATCAAAACTAGTTAATATTATCTTCTTAATTTTATAAAAAGAAAATAAAATTATTATGTTAAGTTAAGAAGGAGATGGTAGAAGAAGAGATTGTGATGTTGTTGTTTTATTTATAAAAAATAGGAAAGACTAAAAAAGAAGAATTATTACTCTAAACTAACTGAAAAAGAAAACAAAAAGAGTACTTAACTCTATCGTTGAATCATAACAAAGACTTACCTCTCAGCTTGAAGAAAAACAAAGTAGTAGAAAAGAATAAAAGAAAGTAAGGCTTCGGTGAGATTGAGCACAATAAAGAAAAATGTGAAACCTCTATTGATTGTCTCCTTCAATATAGGCTTCTTGAAGAAAAGATTACTATAGTGTCACTCTACATTAACGCTTCTTCTCTTTAATCATGTAACTCTCTCTAGTCTAAAAATAAAATAAAAATTACAATGAAGAAGAAAAGAAAATCTAAACTAAATCTCTCTAGAGTGGTGTGTCTTCTACCTTTGAGGTATGAGGATATTTATAGGAGAAAACCAGAGGAATAAAAGGCGTATGAAGATAGGAAGAGCTGGATATTTCTGAATTTGAATTCTCCTCTTATCTCTAAACTTGATTTGATTTATTTAGAAATTCAATTCTAATCTGCAGCTTGTTGGCATATTAATTGCTGAATATCACTTATCAAATAATAGAATTGAAAAGAGTAATCAATAGACGAATTGTAGCCCTTTACATCTTCTTTCTAGCATCTTGAATCATAAGATTTGAGTTTTGGTAGCGAAAATTATGATTAAAATGCTGAACTGTATCCAGCCTGAATCTGAATCTAAATTACTTCATCTCATCTGTTGATCTTCTCTCTATCCATTTATCCTCTTAGATTTTCAATTTGTCTTCTAAAATTGATAAGATATCTATTTATCTTCAGTAAAACTGATAGGGTTTTTAAACAATCCATTTTTCTCTTGAAATTAGATGTTATTATCTTATCTAATATATCCAATTTTCAGATAAGATAGCTTCTAGAACCTTTGGATTTGAATCTATTCCCTTTCTTTTAAACTTTTGAATTTAATTGGATAAATTTCATGATTATCTTCTCCCTATCATACCTTGCATGAATTAGGACATGAAGACAAGTTATTTGCAATATTCATTATAGAATATAAGTAGGAATGTAATAATGTTTATGCAATATTGAAATCACCTAGAGGGGGGTGAATTGGTGATGGCTACATGAAATATGACAATAATGCGGAATTAAAATCTACTTAAAATAATAAGCTCAAATTAAAATGCTTGCAAGATAAAAGCAATAAGTTAAGCAAGTAATAAAGAGAGATTGAGTTTAGAAAATTTGAGCAAACGCAAACACGAGGATATGTTTCCGAGGTTCGAGCCACGCTCTACGTCCCCGCCTTCACACTTGAAGGATTTCCACTATTGTTGATCCCACTGGATCTCCAATACAAGAACACACTTGTCCTATCTCTCGTGATGCCGCAACACCACTTGGAGCACACTTGCTCGCTTGAGGCCATGCCTCTACAACTTCGCTCAAGAAGAAAATTGATTACACTTGATCACAAAAAGCTCACTTAGCACAATCCTATAACCAATATGTAGAGATAGTACTTGGGATTGTGAAGTGCATATGACTAGAGTGAAGTAGAGGGATTTGCTTCAAGTAGGTGTTTGAAAATTTTGGCTTTGATGGAAATCTTTTCTAAAATGAAATGCTTTTGAAAACTTGGAATTTTAGATGCAAATCTTGTAAAAATTGTTATCTTATCATGTTGAAATGAGCCACTATATATAGTGGATGAAAAACCAACTACACAACTTAAAGGATTCGTTGGGGTGAGATCCCAACAAAAAATCTGTAAGAAAATAGAGCTGTTGGAGTCTGTCAGACTTTCTGACAACTGCCGGTCGACCGGGTCGGTCGACCGCCAACGGTCATATTTCTGACCGTTAGGAAAAACGGTCGGCCGACTCGGTCGACCGAAATAAACAGAGAGCACTGATAAGTGCCCGGTCGACCGGGGCGGTCGGCCGACGTGCACACATGCACAGCCGTGCACGTCGGTCGACTGGGTCGGTCGACCGGACTCTGTCAGATCTGTTTATACAGAGTCTGCAGAAAATGGGAAAGGAAATTTTGGTTTAAAGCATTTTGGTTTAAGGATTTGAAAATAAGGTTCTAGACCTAATAAAACTAAGAGTATGATCATAGATCAACACTCAAACATGTTAGATCACTTTTGGTAAAAATCCTTTTGATAAAATGTTTTTCTAAAACTGGTTTTCCAAAACATGGTATTTCTAAAACTGAGTTAGAAATTCTGAAAAAAAATAGTTTTGAAGCCATGAAGCAATACTAAGTGTGTGTGAGTGACAATCCCAGATATTCTACCTCTAACATCTAGGTTTTGACAAAATATCTAAAAACAAAAGTAAATTACAAATCTTGATCTTTTCTTCACTGTTTTGATCCCGAAGCTTTTCTACCGTGCTAGGCTTGGGAATGCAAATATTTAGCGGCGTCCAAACTTGTGAGTCTTGATAGTGGAGCCGTCAAATTAACTTGTTTTTCAACCTGAAATTCTTTTAAACAAGATTGTTAAATACATAACTAAATATGGTTTGTTATCATCAAAATATCGGGCTAATGGCCTTTGGGCCAACAATCTCCCCCTTTTGATGATGACAAAACATACATAGTTATTACAAATATTTTGGGTGGAGACTTCAAGTGAAGCTCCCCCTCAACACATGCATATAATAAAAAGGTACGCAGGCATGGGTAAATAGCACAAATAATAGACAACCATACACATGTCCATGCCAGAAAATAACTCATGCCATAAATAAACACATGTTCATAAAAACATATAGAAAACACATGTCCACACAAACATCAAATACATGAACATATAGAAAACACATGTCCGCACAAACATCAAATACATGTCCAAAATACTAAAATGTGTCCAACACACACACAAGGTACAAAATACAAAATACAAGCAACAAAATACAAGCCCAAGGAAGTCTCTCCAGAATATCTCTCCCCCTTTTTGACATCATCAACAAAGGGGAAAAGAAAATCACTTCCCATCATCTTCCTCATCACCAGACTCTGACTCTGACTCCTCATCAGAATCACTCTCCTCAGCATCATCACCCGCAGCCATCTCCTCATCACCATCATCATCATCATCATCATCATCTGAAGCCTCCTCCTCTGGATCGATCGCTGCAACAGGGGCTCTGGTGCAGGAGGAGCAGAAGGGGCCCTAGCTGGAAATGGAGGGCCGGAGGAAGGAAGCGGTCGGGCAAATGGCGTGGGGTCTGGACCAAGCATGTTGTACTTCACAAAGAGTGCACTAAATTGCGAATCCATGTATCGCATGGAATCAGCAAAATAGGACATATCATTGCGAAGTCCCTGATAACGAGAGTCCATCTCCGCGCGATGTGCTGCATCCGCCGCAGAAATCTGGGTCAGTCGCTGCTGGATCTCAGCGGTCACCCAAGACTGATGCTCCTGAAACTGAGTACGAAGCTCAGAAGAAATGAAGGCCGGAAGGTCTGAAGGAATGGAAGACCCTGGAGCAGAGGAAGTCCCTGGGACAGATGAAGACCCTGGACATGAGCAGGAGGAATAGGAGGCTGCTCAGGAGCGGGATGTCGCATCCTGGCTTGCATCCTCTTCAAAAGAGTGTTGTTCAGGTTCACGGAGGGTTCAGTGGGTATCACAGAGGACAGATCAAAATTGAGTTGTTTAAGGAGATACGAAATGAGCATCCCATAAGGCAAGTGCCTTGTGGGGACAAGGACGTGATCAGAGGTCATGTGAGAAATTATGAAGCGGGGATGTTTATCTTAATGCCTTTCAGAAGGCAGTAGACAATCAAAGGAACTGGACCCCTAGCATGACTGTATTCACTAGATTTGGGCAGAATGTTATAGAATACAAATTTAGCGAGGACTTGAGCGGTGAGAGTGAGTTCACCTCCTCATTCCTCACTAAGCCGGGTTGTCATCCCCGTGGATTAAAGTTGACGCGGTGAGCGCAGACTCACCGGCCGGATAGACAAAATCATGTAGGTCATAGGAGTAAACATCTACTCCTCCACAGGAGAGATGCAACAAATCAGCAAATTCTTGAAGAGAGATATCTATGTCTCTCCCAAGAACCCTAGACCTAACCCGGTTTCCCTCATAAGCAAGATTGGTATAAAAGTAGGGTATGAGTGAGGTATACACCGGTTCTCTAATAGCCATAAACTGATCTAAAGAATTGTTCCTCAATATTTGTGGGATATTGAGGTGCTCAAAATCTTGAAAGACAACACATCTCCCAGAAATGATAGTTCTCCTTGAAAGGAGGATATACCTATTTTCTGCTAGATCAGAAACAAATGGGGGTTTAGTCCTAGTGGATGAAGATGAAGGGACTACTAATTTTCCCTTCTCAGCCCTAGATCTTTTAGGCATAATTTAAATTTTAGGTTAAAATGAATATCTAGGTCAAAAACAATATTAGGGCTTGATCTAGACTAGGTGAAAGATAGATCTTGACAAAACTAGGATGAACAATGAGATGGAAAGCAAGATCTAAATAAAAATTAGATTTTTACCTTGATGGAAGAGAGATCAAGAACCCACAACCGAAAAACCCTGAGATTGAACGTAGATCGGGCCTGAAAGAGACGATCCAGCAAAGATTTCAGAGTTTAAAGCTAGATTAAGGTTGGATTGAAGTGAGATGGTGAGATTAGGGTTTTTAGAGAGAGGGAGAAGAAGAATCGGCTGTGAAAAGTGTGTGTGTGAGAGAGAGAGAGAGAGAGAGAGAGAAGAAGGGCTTTAAATAGGGCGGGTAAATGACAGAATCCCGTCGCCCGGTCGACCGTCCGTCGACCGAAAATACCCGAGAGCTCTGACAGACTAAACGTCGACCGCAGCGGTCGGCCGAAATTACCGAGAGCTCTGACAGATGAAACGGTCGACCGCACCGGTCGGCGGCTACAGAGAAGAATAAAAACATTCTTCCAGGCAAGGTCGGTCGGCCGGAACTCAGATCCGGTCGGCCGGTCTTGCCCAAAACCTATAAGCAGCAAAGACCCTAAAAAAATATCTAAAAAAATGTCTAACAAATAATGAGAAGAATATTTTCAACATACAAAATTTTAAAATGTTTAAAACTTCATTAGTTATAATATCAACAAAATTTACACAAGACATTTTAATTTTTAATTTTCCATATAAAAACAAAGGTTTAGAGATGTTGAAGCCGAATACCCGGTGAAGGGTTCTGAACTTCATCCTCGAGATTCCTCTAAATATGAGTTGAGGTACGCAATTGCCATCTCTAATGTATTTGCTTTAAATATGAATTTTTAAAAATTTATTTTAGTTTTTGAAAAATGTGTATATAGATATATGATCAAAACTAGACATGTGGACACAACAAAAAATATGACATAAAGCAAGATAACATGAATTAGAACAAAGCATATACACAAGCATGATGGAAATGTAAGTTTACACTATCACATATCAATGAAACACAAAGGTAAACTAACAATCCTATGCATATGTATATATAAACACAATAAAACTTTTTAAATGGAGAAATTACCAAACCGAGGGTATTCTCCAAATAGGTGCCTCCATGATAGTGATGCAAGCGCGATGTGATCTTTGTGCTTTGATGCATCCACCACCCGGGCACCGTCTCCCCCTAAGTCTTGGAGGATGAAAACCCACCTGTATCAACTAAATTCGGTGTGTCTTTTGGTACCCATATCTTTTTGTGTCCTTTAGGATTAGTACCGGAGCGAACCCAAACATGTTTATTATTCATGTTATGTTTAGCAAAACAAAATTTTTCTAAATGGCCTTTGCGGCCACAATGTGTGCAAACATAAATCCTACACTACCATACATGTGAGCATGCTTGTGAGTGTGTGCATGTTTCCGTGCATGGTGAGTGTGTTTCCCTTGGGTTTCTCCTTTGGGAAATCTAGAAGCAAATTTATTCAAATCAAATGCATATTTTTTAAGAGTTGAATCTAAAACATCAACCCGTTTTTGAATTTCAATAAAATCATTTTTATTACAAGATACAATGGGGGTTTTCCCTTTACAAGCTAATTTATAGTTTTCAAAATTAATCTTTATTTTCTTAAAAGCAATAGACAAATCATTTTTCTCTTTTTAGATTAGCCATCACCTATTCACCCCCCTAGGTGAGTTTACAGGAAGCGTTGTGTAAGTTTCTTTCTTTTAATTTATCAAAACTAGTTAATATTTATCTTCTTAATTTTATAAAAAGAAAATAAAATTATTATGTTAAGTTAAGAAGGAGATGGTAGAAGAAGAGATTGTGATGTTGTTGTTTTATTTATAAAAATAGGAAAGACTAAAAAAGAAGAATTATAACTCTAAACTAATGAACTGAAAAAGAAAACAAAAAGAGTACTTAACTCTATCGTTGAATCATAACAAAGACTTACCTCTCAGCTTGAAGAAAAACAAAGTAGTAGAAAAGAATAAAAGAAAGTAAGGCTTCGGTGAGATTGAGCACAATAAAGAAAAGTGTGAAACCTCCATTGATTGTCACCTTCAATATAGGTTTCTTGAAGAAAAGATTACTATAGTGTCACTCTACAATAACGCTTCTTCTCTTTAATCATGTAACTCTCTCTAGCCTAAAAATAAAATAAAAATTACAATGAAGAAGAAAAGAAAATCTAAACTAAATCTCTCTCTAGAGTGGTGTGTCTTCTACCTTTGAGGTATGAGGGTATTTATAGGAGAAAACCAGAGGAATAAAAGGCGTATGAAGATAGGAAGAGCTGGATATTTCTGAATTTGAATTCTCCTCTTATCTCTAAACTTGATTTGATTTATTTAGAAATTCAATTCTAATCTGCAGCTTGTTGGCATATTAATTGCTGAATATCACTTATCAAATAATAGAATTGAAAAGAGTAATCAATAGATGAATTGTAGCCCTTTACATCTTCTTTCTAGCATCTTGAATCATCAGATTTGAGTTTTGGTAGCGAAAATTATGATTAAAATGCTGAACTGTATCTAGCCTGAATCTGAATCTAAATTGCTTCATCTCATCTGTTGATCTTCTCTCTATCCATTTATCCTCTTAGATTTTCAATTTGTCTTCTAAAATTGATAAGATATCGATTTCTTCAGTAAAACTGATAGGGTTTTTAAACAATCCATTTTTCTCTTGAAATTAGATGTTATTATCTTATCTAATATATCCAATTTTTAGTTAAGATAGCTTCTAGAACCTTTGGATTTGAATCTATTCCCTTTCTTTTAAACTTTTGAATTTAATTGGATAAATTTCATGATTATCTTCTCCCTATCATACCTTGCATGAATTAGGACATGAAGACATGTTATTTGCAATATTCATTATAGAATATAAGTAGGAACGTAATAATATTTATGCAATATTGAAATCACCTAGAGGGGAGGTGAATAGGTGATGGCTATATGAAATATGACAATAATGCGGAATTAAAATCTACTTAAAATAATAAGCTCAAATTAAAATGCTTGCAAGATAAAAAGCAATAAGTTAAGCAAGTAATAAAGAGAGATTGAGTTTAGAGGAATTTGAGCAAACACAAACACGAGGATATGTTTTCGAGGTTCGAGCCACGCTCTACGTCCCCGCCTTCACACTTGAAGGATTTCCACTATTGTTGATCCTACTGGATCTCCAATACAAGGACACACTTGTCCTATCTCTCGTGATGTCGCAACACCACTTGGAGCATACTAGCTCGCTTGAGGCCGATGCCTCTACAACTTCGCTCAGGAAGAAAATTGATCACACTTGATCACAAAAAGCTCACTTAGCACAATCCTATAACCAATATGTAGAGATAGTACTTGGGATTGTGAAGTGCAAATGACTAGAGTGAAGTAGAGGGATTTGCTTCAAGTAGTGTTTGGAAATTTTGGCTTTGATGGAAATCTTTTCTAAAATGAAATGCTTTTGAAAACTTGGAATTTTAGATGCAAATCTTGTAAAAATTGTTATCTTATCATGTTGAAATGACCCACTATATATAGTGGATGAAAAACCAACTACACAGCTTAAAGGATTCGTTGGGGGTGAGATCCCAACAAAAAATCTGTCAGAAAATAGAGCTGTTGGAGTCTGTCAGACTTTCTGACAACTGTCCGGTCGACCAGGTCAGTCGACCGCCAACGGTCATATTTCTGACCGTTGGGGAAAAACGGTCGGCCGACTCGGTCGACCGAAATAAACAGAGAGCACTGACAAGTGCCCAGTCGACCGGGCGGTCGGCCGAGAGCACTGACAAGTGCCCGGTCGACCGGGGCGGTCGGCTGACGTGCACACATGCACAGCCGTGCACGTCGGTCGACTGGGTCGGTCGACCGGACTCTGTCAGATCTGTTTATACAGAGTTTGCAGAAAATGGGAAAGGAAATTTTGGTTTAAAGCATTTTGGTTTAAGGATTTGAAAATAAGGTTCTAGACCTAATAAAACTAAGAGTATGATCATAGATCAACACTCAAACATGTTAGATCACTTTTGGTAAAAATCCTTTTGATAAAATATTTTCTAAAACTGGTTTTTCCAAAACATGGTATTTCTAAAACTGAGTTAGAAATTCAAAAAAAATAGTTTTGAAGCCATGAAGCAATACTAAGTGTGTGTGAGTGACAATCCCAAATATTCTACCTCTAACATCTAGGTTTTGACAAAATATCTAAAAACAAAAGTAAATTACAAATCTTGATCTTTTCTTCACTGTTTTGATCCTGAAGCTTTTCTACCGTGCTAGGCTTGGGAATGCAAATCTTTAGCGGCGTCCAAACTTGTGAGTCTTGATAGTGGAGCCGTCAAATCAACTTGTTTTTCAACCTGAACTTCTTTTAAACAAGATTGTTAAGCACATAACTAAATATGGTTTGTTATCATCAAAATATCGGGCTAATGGCCTTTGGGCCAACAAATATATGTGTTCAAACAGGAGGTTTAACTCAATCTTAAATTAATATGGGAATTCAATTCTAAATTGATTTGTAGCAAGTCAGCATTTTGATTGCTGAATATAACTCATCAGACGACTGAATTGAATAAAGTAGTCAATATAAGAATTGTAGCCCTTTATGTTATCTCTCTATCAACTTGAATCATCAGATTTGAATTTCTGTAGCGAAAGTTAAGTTATGATCCAAATACTAAGAGGTGTCCAGTCTGAATTGATTTTGAACTCCATTTAATTTGATTTGAACTCCATTTAATTTGAATTATCCTCCTTATCTCCAATTAGGATTAACCTTATCCCATCCATCTTTTAGAAATATATCTCTTGATTTTAAATTTGAATTGTTAAGTTGATGATTTATTCTTTCCTCCTCTTGATTTCAAATTAATTTAAATTGAAACTCAAATTTAGATAGGATTAGGGATAAAATAGAAGCTTCTTATATTCTTATATTCTCATTTAAGTAACTACATACCATAATAAAAAAGAGAGTTAAATAGCAATGTTAAATAAAGAATAATCAAGGATAAATGTGCAAATGTGACAATAATAATACAAATTGAGATGCAATCACGTAGCTGTACCTCGCACTGCTGTATGCCAGCGGCCACCACCGCTACTTCCGCTGCTCCCCTTCTCTTTTTCTCTCTCACGTTCTCTCTCCCCCTCTCTATTGGATATAAACCCATTAACCCAAACCCCTAACCCAAAACCAATCACTTGAGTTATTGGGTTGGGTTATTGGATCTAAACTCGACCCGTTAGCAATCCAAACCTACTTAAAAACTAAAGGAAGGTAAATTTTACACAAAACCCTTTGGTAACTTAAAATATTTGCATTTTAGATTTTATTAATTACATATCTAACACATTTAATGATTTTAGTGTTTGGGCGATATCTTAACCATCCGGAGTTCAATTTGGACGATTCTCGAGCCATTGCGATCGTAAAAAAATGAGCTATATTTTTATGATAACTATGTGAGTGTTTTTCTTTTATATGTCATATTTTAATGTGTTGTATAAAATTCATTTATTAAATTGTATTTATCGACTAATAAATCATGTGGCTGGTAAACCACTTCAATTAAAATATGCGTGAGTGTTTATTTTTAAAATTCTTTTAAATTGAACATATTTTAAATTAAATATGAGTACTTTTAAAACATTCTTGAGTAGATCCTAGTAAATAATTATTTATTGATATAAAAATCACGTCAAATTAAATAATATTTTATTATGAATAAATAAGTTTTAATATAAAAATCTTATTGACCTAAATAATGTTTTATTAAAAATAAGTAATGTGGTATAATGATTTATCTATTGTTTAATAAAACAATGACAATCCTTATTTAAAATAAAGTATAATAAATTGTAAATTAGTTATCTTGTTCTAAAAAGACACCTGTAGGACTATCAGAAAATATTATAAATGTTGACAGGTGATTGAATAATAAGATAAATTGTACACCACTGATTTTATATTTATTCATTAATATGGAAACATATGTTATTTTGCATGTTATCCTGTTACATAGATTCACATGTATGCATTCTCTGATTGTTCATATTTTCTTGTTACATGAATTATTGTTACTTGGACATTCTTATATTACTGTCACATGAATATTTTTGAATACAGTTATATGATTGTTTTCTATACCACTGATATTGATATGACACTCATGTTACTTGGACATACTAGCAACTAACTTAAGATGTGCGAAATTAAGTGTCACAAAGAACAAAGTACCACATCACACATGTGGCGAGGGCCACCTCTTGGACCCGTGGGGGCCACCACTAAAATCCCACATCTTGGATCTCATGCCTCCTGTTACATGTTATTAGCACTGTTGTTACTATGCAATTTAAAAATAACAAATATGATGAGAATGAGGAGACTTGACGGTCGATTAGGTTTTATCGGGTGGATATCTATAGATCCATATTAGTCCCATTGCAAGGTGAAAATACACCTAGAGGGGGGTGAATAGGTGTACAAGCTAATCTAATGCTAATGATGCGGAATTAAAAACTATTTAAGCAAACTAAAACTATTAAGCTAAACACACAAGGTATAACACAAGAGTGTAGCCGAATTCCTGGTGAATGGCTCTGGACTATCTCCTCAGAGATTCCTCTAGATTAAGAGTTGAGGTGCCACTATGGCTCTCTTGGTTGAATACAAGTGTGAGCAAACAATCTCAAGTATATAACAATAGAGCACAAGATATATCAAGCATATAACGATATAAGTAATGTAAGCATGCAAGATATGTAAACACAAGTGAGAAAGAGAGCAATCGCAAACACGGGAGATTTGTTTCGAGGTTCGAGCACCCTCACTCATCGTCCCCGCCTTCAACAGTATGAAGGATTTTCACTAAAAACCGACCTCGCAAGATCACTCGGTGCCGCAACACCTACAACGAGTTCACACTAGAATTCCGAACCCGCATGTCTCTCACTTGTTCCCGCAAGAACAAACACACACAAGCACACTAGCTTGCCGAGGCCGCACCTCTTACAACTCCTCCAACCACATTCAGAACACTTGGTGATCACTTCACTTGATCACCACAACACTTATCACCGAGGCCACCGCTCTACAACACTTCACAATAAAAGGATGTAAACTTGTGATCACTTCTCTTGATCACAAAA
>JAVJIF010003341.1:0-134200 GCA_038442645.1 Agave tequilana | reverse complement strand
CCCATAGTCGACACGCACCAAGTGGCTGCAGTCTCTTTTTGCCCGTCAAATTCTGTGCATGGCCCAATGACCTAATGGGAGAGAGATTCGTCAGAAACCTAACCCTAATTACTCACTTGTTTGGAGTAATTCTTCGTCGGCAAAAAAAAAAAAAAAATCTTAATGTGCAAGTCCTTCATTTTCAATGAAATGGGAGAGACGTGTGTGAGCTGGTCACTAATAAAGCAAATTTGGAGGGTGGATTTGGGTAACCAATCAGAGATTACCAACATAATCCGTGTTTGGTAATGACTAATGATGAGGATGCGAGTAGAAGGAAAGATTTGAATGATATGTATAAAGCATAATGATGTTAATTTGGGTGAACTGTCAAACTCAAAGTACTAAGAGAGTTTGACTTGTGAAAATTAATATTAATGCCAAAGTGATACTAATTAGAGATTGATAATGATCACAGCACACTAAGGCCTGACTCATTAGCCAAAAAAAAAAAAAAAACTAGAAAGAAAATTTTGAGAGAGATTAGGTTGCAAGAAGTTCTAGGTTTGTTATATCGTTTTTATAGAAAATATGTTTTGTACCGGTGTATTATCGAATCACGGTGTGCCTGTGTTTGTGTCTGTGCTTTTGAGCTAAATGTGCAAAACGACAGTTGCACTCTTTTTCTCAGTACGAGGGAACCGCGGAGCCTCTGATCGCTACTGTTGCGGGTTTCACGGACAATTTTTTGCTTTTCAAATTTTGACATCCAAACACACCGAGTGAGAAAGAGGTCGAGACTAACATGTGTCAGAGTTTCCGCTCTAAATAAACCTTGCAATATCAAAATCCAAACTCAACAAGAACACACAGGTGGGATCTAAACCACAAGCCTTTGCTACATATTGAATCAAAGTACTAATGAAAGACATCAGTGACACTCACATCAAGTGCAGGAGCAAGCCATGGCCCATGGATATCTCTCGGAGAAGATGGGTTTGGTTGCGGTTGAGATTCTTCAGAACCCAAAGGTCCACACTGATCACTACAAGGCCTCTCTCTGTCTCAGTCTCACTTGTAACTTTTGTTGAGCTTGAGCTTCAACCGCACTTGTTTTATAATTTCTAGTTGACAAAGAAAAAAAAGAAGGGAGCTTTTGTACAAATCGAGCACAATCAGGGGTGGACTCACGTACAGCTCAGTATGGGCGGACACCGATACTGGATTTATAAAATAATAAAATAAAAGCATCAACAATCCTTTGTTTTTGTTTGAAATTTAACATCCAAGTACTTGGAAGATGGTCTGAAAACCACTCTGTGTAGGTGCTGAAAATTGGGCTGAGCCCGGCCTGGGTGCGGCCCAGTTAGGCCTGCGCATGCAGTTGGTCTCGATTCTTAATTGGGCTGGGTTGGGCTAAGATAAGTGGGCTGATGGGGCGAAATGAAGTGTGTGTTCAAAAACTTTTAACCTTGTTTCAAGGGATTTGAGCAAGAAGTAAATAATTATATTGATTTCTTTCATACATGTTGGATTATTACGATATGTATGTAATATTAAAATAAATTTCATAAAATATTGAATCTCTTATGTAATATTATTGTGAAAATCTCGACTGTTATAAATGAAAGAAAGCATATATTTGACTAAATAGTACATATTTTATAGTTAACACAACAAAGTAATTTATTCATAACACATAAATATCGGCATTTTCACTTATTTTGTTTAACTATTTTTAACTTTATTAATTTACAAACTCTATATATTGTACTAAATTTAGTTACAGATTACGTAAGAATGTGAATTTGATGATAATTGCCTGAATACGACACATTTTGCTTATAAATGGATTCGGGCTGACATCCAAACTCAATATGTAAACGAGTTAGGATTGGGCTGAAAAGTTTTAAGCGGACCTGATTCGAGCTCATAGGCCTTCACTTTGGCCCATTATCACCATAGATTCAGTGATAGGACTTTTTTTTTTTTTTTCCAAAATAGAATAGAGATCACCCTCCAGTCTACACTGGAAAATAATCCTACTGTTGCTAACTTTTGTTGCCAAACAGGACCAAATTGTGTTTGGTCCACCTTAGTTGGAGTAACATGCAGCTCCAACAATCGTGTAAGTAGGGGCGTAAACGGGTCAGGGTCAAGTCGAATCCTTTCTTACCTGAACTCGAACCTTAACCAATAAGAAATTCGGGTTAGGTAGAACCCTCTTGTTATTTCTCAAACTGCCTCTGTTTAGGAATTCCTTCTCACCTAGTTTCGAAAATTCCTTGAGAGGAAGGAAGATATTAGGGTATCAACACCCTAATTAGAGAAGTAGTTCTCTGAATTTTTGGAAACAAGAGAGTAGATCTCTGTCCTTAGCGTCTCTCCTCTCTTTTTCGAGCCGTGTGTCTTTGTATACTCTGGGCTATTTATTGGGAGAGCAGTGGTATAATTATCCCTTAAAGTCTAGAAACAGATTGAGTCAACCTGTTTAAATATAGAAATTAGCCTTACCGCGAGGCTAGAATCAGCTTTTGCGAAGTTAGAAATAGCAGGTAATGTTGATCTCCTGATCCGTTTTGATTCTTTCCAAATAACTGAAAGATCTCCCCTGATCTTCTTACTTGTTTTAGGAGAGTCAAGAGATTATGTTAAACAACTGCCAAATTTGATCTCGGATTTGATCTCGATTAGATTTGATCTTGAATAGATTCGATCTCATCTGGATTCGAATTTTAAATAAGTTTATCAAAGTTCCAATGAGGGTTATTTTCTAAAGTGTATTTCAATTTTATTAGATGCAAAATAAAAAAATTATATATTTTGTTTTCATAATAATATGATTATGTTTTTTTTTAATTTTATCAATTTAATACAGTGAAATATATGTATCATATTATAACATTTACTCTCTTTTCTGATTTGTTAATAATCTAGTTGTGAAAGTGCCTGAAAACCAAACCAAGACTCTAAAATCCTACCAAGGTTTTGGGGATAGAGAAGAATCTTCAATACTCCTGGGTTGGAATTGAATCACACTTTCACCCCAAAAGTGAGGCCAACTCCTTCCAATCTTTTTGGTTGGGCTCGAATCTTTCGGCCTAACTTTAGCTCCAGCAAGGCTATAACATCTGAAATAGATTGACATGTCTTTTCTATTTCTCTTTTTTTCTTTTTCTAAAACTCTTCGCAACTCACTCTCATTTCATGACAATATAGTGTTTGCCACAGACAAATCATGCACTTTATGAAAGTTATATAAAAAAAAAGAATTACTTTATAAAAGACTAATTAATTAGACCACTTGATTCATAGTTAATACTGAAAAAGATACAATAAACATACTCAATAGGGGTTTAATTAAAAACACATGAGGGAGTTGAGACACATGAGCTAGCCAGTGAGAAGTATAAAGAGTAGATTTTAAGAGCGACTACACTTGAGTTGCTGGTTTGCTCAACCCACAAAATGCTTCCAGCTGAGGGTTGGCCACCCGGCCCTCCTCGGAGAAGCAGAAGTTTACGTAGCTGCCGTAGTCGTAGGGCCTGTAGAGCGGCGGGTGGTCGGCGTCGTCGACGAGCTCAGGCGGTGCCTGTATCACGGCGTCGTCGTTCGGGATCGAGAAGAAGATGGTGGAGTACCTGGTGACCTTACCACCCACCATGATGCGGTGCAAGGGTGAGTACACTCGCCCGTTGGTCCATGCCTGCGTTCAAACAATGCCATCATCGATCATTTTCTCAAGAAACAGTCTACGTAGTATCTAAACGTAAGCAAATAATCTTATATGAGCTGTACTTAGAAAGAAAGAGTATCTGATTTGAAATAAGTGAGCTAAACTGTAAGAATTTATTTTGGCTATCAGGTTAGGATCCAGTCAGAATTAAGCTTAGAGGTTTAAATCTAAAAAACAGCAGGATCTATTTCTAGAATGAGTAGGCTGCTGAAAACTCCTAAAAAAACTTCTGTGCACTGTTGAAATGAGTAGGAAATCTCCTTGTGGCATTAACTTCAATAGAAAATAGATTATATTATTACAAGTTTTGACAAATTCTTTTCTGTTATTGAATTTAGAAAAGAACTCATTTGTGCTAGCTAAGATATAGTAAAACACTCTGTCCCTTATCTTAGACTCGATAAGAATTACTAAAGTATATGAGTGTTTTCTACTAAAGTTGATAATACAAAAGGGTTTTCTATTCATTTTAAGTGTTGTTCCTAATGTTGTATTTCTAAATATATTCAGATAATTTTGGTTTAGAAAAAAATTAAAGTTTTAAACATACAACAATCATGTGATAATTCTACTGTAATAAAATCAGAATAAATAAATAAATAATAGGAGAATGAAAATAGACCCGTCTTATTGCTCAGGTGTTGTCGTGATCGACGTCCAATAATAATAAAGCCTCGAGACCCAGCTTGAGCGTGAGTTTGACTCTCTGCTCAGATGAAGATCGGTTGCCCAAAAGATTATTGTAAAACCAAGAAAACTGAGAGTAATAAAAATAGAGTTCCTCGGCTGCAGGTTGCATACCACAGGTTGCATGCCAAAGAAACTTAACGGGGTGAGAAGAGAGAGTAATATTCCTGTGTCGGATTTTGTGCCAACAGTTGAGTTGTTGGAACTGTAATGCGGATCTCGAGGATCTGGAAAACCATCAAAATAAAGGCAAAAACCCAGGTTGGGCTCGACGTGCGCGTATGGTGTATTGGACCCGTATCCAATAAATCATAACAATTTGATGAAGAAGATTTGGTATATAAACCACATATATTTCCATATCCTATCAAATATGGGATTAAATGAATAGGCCAAAGGACTACTCTAGGAAAAATCAAACTTTTCTCTTAATTTTATTCATTCAGCCATGTTAGATACTCTTCTCTAACATGTGATACATTGTATCTAGACATGCATACTATTATACAGACATGTGATATATTGTATCTAGATATATATACTTTCCTTATCTCACTCTCCACTTGTATATATATAGATATAATCTCTTGGTGAATGACGTACAAAAATTCCTTCTTGTTCAAATTATCAAACCCCAACAAATAGTACAAGAGTTTCGTTTCATGAAAGATGGATAGTTCAAAAGAATTTTCTACATTTATCATTTTAGAAATTCATACCTTACATGGAATATCAGACCGACCTTAGGGAACCAGATACATCGAATTTGCATCAAGTTGTTGCACCATCGCCACCACAAGTTGGAACGATAATTAAAAATTCTAAACTTTTATTAAAAACATCTGCAGTGTCGCTTTGGTAAGTAGGATTAAAAAAAAAAAAAATCAAACTACTATTTTTGGAAGCATTGAAAAATTTAATCACGTGCTTCCCCGAGGACCGTCACCGCATACGGGCAATGCACATATTGCGGAATGTATTGACCATATCTAGGCTACAGTCCAAAAGTATATATATTATTATCTGCGTGGTCCATGCGTCTCCATTATTGATGACGCAAGTGGAGCACTGAATATTTTGAAATTGGTAGATTAATTCAGCTATGGTTTACTGGTTTTTCAAATTTATCAGACATTAATTTGAATGATCCGAGGACTGAAAATGGGGCGGGGGACATTGATTCTAGGACAGGTCAATCGAGAAGAAGTTTTCTCACATGGCTCATTCAGAAATTTTATTTATTCATCCGCTCGTCTGTGCGTCTTGATTTGAGAGAGAGAGCAGAGACAATCCTCTCTTTCTTCGGGCCTGTTTGGTTAAGGGTGAAAGTGAGGAAGTGAAGAAGTGAGGAAGTGCTAATAGTTCCCTTTGAAATTTAGAAATTGGTTAGTACGTTTTTCCGTATTTGGATGTTGTTGGGAGGTGTGGTTTGAAAAATGTTATGCATTTTCTGGTGTTTGAATGGTAATGTGAAATTGAAAGAAGAAAAGTTGACCACAAAGTTGACCGCAAAATAATATTAAAATAAAAATTAAGAAAAATAAAAAATGGACTGTAATTAAAATGTAAGTGAGATTTACCTGATCAAAAAATTAACTATTTTGTGTTACAACTTATTATAAATGAGATTTATATGACCACAAAATTAACTTAGTATTCTGAAAGTGAGAAAATAATTATGTAAAAGAGAAACGAGAGAGAAAGAAAGAGGGTTTTTTTTTTTTTTTTTTCTGGTGTTTGAAGAGATAAGAAAGTGAGCAATTATACTTCCGCCCACTTCCTTCATCTCTCAACCTCCCTTTCTTTTTTCTTTATCCTCCTCATTTTCTTTCTGATTGTTTGGTTGATTTTTCAACAGAAATAATAATATACTACCATATATTTTATTGTCCCGCAGAAGCAAGATGGATAGAATTTTGTGAGGAAAAATATGAGCCACATGCGAATTAAAAAAAAGAAAGAAATTCAACATTATTTAATAGAAAAGAGAAAAGTCGGCAAATTGTTACCTGAAGAGCATCACCGGCGATCATAATGACGGAATCAGCGGAAGGCGTCGCAGGGTACCACACCCCATCCCCTGCTCTCCATCTCCAGCCCGTCAACCTGGTCCTGACAAACAATGGCCGTGGTGTTCTTGTCCCGGTGAGGGATCAACCCTAGGTTTCTCTCCCCGTCAGCCGCCGGAGCTTTGTATTCCGACATCCTCAGCGAGTACTTGCTCACGTCCAATATCGACTTGTAGAATTCCTCCGCGCCCACGCTCTCAAACACCATCCGCATCACCATTTGGTCGAGCTCAGCCAGTGTTTCCGAAAGATCGCGCACCGTTTTGCTGCCCGACGAGCAAAACCAGCCAGGTTTTGTTTTAGCATTATGGTTTTCTATTCAATGGAAACAGGATCGGGAAGAAGAAGATGATACCTGAAGGCAGCATTTCCTTGTGGCCACATTAGGGTGGTGAAGGAGTGGAGTCCTTGGGGACGCAAGACATCCATGACAGCGAGGCTCTCGTAGTGCGGGGTGTAGGGGTTGGGCCGAGGTACGCGTGGAAGGGCTTGTTGGAGGTGTTCTTGACCTTGGTCTCGACCGGAAGCGCGAACAGCTCCTTCATTGAGTTGTCGAAGACGGCGCTGCGGAGCTCCGGGGTGACCTTGGGGAACACGGCCTCGAAGCAACCGTAGCTTGCCAGGGCCTCCATCACTTGGGATCGGACCGCCGCCCAGGCCTCGGTCCCCTCGCTCCCAGGGCCGACACCGGAGAAGTCGATCTTGGGGAGGGTGACGGCTGGTTGAGTCTCAGATCCCATCTCCCCTCTCTCTCTCTCTCTCTCTCTCTGTGTGTGCTGGCGTTTTATGTGTTTGAGGTTGTGAAATTTAGAGACAATTAGTGAGAGAGAGAGGGGCAGTGCACATGTTAATAAAAAACTATATGCGCGTGCAGCGCGCGCATATAAAGAAATGGTGGCAACAATTGAAAGTGAATGCATTGGCCGATAGCAGAGATGCCGGCCTTGGGGTGGTTGATGGCCGATGGAGCCTCAGATCCCATCTTTGTTTGCTCGGATCTCAGTTGCTCTGATATTAGTACCTGTGTCGGTGAGATTAAGAAATTTAGAGACAATCACAGCGGAAATGCTCATCTTAATTAGACAAAATATATATATATACATATATGCGCGCGCTAATAAAACAAATTCCATCAATACAAATGGGTTTAAATTTTAGTAGCAATTGCTTGTATGTCAGTTTTGTTGTTCTTAAGGAAAGTCCGCAGACTCAGCATTAAAGAGAGAGAAACAATGGAATGGGGGCCCACAAAAAAAAAAAAAGAAAGGGCAATGAAGTATGGGAATCTGGGATCTGGCTCACCAGGTCGAGTCCAGTGCCTGATCTGGATCTGAAGTTTGAGAGAGGTTAATCGGGTGCGTCGTGTGCCTGGAATGACATTCAAGATAGTAAGGTGTGTTTGGTATAGGGAAATTTACTGGAGTTTAAGATTCCCAGGTAAAAATTTTCATGTTCGGTGTAAACTTACTCAATATTCTCGGCGATAAGAAAAAAATTTATTTTTCAGAATAGTCATTTTTATTCTTCTCATTTTTCATGCCTTCTTTTGTCTATTCTAACATAACAACCATTGCCACCACCGCGACTACCACCTACCCTACCACCCCTACAAACCGTCGTCGCCACCACCACAGCAATCGGTGACAGTTAATTGCTGACCGCCACCGCCATTCTTCAACCACCATCACCACCAACCGCCAATCATCGATTGTCGCCACCACCAAAAACCGCCGACCCCTAATAACCGTCGCAGCCACAACCAGTGATCATTGATCGCTAACCACCGCCATCGCCGCTCCAATTACCAACCGCCACAACCGCCCACCACGTCCAACTGACACCACCACACGCCGCTGTCGCCGCCACCGCAATCGGTAACCATTGATCGCTGACCACCACCATCGTTGCCCCAATCGCCGACTGCCACTACTGATAGTCAATCACAATCGCGGATCGTCAACCATCACCACCCCAATCGATAGCCAGCCACCACTGACCATCGATAGCCAGCCACCTCCACCACTCCTAATCATTGACAAATGCCGCCGACTGTCACCACCGTCGTTACTTTCGCTACTTCACTTACTGTTACTAGCTTCTCACTAAAAGATTAGTTTGGAAAAATTATATTCAGTGATGTCATATTCCCAAAAATATTTTTAATGTACCAAGCACAAGAATAATTTATTGTCTAAAATATCTTAATTATACTTGACATGATAGTGCAATATTCTTAGGAATTTAATACCTAAGAATTCAATTCCTAAATGGTAGAAATATTACCTTCTGCGTACCAAATGCACCCTAGAGTCATTAGAGGATCGGGTCTAGGTCCACTACAACATGACAGTTTAAAACCGATGTTAAACAGCAATGGTAGTGGGTCAAAAATCACAGTCTATCCGGGTGACGTTATAAGTTGCGAAAGTTTAAAACTGTCGTGAAAGTACCTCAATTTTTTTTAAAAATACTTTTAACGTAATTCCCTAGCTTTTCGTCCTCCTCATCTATTCTTGCCGGTAATTCCCTTGTCCTCCTCGTGATCCCTTATCCTCCTCTTCCATCCCTCCTGGCGATCACCTCGTCATTCTCGACCACAAAGAATAAGAAAAAATCAAGAAATACTCTAGCACAATCAAAGAATTAATTTCATTGAGTAAAGTTTTAACTTTTAAAATCACAATAGATCACTTTCAGTGGTTCTCCTATAGATAGATCTAAATTAGATCAAACAGATATCATAATCAGCCCCAAAATTTGAAATCATACCCTTCTTCTTCTTCATCCAATAAAAATTTCATAATTAACCCCAAAATTTGAAATCATTAAACAATTTATGAACTCACTTTGATGAACGAGGGGGAGAGATGAACTTGTCTTGATCGAAGATCGAACTGTATCTTTTAGATCGAAGATCGAAGATTGACTCGCCTTGATGAACGAGGGAAACTCACCTTAATGAACTCCCCTTGATCAAAGAACAAACTGCATCTTTCAGATTGAAGAATGAGGGGAGAGAGATGAACTCACCTCGTGATTGAACTCGCCCTGATGAACGAGGGGGAAAAGAGATGAAACTTGCCTGGTGATTGAGGTGAGAGAGATTACCTTGATGAACGAGGGGAGAGAGAAATTGAACTCGCTTTGATGAACTCGCTTTGAATGAAGAATGTTCTTTCGGATCGAAGAACGAAGGGGGGAAGAGAGAGATGGGTTGAGGGAGATAGAGATGATTTGAAAACAGAATACAAAGGGCGACCGCTTTTACGTCCCGACATTTTCAATGCAAATCGCTGTGAAATGTGTCGCTTATTTTCAAAATTGTACTAGTGATTAGTTTTTACGGCGGTTCTTCAAAGAACCGCCGTAAGACTAATATATTATGACAGTTATTTTCATAACCATCATTAAAGATCTAAAGCCTTCAATTAACTTTTACAGTTGTTCTTCAAAGTACCGCCTAAAACTAATATATTTCAATGGTTATTAAAATAACCGTCATAAAAAATTCAAACGCAAATTTGTGTATCTTTCATGAACTTTTAAAATTGTCATCGTCTTTTGATGCGCGTCAGTTGCAACTCAAATTGACGTGAAACAGGTGATGTGGAAACCAAATCTGCTCTGACGGTTCGATCAAAGTTCCTTTGACGGTCAAGTCAGAATCAGAGATGAGTGTATCCATAACAACAATAAACACAAGGAGGTTAAAGTAAATGATACTACATATCTCTATTGATTCGAGCGAAGCCTTTTATTTATATTTGAAGGGGTAATTAGATATCCTGGTGAGAGGATCGGGTACAACTACATCTTTTACTTGTGGGTTGGGCCAGAGACTCATAGGAGAGCTTATAGAATGGGCTTGGACCAAGCGCCCATGAGCCCTTGTCTTACTGGAAGGTATTTCTTTATTCTTTAGATAAAGCATTATATAAAAGTTTGGGAATTAGTAGAACTAAAATTATAATATTTTTTAATCTCCTCTTTTGAACAGTGAATATTATGCTTTCTATTTTCTTCCGTGAATCGTGATCCAGTAATCAGATAATGTAGATTCCAATGTATTGTCTCTTGTGTGTGTATAGAGGGAGAGAGAGACTTGGCTCCTTTAAAAGTATCCGGACTCAAATCCTTCCCATTGAAATTCATCCCTCCCGACATTCAAATATAAGATCTACTCTGTTAAAGTTGATCCATATTATTTGAAGTCTCTTAAATTAAAAAATCATGTCATTTGATTAATTTTTGCTTATCCATCAAGTGGACGCAAAACCGACAGCCGAAAGTAGTCAGTTGCTTAGTTTAACGACGTATAATATTTGAGATCAAACAAAAATTTGTATGTATGGGTTTTTAGATGTTTAGATCATGATCAAATGGTCGAATCGATAATTTGCATGTCTAAAGTCATAGATTTAAGCAAAATACTATTTTCGGCCGTCTATTTTACGCATGCCTGATGAATAAGTAAAAAGTATTCAAATGACATAATTTTTTATTTTAAGAGACTTCAAATTATGTAGATCAACTTCAACAGAGTGGATCTTAAATTTGATTGTCGGGGGATTGAATTTCAATGAGATGGATTCGGGTCCGGATTGTTTTAAAAGGAGCCAAGTCTCTCTCTCTCTCTACACCACACACACACACACACACACACACACACACATATATATATATATATAAATATCTATGTGTGTGTGTGTGTGTGTGAAAAAGGGTGTGTGCCACTAAGTTAGTTACACATAGAATGTATTGTAACCTTACCCATATATGTGTGTATTATATTTTTTACCATCCGCATATATTTATGTATTCTCATTTAACTCTTGAACCCACTGTCTGTGGCATATCAGAAAAATTAAAACTATCATTGTGGGAGAAATGACCTTCTAAAATAAGAAACTATGGTCACGTAATTGCAGTATATAAAACTGGCTCACCGTGGTTCGACTCATCACAAATGAAATTAATTTGAGGGCGCTCCCCATGTAGTGCGCAGATCAACAACCAATTAGAGGAATCCTTAAGCCAAGATGCAATATAGAAGTACTACCAACAGCAAAGAACAATTGATCAATGAAAAGAACACAAACACAAGATTTTAACGAGGTTCGGCGAATTTCGGCTACGTCCTCGGGGTAAGGAAGAGAGATTTCTTTATTGATTTGATAATCAATACAAATTGCAAGCCATACATATGAAGAGGACTCTACCACTCTTATATACCCAAGGAAACCTAGGAGAATCAGATTCCTTATTGGGCTGGTTTTCAATTCAGAAAACTTCCCGAATCAGCCCGGATACGCCTGTCGGTCGACCGGTCAGTCGACCGACCCAAGCCTCCCAGTCGATCGTGCCTAACCGAGAGTTAGGCAATGTCAGTAGGTCGACCATGCGGTCGACCGGGCGGTCGACCGCACCAGCCTGTGCACGTTGGTGAACGTCGGTCGACCACTCCCTGCTGTTGCTGTTGCTGATTCTGATTCTGCTGCTGATCCTTGTCGTCGCCGACTTCCTCTCTCTTCTTACAATTCTCCAACTCGGTGAAGATTTCTCAAATCTGAGCCGAACTGAAACATAGGATCTGTCGACTCGAAAGTGGCTGCACCAGTGTGGTTGCATACGTACCCTGCCCAAGGGATCAAGCCATCCGTCGTTCATCCAAAGGAGCATCAACAAGCTCATGCAACATGAAGTATATGGAGCAATGCTTTACAATGTGTAAACTTGACTCCTGAGACCACCTTGGTAAGCATGTCGGCGGGATTCTCCGTTGTGTGAATCTTCAGCAACTCAATATCACCCTCATCAAGAATCTCCCGAACAAAATAAAACCTGACATCAATGTGCTTCATCTGTGCATGATACACCTGTTTCTTAGCTAAATAAATAGCACCCCATACTGTCACAATTGATCTTTAGTAGATTCTGATCAATCCCCAAGTCATCAAGCAACCCTTGAAGCCAAATTACCCCTTCATAGCCTCCGTCATGGCCATATACTCGGTCTCTGTAGTAGACAATACAACGGTAGACTATAGAATAGAACGCCAACTAACCGGTGCTTGAGATAATGTAAATACATACCCCGTTGTGGACCGGCGTTTATCGAGGTCACCAGCATAATCGGAATTAACATACCCGATACATTCCTGCTTCCCTGTGAAATCCTTCTCAAATACCAAACCAACATCTATGGTACCTTTAATGTACCGCAGAATCCACTTCACTGCCTCCCAATGACCCTGTCCTGGATCATGCATATACCTACTGACCATAGAGACAGTTTGTGAAAAACCTGGTCGTGTATACACCATAGCATACATAAGACTACCAACTGTACTAGCATATGGGACGTGAGTCATGTACTCACATTCTTCAACAGTCTTTGGAGACATAGTGGCAAATAACTTGAAATGAGGAGTCAGTGGTGTACTTACAGATTTCGTATCCTTGTCGATGTTGAACCTCTGAAGTACCTTTTGCAAATACCCTGTAACGGTCCCAGTTTAATAAATCCTCAATTTGCATAATCTCCACTTACAAAACCGATTAATCAAATCATTTTCTTGTTTCTTAAAAATTTCAGCAGCACCTCCTTTGTAATTACTGGTCGGATATAATATCCAATACAGATATACTAATTTCGGCTAACATCAGCCTACTTATTCTCCTTCCAACCATATAACTTTATTCAAAATCATCCACACAATCATGAAAGTATTTCGGCTTGACATCGCCTACTTATGGAGAAACAAAATAACATAAACTCTAGAGTTTCTATCTCGGCATCCATAGGCTTTCAGAATTCATAACTTTCAACTTCTCATGGGCATTATATAGATAATACACTTCTTATTGTTACAACTCAATAAAAATAACTCAAATTTCAACTTGAAATGAAACTACCATAAGGTTCCCCACATATGTATATACAAGATTAATCATGCCTCCCATGACCCACATATATATCATCCACAAACACAAATGTCCCAAAATACAAGAGTTGAATTGACATCAGAACGAACCCTATGCAGCATAACCCTAACCCTGCCTCCAAGCCACCTGCAATAAATCAGTCTGTGGGAGGGTGAGCTCGACAGCTCAATGAGTGAGTCAGGAATAAATCAAGAAATGATAATATCTCAAAGAGAGAATATGAATATTCATGCAAGGAAAGAAACCTGAACAGTAAGAAGGCAAGAATCGAAGGCATCCGATAGTTTAATAATTAAGGCCTCAGCCTCTAAAACCTCTGAGGACGGTCAGACTTTTATAATTGTATTCCTCAATTTCTTTCTTGGATTCTCATATTTATGTGTGATAAGGTCTAAGAGTTACATAACAAACTCTCTCGTCTTATGTGTACATAGTGTGTATTACCCACGTACTTTGTGTTTCACGCTATTATACATTAACCACAAGAGTTATGCCATAAACCTAGTTTATGCATTCAGATAACATACTTCACAAGTCATAATTATATAGCATACAATCATATCATATTTCTCATAATGCAATAACGCTTCACCCTTCAAGTAAAGCACGGATTCACATGTACATTTCACCCAATATATGATATTCATTTCAATCGGCCAAACTTGTATTCTGATGGTTTCATGTCATATACGATGACACAACCCTCATACCCCCAGTGTCACATACACACACATACACATTTGTATCACACATAACCATTCATTTTCAATCATTTGTAAGGATTCAATTACATGTATATCATATCACCATTCAAGTACTGCATGGATTAACCCTTGCACTTTCACCCATCATATAATATTTCATTATCTCTTATAATAAAGCAGAGCTTCACAGTCATGCATAAGGACAAGCATAGAACACTGTTCAATTTGAATAAGCACATCTTATTTCATAACACACGATCCATCTCATACCCCGTCTTCACACCTACCAGCTCCCGCTGGCCCCTTCCTACATTTAACACACAATATATCATACCCCGTCTTCACACCTACCAGCTCCCGCTGGCCCCTTCTTACATTTAACACACATAATATCATACCCCGTCTTCACACCTACCAGCTCCCGCTGGCCCCTTCCTACATTTGACACACATAATATCATACAAAATCATATTCACACAATTCCCAAGTTCGGATTCTTAACATGCTTATCAATTGTAAGTGCTCCAATAGGTCAGCACTTAAGTAATAACATCTATTTCCAATCATGCTCTATCCAACTATTCATATTAGGTATATTATACAAAACAAATCATTCTCATAAAATTCTTAGTTGACTATGACGATGTTATAGGGGCTTCTACTAATATATCACCCTCTATGTTAAACAACTTTTAAACAATATCAGATGAACTTAGGAAAGTTAATGACTTGAGCAGTCTATACCTTCTTTGCAATGAGAATATAGACAATATCTTATTTAAACTGAAGGTAGGAATGTGAACCTTCTTAACAGTAACAAATCTTTCACTTTTAACTCAGTGTCGGAATCTCTAAGAAATTATCATATGCATAGTAAAATACGGATCTCATTTCACTTGGCACTAAACTGCACACGAATTTATTGGTACCTTATATTTTTATGAGCCAGATAAGAACAGTCTGCTATCTAGAGTAGACACCACTTAAGTTGCACGAAAAGCTGAAATAAACAGAAAATTTCTTAGACATCTAAAAATTCTGTAACTTTGCACTTTCAACAAGTTAACATGTTCCAGTGATAATTTCCAGCCCAGACATTTGATTAAGACACCGTAAGCGCGGTTGGAAAGTAGACTCGATTAGCTTTCCAACGGTATATCACATGACCTATTTCTCATTAAATATCCTTACGAAAGAAACCCCATGTTTCAGGTCTCAAATCTGGACAGATTTTAACAGATTTGCGTTACTATTCCAAAGGTGCTCTATTAACAAATTCTTCACTTTTCCTATTATTTCTTCATCTAACTTGAATTATAAGTAAGTCATGAACTAAAGTATTTAGATTTGTGGTCACAAGAATTATTTATAAGAGTATGCATAATTTGATCACTACATGATTTATCACAAGTCCTTCTTTAAGTCACCTCCCACTTCATATTTTAACTTATATCATGAAACTTTCCTCGATACCACAACATCAATTAGAGGAGTGACAATATTTACCTAGAAGAAAAGTTTCATCTCGAAATTTGTAGCAACATGTTAACGAGAAAATACTTTGGCACTCCTCTATGTTCATATCACGACTACAACCTGAGCTTCAAATTTTTAACTCTCAACTCGACCCCAACCTCAGACTCTACAAAGGCCATAAGGGTCTATTCAATCTTCGAATACAATTCGAAACGGATCCCTTAGGAACATTCAGCTCCAACTCTATTGATTCAGACAATTTGTTTATTTATACGAGATGTTTCTCTTCTTATCTTGCTTGTCCGTAACCAGTCAGGTAACACGGACTTTTCTAAGTATTAACAACTTGCACCAATGTAACGTTTCCTTTTTAACCAATATCTATAGAAGTATGCACGCTGTACTTCAAGGTAAAGTTATTATGCAATGGAAGTATCATGGCACTAATAATTTTTTTTTTTTTTCTACCACATAGCTCACATAAATTTCTATCAAATTAATTATATTATTTCAAACGAACCATTTACCACAAATTAAGTTGCCACATACAAGGATTACGGATTCCTTACTATTAATGCAACTTCGCATTTTTCATGACAATCAATAATCTTAACCATTGACTTATTAATTGAATTTATGAAGCTATTTATTCATAATTGTCCAACCCCAAATAAATTTTACCATCCAACTTATACCATTACCCTCCCATTACATAAAGTTGAATTACGCCTCAAACAAAACCTAACATTCTCATATGAAGATACCTTGAGAGTGACACAAACGAACCGCAACAAAATAGCAAGGATAGCTTGAATATGTCATACTCACAACACCATGTTAATTCTAGGGTTCCAAAGAGAGTGTGTCCATATCAATGTTTGATAAAAATTCAACTAAGAAGTGATCAAGTAAATTAACTAATCTTGCTTAACTCCATACGATTTTCAACAACAAATTTCAAGGATTTGAAGGAAAGAACCTCACTCACTTAATTTTATATAGTGGAATTTATTCAATACATATCAAGATCAAATTTTTACCAATTCCTACCTTAAAAAGCATTGAAATTTCAAGGGATCTTGCATGAATAACTCAAGGAAAAAGAAGAATTTCTATTCAATCAAGAGATCCAAATCTAGGGCTTTTCCAAAAGGTTAAATTGAGAAGTGAACAAGGAGAAACCCACTCACCACTAAAATCTCCGATCTCCGGCTGCCCTAGCCGGCCGCCGCCGCCGCCGCCCCGGCCGCGCAGGGCCGCGCAGGCCGCGCCAGGCCGCGTCCTGGCCGCGTCCATCCTTGCGAGAGAGAGAGAGAGAAGAGAGAGAGAGAGAGAGAGAGAGAGAGAGAGAGAAATCTCTAATTTTTGGGGAAGGACTCTGTCGTTCACAACAGAGAAGAGAAGGGGGAAAAGATGAAGTTTTCTTTTTAGGAAGAAGAGAGAGAGAGAGAGTGCTATTTTTAGTATAAAATATCCCATAAATTCTATGTGATTGCCACCTCACCCATTACCAATTCCAATAAAATTTCTACCCTCCACTTCACTCTTCAAATTCCAAGTTTTCATCTCCACCATTCATTTTAATAGAAACAAAAAAACTTTATTTATTTATTTTTTTTCACTTATTTGGTTTTAATATTATATGATTTGTATCTTTTCATGAAATACCATTATACACATATGCATATTCACCACATCCATGTACACATACACAATTATCCATATACTTGTATTCAAAATTATCCAACAATATTTCACTTTCAAATTTTCTCCAATATATACAAACTTAATTCATTAATCACCCCTGATAATCTGTATAATCTCTTTAGATCAAGGATTTGAATATTAATTCGGGATTTTAAAAATAGGGTGTTACATACCCTTCTGTGTCAAGCTCACCTTGCCACTCCTTCGGTCTCGTGTGATTTTCATGCCTAGCACCTTCCTTACTTCACTAAGATCCTTTATCTCAAACTCAGAAGATAAGTCCTTTTTCAGTGTATCAATTGCAGATCTAGACTTTGAAGTAATAAGCATATCATCTACATATAATAGTAAATAGATATACTCTCCTGTCGGTAACTTGTTGTAATACATGCATGGGTCATAGTGGCTACGTGTGTACCTCTTTCCTCTGATGAAGTTGTCGAACCGCTTGTACCACTGTCCAGGAGACTGTTTTAACCCATATAGCGACTTCTTCAGCTTGCACACCATATCTGTAGCGAGCCAACTTGGTTTCCGTGTATTTCTCCTTGGTCTTTTAACTGCAGTAGAATCAGGTACATCACCCATGATCTGTTATTGACCCTCTTCATCATCAGCATCTACCTCATCTGTTTGACCATTACCTTGTGTCACCCTAGGTATGATCCTCACCGATGCTGAACTTTCTAGAGATAGTGGATTAGCATCATTCTCCACCTGCTGCGATACATCTTTGGTCTTACTAATCTCCACCTGCTGAGAGATCTTAGGCTTCAACATCGAAGTCTCGTCAAATGTGACATCTCTGCTGAAAATAAACTTCCTGTCCGTAGGATCCCAGATCTTGAATCCTTTGATTCCCTTCTTAAAACCGACGAACAAGCCCTTCTTTCCTCTTGGGTCTAGCTTATCTTCTTTAATATGATAATAGGCTGGATAACCAAACACCCTTAGCAAATCATAATCAGCAGCAGTTTTTCTCGACCAAACCTCGAGAGGAGTTTTCCATCCTATCGCAGACGAAGGCAACCTGTTAACAAGATAGCAAGCGTATGCCAGAGCCTCAGCCTAAAAATTCTTCGCTAAACCGGCATTAGATAACATACAACAGACCTTCTCTAGTAAAGTCATGTTCATCCTTTCTGCTACCCCGTTCTGTTTCGGTGTTTCCCTCACTGTGAAGTGTCTCTCTATGCCCTCATCAAGACATAGCTGAAGGAAAGGATCTGACTTATATTCCCCTCCATTATCTGAACGGAGGACCTTAATTTTCCTTCCCGTACTTCTCTCCAAATTCTTCTTCCACTTCACAAATAATTCTGGGACTTCCCCTTTGTGCTTCATGGTATATACCCAACAACGCCTAGAATAATCATCAATAAAAGACACAAAGTAGTGTTACCTCCAATTGATGCAGTCTTGGTAGGTCCCCAAACATCAGTGTGAATATAATCCAGAATCCCCTTGGTGCAATAAGTTGTTGTACCGAATTTTACCTTGGTCTTCTTTCTGATGACACAATGTTCACAAAATTCCAACTTGCAGGTTCTGGCACCTTTCAATAATCCTTGTCTTGTAAGAGCTTGCAAAGACTTTTCTCCTGTGTGTCCCAGCCTTATATGCCATAGCCTGGTTGAATCTTCATATGAATCAGTTGAAGTTATCACTTGCCCCGTAACAGTACTACCCTTCAAGTAGTAAAGATTGTTCTGGCGAACAGCCTTCAATACCATCATCGAGCCTTTGGTCATGTTAAGGACTTCTTTCTTTATTGACACCACAAGACCCAATCTCTCCAAAACTCCAACAGAGATAAGCTTTCTCTTCAGTTGAGGTACATATGTAATGGTCCCAGATTTTAATAATCGCAATAGACACGAATATCCATATTAATCAACAGATCATCGAATTAATCTCCAATATTCTTAAAATTTGACAGCATCTCCTTTGTAAATATTGATATATCCCAAATGTACATTTCACATCACAATAATTTCGGCCAACACCAGCCTACTTATCTCAAATCCAAACATATAAGCCAAGGTCAACAATTGTCCACGCAGTCATAATAATATTTTGGTTCACAACGGCCCGTATCTTCTAAATAACAATTTCGGCTTGACATCGCCTACTTATGGAGAAACATAACAACATAACTCTAAAGTTTCTATCTCGGCATTCATAGGCTTTCAAAATTCATAACTTTCAACTTCACATGGGCATGATATAGATAATACACTTCATATTGCCACAACTCAATAAAAATATCTCAAATGACAACTTGAAATGAAACTACTACAAGGTTCTCCACATATGTATATACAAGATTAATCATGTTTCCCATGACCCACATATATCTTCCTCAAACACAAATGTCCCAAAATACAAGAGTTGAATTGACTCAGAACGAACCCTACGCAGCATAACCCTGACCCCTGCCTCCAAGCAACCTGCAATATATCAGTCTGTGGGAGGGTGAGCTCGACAGCTCAGTGAGTGAGGTAGGAATAATCAAGAAAAGATAATATCTCAACAAGAGTATGAATATACACGCAATAAAAGGAATCTGAAACAGTAAGAAGACAAGAATCGGAGGCATCCGATAGTTTAATAAATCAAGACCTCAGCCTCTACAATTCTGAGGACGATCAGACTCTTATGATTGTACTCCCCAATTGCTTTCTTGGATTTTCATCTTTACGTGTGATAAGGTCTATGAGTTACATAAATACACTCTCTCGTCTTATGTGAACATAGTGTGTATTACTCACGTGCCTTGTATTCCATGCAATAATACACCAACCCCAAGAGTTATGCCCTAAACTTAGTTTATGCATTCGATAACACTAACGTCACAAGCCATAGTTATATAACATATAATCATATCATATTTCTCATAATACAATAACGCATCCCACTTCAAGTAATGCACGGATTCACATGCACACTGACACCCAATATATGGTATTCATTTTAATCAGCTGAACTTGTATTCTGATGGTTTCATGTCATATACGATGACACAACCCTCATACCCCCAGTGTCACATACACACACATACACATTTGTATCACACATAACAATTCATTTTCAATCATTTGTAAGGATTCAATTACATGTATATCATATCACCATTCAAGTACTGCATAGATTAACCCTGACACTTTCACCCATCATATAATATTTCATTATCTCTTATAATAAAGCAGAGCTTCACAGTCATGCATAAGGACAAGCATAGAACACTGTTCAATTTGAATAAGCACATCTTATTTCATAACACACGACCCATCTCATGCCCCGTCTTCACACCTACCAGCTCCCGCTCCGCTGGCCCTTCCTACATTTAACACACATAATATCATACCCCGTCTTCACACCTACCAGCTCCCGCTGGCCCCTTCCTACATTTAATACACATAATATCATACCCCGTCTTCACACCTACCAGCTCCCGCTGGCCCCTTCCTACATTTAACACACATAATATTATACCCCGTCTTCACACCTACCAGCTCCCGCTGGCCCCTTCCTACATTTAACACACATAATATCATGCAAAATCATATTCACACAATTCTCAAGTTCGGATTCTTAACATGCTTATCAATTATAAGTGCTCCAATAGGTCAGCACTTAAGTAATAACATCTATTCCATTCATGCTCTATCCAACTATTCATATTAGGTATATTATACAAAACAAATCATTCTCATAAAATTCTTAGTTGACTATGACGATGTTTAGGGGCATCTACTAACATATCACCCTCTATGTTAAACAACTTTTAAACAATATCAGATGAACTTAGGAAAGTTATTGACTTGAGCAGTCTATACCTTCTTTGCAATGAGAATATAGACAATATCTTATTTAAACTGAAGGTAGGAATGTGAACCTTCTTAACAGTAACAAATCTTTTACTTTTACCCAGTGTCGGAATCTCTAAGAAATTATCATATGCATAGTAAAATACGGATCTCATTCCACTTAGCACTAAACTGCACACGAATTTATTGGTACCTTATATTTTTATGAGCCAGATAAGAACAGTCTGCTATCTAGAGTAGACACCACTTAAGTTGCACGAAAAACTGAAATAAACAGAAAATTATTTAGACATCTAAAAATTCTGCAACTTTGCACTTTCGACAAGTTATCATGTTCCAGTGATAATTTCCAGCACATACATTTGATTAAGACACCGTAAGCGTGGTTGGAAAGTAGACTCGATTAGCTTTCCAACGGTATATTACATGATCTATATCTTATTAAATATCCTTGCGAAAGAAACCCCAAGATTCTAGTTTCAGATCTGGACAGACTTTAACAGATTGTAATATTATTATAAAAGTGCTTTGAACTACACAAATTCTCAACTTTTCCTTTTATTTTCTCATCTAAATTAGATCATGAGTAAGTCATGAACTTAAGTATTTTGACTTTTGGTCACGAGAAATTTTTTTTTTATAAGAGCATTTATAGTTCGTTCACTACATGATTTATCACAAACCCCTCTTTAAGTCACCTCTAATTTCATGATTTAACTTATGTCGTAAAAATTTTCTTTCTATCTCACTAACATGATCAAGATCAAATTTTGATTTGCTTGTGCATTTATTATGTAGGAGTGGCAAGAGATTCAACACTCACAAGTGTAAAAAGTTTCAAGATTCTCCATCTACACTAATGGTTAGGAGTGATCTATAACTTGACCTCCCCCATTTGTAACGATCCACTAATATGATACTAATTCCACGCTTGGATTAATCTTGTCTTCTACTAATACATTAATCGTTATTAGGACTTTTGATATGATGTCACCGAAATTTTAGGCTTAACCTCATTTACTTAATGATACCCATACCAACCTCCGATCGATTTCCGAAATAGACTCCTATACAAATTACAAGAGAGTATACGTCTTGATAAAATTTAAACTAACTCAAACCATGACCCTTCTTTGAACATAATGCTTTCATATATGATTTATTGTTTCATCAAAATGCTAGGTTGCATGACATTACAAGAGGTTCACATAATAAAAAAAGGGAAGTTCTCTACAAGGATTTCAACACCTAGTAAGTTCATCGCGCATTGGACCAAAAATTTGTGTGAAGCATTTTATTCCAATTTAGGAAGAACAAAATTTCTCAAACATTAGCCTCTCAAGCTTTCAATGAAAGTCTCAACACCATCAACTTGAAATGTGGGATTAAGAGTTCAAGGGTTGAGATTTACACCCAAATCCGAAAATTTATGAACCCCATCACCACATGACATACACTATCATGTAACCTCCCTACCCATCAATTACCTACAATTGGATCAACTCCACAAATCCAACATCATTTTAGATCACTACATGCATTAGGAGTCATGAAATAACAAGGAACAATTGCATGAATACTCAAGGGAGAAAAATTTTATTCAAACAATAGATTCAGATCTAGGGCTTTTTCAAAAGGGAAAAATTGAGGAATGAACAAGGAGAAACCCACTCACCGACTTCCGACCCGGCCGCCCTAACCGGCCGCCGCTGCCGCGCCTCCGGTCGCGCGTGGCCGCGGCCTGGCCGCGCCCTGGCCGCGCGCCTGGCCGCGCGCCCTGGCCGCGGCCCGCCTGGCCTTGGCCACCCGCGCGAGAGAGAGAGAGAGGTTTGGGGGAAAACTTGCGTGAGGGAGAGAGAGAAAGAGAGAGAGATTTTGGGGGAGAAAAAATAAGTTTATTTCTCTCACTTTCCTATTATAACAATTATCTAAATTTATTATACTTGCCATATGTGCCACTTGGCCTCTCTCTCATCCCTAAGTTGCCTAAATTCATGCCACCTTACCATTTAGGATTTTATTTGTGTCTTTAGTGGGGTAGTATACATGGAGAAAAAATATAATTACAAGTTGATGTATTGTATACATTCATTATAGGCATGTATCTACATATAGGTGTACCAACAATTTCATACACAAAAATATATACTTATCAAATTTTATTTTTACCTCAAAATTTTCTCACAAAATATAAAAAAAAAGAAAAAATCATTTCTACAAAAGATTTATCCAATAATCACTGTACTTAATCTCGTATAATCTCTTAGATCTAGAATTTGAATATAAATTCGGGATTAATAAAAATTGGGGTGTTACAACATATCTCACTTCCTTCAGTTCTCGTATCATCCCATCGAACATCTTGATTTGCATTGTTCCTACACCTTTTATGATGCATGGATGATCGTCGCCCATAACGACTGAACACCCCTCCAGCTTCTCAAAGCTAGAAAACCAATCCCTATTCGGGCACACATGGTATGTAGCATCAGTATCCAATATCCACTCATTATCTCTTGAGTAGCCAATGATAGGAGTAGTGACCGAGAACGAGAATACCGATGAGTCCGAGTCTGATCCACCTGTCTGTGAGGTACTACCTTGAGTACTGACCACCTTTGCAAGATTTGCCTCAGCCTTAGACTCCTTCTTCTTCCTTTGGCCTTTGGACAGCCAACTTTTCAGTGTCCTAATTCTTTACAGAAGGCATACTGGTTCTTCTTCAGATCTCTATAACCTGGCCTGGACTTCGATCTCCCTCGATCATCTTTGCCCTTCCTATGTGAACCTCTGCCTCTTACTGCTAATGTCTCCGCTGATGTGCTTGCCTGAGAAGACTGTCTTTCCCTTCTCCTCGTCTCATAATTAACCTGTAATACCTCGTTTCCGGAATACGTACTTTGTTGCGTATTCAGCTTTTCAACCGTATTTTCCGAATTACCTTCCGTATTTATCCGATTTCAATTTCAAATATCATTTTCCAATTTATTAGATTTTATGTGATTTTCTGGAATTTTCTAGAATTAAAATGAATTTCTTCAAAACCGGTGTCGACCAGCGCCGCTGATCAATTTTCTGATTTGTATTTTCCAAACTGTTAGGAATTTTCAGAAAGTCCTTTAGACTTTATTAATTAGAATCCTATTTCTTAAATAAAGCCTTTTTCTGAGGATTTTAGGATTTTGTGAAAATTCCCACGGAGTCGGTAAATTACTGATACCGGGATTTTTATAATTAAAACTATAAGGTATTTCTCAGAAAGGACTTCATTTTAAGTCTTTTTATATTATTATAGATTTTTGGTGAAAATTTGGAGTCGTTCCGAGATACTTGATTTCGGGACGTATCCGGTATTTCCGAAATGTTTTCCGTACTTTCGACTTTGTCCCGGGAACCCACGGTTTTAATTTCATAATTTTCTGAGTTAGGGAAAATATCCTTTCAATTTAATTTTCCTTCTTTTTCTTTTTTCTATTTTCTCTTCCTTCTTCATTAAGCCAAAAGAGTTTTGAATTTCCAAAATCCCAATTATTTCCACCTCTCCACTTTCCACACTCTTCCACATTAATTGCTTCATTAATGACCCTCCACCTCACCTCCAAATGGCTCCATTTGATTGGCCAAGGAAGCCACCTCATCTCCACTTGGCTTCATTTGATTGGTCAAGAAAATATCTCATTTACACATTTGCACAAAAGCCCCTCTCTTTCTTAAAATTCCATCCCCTTTACAAATTCAAAATCCTATTTAAACCAAACCCTTTACATTTTCATCCTTTACTTCATTTCCTCAAGAATTCCAACCTTAGCAAAATCTCTCTCTTTCTCAAAGCAAACCCTAGGTCTCCTTGCCATCTCAAGAACCGCAACTTGGATTTTGGGATCGTCCGAGTTATCGCCGAGAATCAAGTTGGTATTTCGGCTCGTCCGGAACTCGTAGAAACTCCAAACGACCGTTCGAGGTGAGTATCTTTACTCACCAAGACTAGTAATATTCTTAGCATACTTGTATTGATAGATCATGTCACTTTATGTTATAAAAATCCTATTTTTATCCATTCAAAACAACCACCACAAAATCTGGATTTTTAGTCAGACCACAGCCTATTTCAGAACATCGGTCGACCGGCCCTATGGGGGCAGTCGACCGATATGCACAAACGTGCACAGAATTGGGCTAGCGGTCGACCGGTCCATAGACCAGTCGACCGGCTAGGAGACCTGGAGCTCACCTGGAGCTCCAGATTCGGTACGGTCGACCGGCAGTCGACCGATACCCTACCGCCCGTGCAAAGCCCAGTCGACCGGCAGTCGACCGGTCGATTCTGGAGCTCACGCACTTTGGCCAGTCGACCGGCAGTCGACTGGCAACCCTACCGCCTTCACAAACCCCGGTCGACCGGCACTCGACCGGAGGTCGACCGCCAGTTCAAAACTGTGCCAGACTTCTGTTTTCTTTTCTGTTTTAAATTTTGATCGTTCATTGATACATGTATGATATGCTAGTATTGTTTATGCTTCCTAATTGATACCACATGACATGTTACCATGTATCTTCATGTTAGACTTGTTAATTAAAATGTATATCTCCACTTTATCATGCTATCACTTGTACCAAGCATGATTGATTTGACCTTTACATAAAATAGACCAACTTATATTGGGTCCGGGGGAGACCATGCGGATATCGATTGTGTTCGTGTTTACAGTGGTTTTAGGAAGTGTTGTGCAACCCATGTTCCAGTCTGACCTGCGGTACACCAGGGGACTGAGGGGAGAGCTTGCTCCCTGTATTGCTGGTACCATATTGATAAGGGCATACATAAGTCCCTTTTATTGAGGCCTAGCGGCTGGGTTCCGTTACAAGCACGGAACATTATTGGGCCGTTATCCCGGGCATGCACGGGATCCACTGTAAACATAGTTCATCGATACAACCGCTGATTTCCAATAACCCCCTTGCTTTATTGGGATATGGATCTATGTGCACTGGGACGCTGGACCACATAGCTAGATATCACGATGAAACAAGTAATAATAATAAGACATTAATTGTAGATGTATTGTTTTAGGACTTTGGATTTCCATGCTTTATCCTTTATATTGCTATATCTTATTTACTCGTATCCATTAGCCATTTGGCTATATCTCGTTTATTGTTATATGTCTTGATTCTGTGGATTTGCATATTCAGATTCCGAGACTTGGAACGAAGTGGATCCATCCACTGAGGACCAAGAGTACTTCAGTGAGCAGGCCGACCAGCTCTAGTTCCTCCAGTGCCGTACTCTTCATTTTTGGCTCACGCGTCTTCCTTCCTTACGTGAGCATCTTGTATACATTTGTATATCTTCTTTTGGACTTGGTTGTGAAACAAAACACTTGTAAAGTGTATCAGTTCATAACTTGTACTTGTACTTTATTGTTGGCATATATGAATATACCACGCTTGTGTTATACTCTGATCCTGTATTGTATTGTACTTTTACGCTTAGCGTATATACGTGGGGGCAGTTCTGACCTACGTATATACGTCGCGGTGACGTGTCCGTATCCGCCAGGATCGGGGCGTCACAGGTTGGTATCAGAGCCTAGGCTCTTAAACCTAAAGTACAATCAAGTGGCAAATTCTAGTAATTTGCTTATGCCAATTATAATGTACAAAGTTATAGAGTCCGTCTTGCTTCCTTCAATTATCAATTCCTTCGTATCCTAAACTCCCTTCCATTGTTTTCAATTCCAGTTATCATACGGTATGGAGCGTCGCTCGGGTCGGAACAATGTCGGGCAAGTCCCGAATGGACCCAATGGACCAGTAGGAGGAGAGAATGTTGATGTGCTGAGGATCATTCAAGCCATGATGGTGACCCAGCAACAACAGGTGGAAGTACAGCAGCAGCAGACTGAGCTCCTGAGGCAAGAGCTAACAGCCCCAAAGGAACCAAAGCCGGGGAATGTATCGGATTTCCGGAGATTGCAGCCTGCAGTGTTCACGGGGAGTGAGGAGCCATTGGAGGCAGAACAATGGTTGACGGACACGACAGACCTGCTGACCGCAGCTCGTGTCCCACAGGAGAGTCAAGTTGAGGTCGCTAAGATCCAGCTGAAGGACATAGCTCGGACTTGGTGGCTTGCAGAGGAGGCTCGCTTGGAGAGGCCTATCACTTGGGCTACCTTCTCCAAGAGTTTCTACAGCCGCTTCTTTCCGGCTACAGCACAGGAGGAGATGGAGGAGCAATTCATCGGGCTCAAGCAGGGAAACAAGTCGGTAGATGAATATGCAGCAGACTTCCTTAGACTCAGCCGTTTCGCTCCTTATATGGTGACGGACGAAGAGAAGCGAGCGAGCAGGTTTCAGAAGGGTCTTCGGATGGATATTCAGATGTACATGATGTCTCAGGAGTTGAAGACATATGCAAGTGTTCTCTCTACCGCTCGGAAAGTAGAGCGGGGGTTTGAGAAGACTTGGGGGGATCAGATGGGACAGCAGGCCATGAAGAGGCCATTTGTGCCTATGGGGCGAGGAGTTCCATTCAGAGTGGCGAAGATCCAGAGGCAGCCTTTCAGACCAGCGCCTTATCAGCCAGCCCAATCACTTCCTGTCTGCAACTTTTGTGGGAAGCTAGGGCACATTCGACCCAATTGCCGGAGGGCAAATGGTTTGTGTTTATGGTGTGGGTCTCGAGATCATGCAGTAGAGACTTGTCCACACCGGAGATTTGGGACAACCAACCAGACCTTGCCAGCACTTCCAGGGCCGAGTGGACAGCGGGTAGTACCAGGACCGCTTGGGCAGAGAAGTCAGGGACCGGCAGTGAGGAGAGACCAGGGGCCAGTGGTGAGGAGACCACCCCTTCCTCCACAGCATATGATACGCCCAGTGCAGAAAGGAGGCAGGACAGCAGCCGGGCGTGGCAGGGGTCAGGCTTACAACCTGACGGAGGCAGAGGCTGAGGCATCAGAGGGGGTGATTACAGGTAACATCAGTGTACATTCACATCCGGTTCTCGCCTTATTTGATTCAGGCGCATCCCATTGTTACATCTCCGATAAATTTGTGGCCGTCCATTCTATTCCTGTTAGATTACTAGACCACAAGTGGGAGATAAGTACCGGGAATGGGGTAGTCTTATCATCTAGAGTATGTACTGACTGTCCAGTAGAACTGTGTGACAAGGTCTTAGCCATAGATATGCTCGTGCTCGATACTAAGGGGTACGATGTGATCTTAGGCATGACCTGGCTCAGTCAGTATCATGCTATAATTGATTGTAGAGAGAAGAAGATCAATTTTAGAATTCCCCATCAGCCTGAGTTTCAGTTTAGTGGAGAAGTGAAGTCCACTAAGGGAAAGCAGATCATTTCATCGGAAGTTCAGAAGCAGAAGGTGCCAGTGTGGGATGAATTCCCGGAGGTGTTTGCGGAGATTACAGGATTGCCACCTGTCAGGACGATTGAGTTCTCCATTGAGACTATCCCAGGGGCATCTCCTATATCTAAGGCTCCGTACAGGATGGCACCAACAGAGTTGGAAATCCTGAAGAAGCAGCTGCAGGAGTTATCAGATAAGGGATTGATCAGGCCAAGTACTTCACCGTGGGGAGCTCCAGTATTGTTGGCCAATAAGAAGGATGGTAGCAAGAGACTTTGTATTGACTATAGGGAGTTAAACAAAGTCACCATCAAGAACAGGTATCCCCTTCCCAGAATAGATGACTTATTTGATCAGCTTCATGGAGCCCGTGTATTCTCCAAGTTGGACTTACAGTCGGGCTATCATCAGTTGAGAGTGAAGAAGGAGGATAGACTGAAGACGGCATTTAGGACCCGATATGGCCACTACGAGTTTCTTGTTATGCCTTTCGGAGTCACTAATGCCCCTGCAGTGTTTATGGACTTGATGAACCGAGTGTTCTCACCCTTCTTGGATCAGTTTGTTGTTGTCTTCATCGACGACATCTTGATTTATTCTAAGAACAGGAAGGAGCATGAAGAACACTTGAAGATTGTGTTGCAGACACTTCAGCAGGAGCAGCTTCATGCCAAGAGGAGCAAGTGCGAGTTCTGGCTAGACAGTATAGCATTCCTCGGACATGTGGTGTCAGCAGAAGGTGTATCCGTTGATCCGGGCAAGGTACAAGCAGTAAAGGAGTGGCCAGTCCCGAGGACAGTGACAGAGATAAAGAGCTTTCTTGGACTAGCTGGATACTACAGACGCTTCATCCAGGATTTCTCTCGGATTGCAGCTCCATTGACGAAGCTTACCAGGAAAGGGGAGAAGTACATCTGGACAGAGGAGTGTGATGCAGCCTTCGAGCAGTTGAAGCAAAAGCTCATTTCAGCTCCTATCTTGAGAACTCCCTCAGGGAGAGGAGGGATGGTCATCTTTAGTGATGCCTCAGGTAAAGGCCTAGGATGCGTGCTTATGCAACATGATCATGTTATCGCATATGCATCCAGGCAGTTGAAACCTCATGAGAGGAATTACCCAACTCATGATCTGGAGTTGGCAGCAGTGATCTTTGCATTAAAGATTTGGAGGCACTATCTTCTGGGAGATAGAGTGCTGATATATACAGATCACAAGAGCCTCAAGTATATCTTCTCGCAGAAGGAGTTGAATATGAGGCAGAGGCGGTGGCTGGAGCTTATGGCAGACTACGACATTGACTTGCAATATCATCCAGGCAAGGTCAATACAGTCCCGGATGCTTTGAGTAGGATGCCAGAGAACAGAGTACTTGTCCAGTTCACTCAGCAGGAGGACTTGATTCGGGATTTCATCCGATTGGATTTGATGGTGGTCCGAGGAGCTGAGAAGACAGGACAGCTTATGGCTTTACAGATCCAGTCTTCACTGATAGAGGAGATTAAGGAAGCCCAGAAGGAGGATCCCAGACTCCAGACATTTAGAGATCAGGTCGAGGCTGGATTGAGGACGGATATCTGTATTCGTCCTGATGATGCCTTGTGCTTTGGAGATAGGCTTTGTGTTCCCCAGGGAGAAGTGAGACAGAAGATTTTGGCTGAAGCACACAGTTCAGCCTACTCTATACACCCGGGGGGAAACAAGATGTACCAAGACCTGAAGAAGCACTTCTGGTGGAATGCCATGAAGAGAGAGATAGCTCAATTTGTGGCTAAGTGCTTGGTGTGCCAGCAAATAAAGATCGAGCATCAGAGATCGGCTGGACTTCTGCAACCTTTGCCAATACCTGAGTGGAAGTGGGAGCATATCACTATGGACTTCGTCACAGCATTACCTCGTAGTCCCAAGGGTAATAATGCTGTGTGGGTTATCATTGACCGTCTCACTAAGTCGGCCCACTTCATACCATTCCGGGTCGGTCAGACGACAGAGGTGTTGGCGGAGAAGTATATGAAGGAAGTGGTCCGTCTGCATGGAGTGCCAGTCAGTATTGTTTCAGACAGAGATACGAGATTCAGATCTCACTTTTGGGAGAGTCTCCAAGAGAGTCTGGGCACTCGTCTGAAGTTCAGTACAGCTTATCATCCCCAGACGGACGGACAGTCGGAGCGGACCATCCAGATCCTCGAGGACATGCTTAGAGCTTGCATGATTGAGTTTGGAGGTTCTTGGGAAGACCATCTACACTTGGCCGAGTTTTCTTATAACAACAGTTACCAGGCAAGTATAAAGATGGCACCTTTTGAGGCACTGTATGGGAGGAAGTGTCGATCACCGATTTGTTGGGATGAGGTCGGTGAGCGGAGTTTATTGGGACCAGAGATGTTGATCCAGACGACGGAGAAAATCAAGATTATCAGGGATCATCTCAGGGCAGCTCAGAGCAGGCAAAAGAGTTGGGCAGATTCTCGGAGGAGGCCATTGGAATTCGGAGTTGGAGATCATGTGTTCCTGAAGATTTCACCGACTAAGGGAGTGATCCGTTTCGGCACTCGTGGGAAACTAAGTCCAAGGTATATCGGCCCATTCGAGATATTGGATCGAGTGGGAGATGTATCTTATCGATTGGCGCTGCCGCCATCGTTGGACGGAGTTCATAATGTTTTCCACGTGTCTCAGTTAAGAAGATATGTGAGGGATGACAGCCATATTTTAGATCATTCCGAACTGGAGTTACAACCAGACTTATCTTATCAGGAGCAGCCAATGGCCATCTTAGACAGGAGTGTCAAGACACTGAAGAGCAAGGATATACCTTTAGTATTAGTGTCTTGGAACCGCCATGTGCCAGGAGAGGCCACATGGGAGCGAGAGGACGTCATCCGAGAACGATACCCGCAACTCTTCACCACTTGGTAAGACTCTTCCCTTCTATCTCTACCGTTATATTCCATCTATCATGTCTTTCCTTGTTGTCTTTCATCTTGCGAAATTTCGAGGACGAAATTTTTGTAAGGTGGGTAGATTGTAATACCTCGTTTCCGGAATACGTACTTTGTTGCGTATTCAGCTTTTCAACCGTATTTTCCGAATTACCTTCCGTATTTATCCGATTTCAATTTCAAATATCATTTTCCAATTTATTAGATTTTATGTGATTTTCTGGAATTTTCTAGAATTAAAATGAATTTCTTCAAAACCGGTGTCGACCAGCGCCGCTGATCAATTTTCTGATTTGTATTTTCCAAACTGTTAGGAATTTTCAGAAAGTCCTTTAGACTTTATTAATTAGAATCCTATTTCTTAAATAAAGCCTTTTTCTGAGGATTTTAGGATTTTGTGAAAATTCCCACGGAGTCGGTAAATTACTGATACCGGGATTTTTATAATTAAAACTATAAGGTATTTCTCAGAAAGGACTTCATTTTAAGTCTTTTTATATTATTATAGATTTTTGGTGAAAATTTGGAGTCGTTCCGAGATACTTGATTTCGGGACGTATCCGGTATTTCCGAAATGTTTTCCGTACTTTCGACTTTGTCCCGGGAACCCACGGTTTTAATTTCATAATTTTCTGAGTTAGGGAAAATATCCTTTCAATTTAATTTTCCTTCTTTTTCTTTTTTCTATTTTCTCTTCCTTCTTCATTAAGCCAAAAGAGTTTTGAATTTCCAAAATCCCAATTATTTCCACCTCTCCACTTTCCACACTCTTCCACATTAATTGCTTCATTAATGACCCTCCACCTTACCTCCAAATGGCTCCATTTGATTGGCCAAGGAAGCCACCTCATCTCCACTTGGCTTCATTTGATTGGTCAAGAAAATATCTCATTTACACATTTGCACAAAAGCCCCTCTCTTTCTTAAAATTCCATCCCCTTTACAAATTCAAAATCCTATTTAAACCAAACCCTTTACATTTTCATCCTTTACTTCATTTCCTCAAGAATTCCAACCTTAGCAAAATCTCTCTCTTTCTCAAAGCAAACCCTAGGTCTCCTTGCCATCTCAAGAACCGCAACTTGGATTTTGGGATCGTCCGAGTTATCGCCGAGAATCAAGTTGGTATTTCGGCTCGTCCGGAACTCGTAGAAACTCCAAACGACCGTTCGAGGTGAGTATCTTTACTCACCAAGACTAGTAATATTCTTAGCATACTTGTATTGATAGATCATGTCACTTTATGTTATAAAAATCCTATTTTTATCCATTCAAAACAACCACCACAAAATCTGGATTTTTAGTCAGACCACAGCCTATTTCAGAACATCGGTCGACCGGCCCTATGGGGGCAGTCGACCGATATGCACAAACGTGCACAGAATTGGGCTAGCGGTCGACCGGTCCATAGACCAGTCGACCGGCTAGGAGACCTGGAGCTCACCTGGAGCTCCAGATTCGGTACGGTCGACCGGCAGTCGACCGATACCCTACCGCCCGTGCAAAGCCCAGTCGACCGGCAGTCGACCGGTCGATTCTGGAGCTCACGCACTTTGGCCAGTCGACCGGCAGTCGACTGGCAACCCTACCGCCTTCACAAACCCCGGTCGACCGGCACTCGACCGGAGGTCGACCGCCAGTTCAAAACTGTGCCAGACTTCTGTTTTCTTTTCTGTTTTAAATTTTGATCGTTCATTGATACATGTATGATATGCTAGTATTGTTTATGCTTCCTAATTGATACCACATGACATGTTACCATGTATCTTCATGTTAGACTTGTTAATTAAAATGTATATCTCCACTTTATCATGCTATCACTTGTACCAAGCATGATTGATTTGACCTTTACATAAAATAGACCAACTTATATTGGGTCCGGGGGAGACCATGCGGATATCGATTGTGTTCGTGTTTACAGTGGTTTTAGGAAGTGTTGTGCAACCCATGTTCCAGTCTGACCTGCGGTACACCAGGGGACTGAGGGGAGAGCTTGCTCCCTGTATTGCTGGTACCATATTGATAAGGGCATACATAAGTCCCTTTTATTGAGGCCTAGCGGCTGGGTTCCGTTACAAGCACGGAACATTATTGGGCCGTTATCCCGGGCATGCACGGGATCCACTGTAAACATAGTTCATCGATACAACCGCTGATTTCCAATAACCCCCTTGCTTTATTGGGATATGGATCTATGTGCACTGGGACGCTGGACCACATAGCTAGATATCACGATGAAACAAGTAATAATAATAAGACATTAATTGTAGATGTATTGTTTTAGGACTTTGGATTTCCATGCTTTATCCTTTATATTGCTATATCTTATTTACTCGTATCCATTAGCCATTTGGCTATATCTCGTTTATTGTTATATGTCTTGATTCTGTGGATTTGCATATTCAGATTCCGAGACTTGGAACGAAGTGGATCCATCCACTGAGGACCAAGAGTACTTCAGTGAGCAGGCCGACCAGCTCTAGTTCCTCCAGTGCCGTACTCTTCATTTTTGGCTCACGCGTCTTCCTTCCTTACGTGAGCATCTTGTATACATTTGTATATCTTCTTTTGGACTTGGTTGTGAAACAAAACACTTGTAAAGTGTATCAGTTCATAACTTGTACTTGTACTTTATTGTTGGCATATATGAATATACCACGCTTGTGTTATACTCTGATCCTGTATTGTATTGTACTTTTACGCTTAGCGTATATACGTGGGGGCAGTTCTGACCTACGTATATACGTCGCGGTGACGTGTCCGTATCCGCCAGGATCGGGGCGTCACATAACCAAAGCAGACGACACTTCATGATAGTTAAGGGACTGTCTACCATTTATGAAGGTTAAAGTAAAAGTCTTATACTCCTCTACAGGAAGAGAGTTCAAGAGAATTACCGCTTTATCTTCTTCATTTACCTCGACATTCACATTAACTAAATCCGTAAGAAGCTTTGTGTAGCGGTTCAGATGTTCATTTACGGAGCATCCTTTCTTCATCTGAAAATCATACAGCTTACTCTTCAGCTGTAATCTGGATTCAATACTTTTGGTCAGATACTTTCTTTCTAGAATCTCTCATAACTGCCTCGCAAATGTTTCGTGTAACACAAGGTATTTGATGTCTTGTGTTAGACACGATCTGATTAAGTCACACGCTGATCGGTTCCTCTTATCCCACTTTTCTTCAGTGGTTGTGCTTCGCTTCTTCTCCAGACGTAGAGTATCTTCGAGATTTGATACCGTCAATGCATCCATTACCTCGCACCTCCACATGCCAAAATTGTTCGTGACATTGAATTTCACCACATCAATCTTCGGATGTGGATTCATGGTTCTCACATAGGTACTTTCTTCAGCCATCTCTTTGACTAGATCCTCTATGTAATGTGAAAAACTAACGGAGTTAGATAAACAAATTTGATAAAGATTAGATTTTTACCTCCTCATGAAACCCTAGATGAGTTTCTGAATAGATCTACTCCTCAAATTGATTCCTTGAGCACTTCACGCGTTGTTCTGAGATCGACACACGATCCTACAAATAGTCCCAACGCTGATTTGAGATCGACACACGATCTCCGCCAATCAGCAACAGATGCCCTTCGAATCACCAGATGATCCACGACGAACCTGGGATGCTTTGATACCACTTGTTGTGCGCAGATCAACAACCACTTAGAGGAATCCTTAAGCCAAGATGCAATATAGAAGTACTACCAACAGCAAAGAACAATTGAACAATGAGAAAAACACAAACACAAGATTTTAACGAGGTTCGGCCAATTTCGCCTACGTCCTCGGGGTAAGGAAGAGAGATTTCTTTATTGATTTGATAATCAATACAAATTGCAAGCCATACATATGAGGAGGACTCTGCCTCTCTTATATACCCAAGGAAAACCTAGGAGAATCAGATTCCTTATTGGGCTGGTTTCCAATTCAGAAAACTTCCCGAATCAACCCGGATACGCCTGTCGGTCGACCGGTCGGTCAACCAACCCAAGCCCCCCGGTCGACCGTGCCGATCGACCATGCCTAACTGAGAGTTAGGCAATGTCAGTCGGTCGACCGTGCGGTCAACCGCTCTCCTTCTGCGGTCGACCGGGCGGTCGACCGCACCAGCCTGTGCACGTTGGTGCACGCCGGTCGACCGGTCCGGTCGACTGGTCCCTGCTGCTGCTGCTGATTCTGATTCTGCTGCTGATCCTTGTCGTCGTCGACATCCTCGACTTCCTCTCTCTTCCTACACCCCAGGGATGTTACCTATCGAAGCACACGAAAGAAAAGACACATTTCAGGTTATGAGTACTAGTGTGGTGTAGTATCGGCCTAAAACCCTCGAGCGTGTGAATCAGTAGGTAGTATCGTAGAGAGGACGGCAAATGGAAACTGCCGGCGTGGTTAAGGAATGAACCGTATAAAGAAAAATTGCAGGTGTGTTGGTGGTAGAGGACTAGCAGAAGAAAACTGCTAGTGTGTCTCTATGAGTGTATGTGGTATGCCCTGAGAATTAAGAAAGCGATCGATCTCTCTCTTCTAGGAGAAGAAAGATTATATATACCTCACAAGGTTGCTGGTGTGGGGACAGAACTGGTGGAAGGATGTAACTGTACGATCTGCACATGCTGAATTTTTTGTAACAGTCGCGATCACATCCTTGATTGGTTGGGATCACACGACAAATTCTCTGTTGTCATGTATAACCACCCGCTTTTATATAGAGGCATTACACATCATCAACGTGGGAGAGGATGAAGCAACGCAGCTGGAGGTGGACATATTGGTAGACTGTTGTTGGGAGCTTCAGACTCAAATTGGGGGGCTTTGGAGCAAGGAGGGTTCCGGAGTGAATATGTCTTCGGGACGGTGGGTTCAATAAAATATGTCTTCGAGATGAAGGGTAACTCCAGGAGGAGTTGGAGTGATGGAGTTTCTGGAATCAAAGTGAGCCTTGTGGATGTCATAGGAGAAACACTTGGTTTCTTGGACCCGTGTCATCATTCTAATGAGGGTCAAATTTTGATCACTGCAGTAATACTGCTCGATCTTCTTACTATGCGTATGCATAGAGCACAACAAGTACTCAAGAATCTTCTCCCTTTGTTAAAGATGGACAATTACGCCGTGTATTTACAAATTGTTAGTAGCTTTTTTGTATTATATACTGAAGTCTTTGTGTAACCAATATACAAGCGCCTTTATATTTGATATACTGCATGAGATATCCTCAATCTGTTTTTTTTTTAGAACTTAGAAATCGTATGCATAGTGTCACAAGTGTAATATTTGCTATTGTTGGATCCAAGGCCATGAAGTTCAGGCTTAAGAGAAGCCTTGGTAGATTACCGAATTTCTCTTTTGACATATCAATGGGCTCCGAGATGGGCTCGGGCTAAGGCTCGGATTGCTTCGTCAGGCACGAGAGTATACAAATGAACCCCCGGCCCAAAATGTTTTACATCCCAAAATCTTGTCAAATTTTAAAAAAACCCAGCCCACAGTTTGGGGGCATCAGGGGGTGGTGGTGGGCCCCATCTGACGAAGTCAAAAGATCAAGTCAGCGTGACTGAACCCGCAGCTGAGAAGCACACGCGAAGTGATTCCAGGAGTCAATGCTCATTAAGACTCGGACATTACGTCCCCCTCGTCAGCCCCACGTCACGTTCCAGTCCCCCAAATGACCAAACTGCCCCCCTCCCTCACTGTCACATCATTGTCATTGCCACGTGTCGAACCATCTCACGTGACGTCACCCGCCCGGTGAGCTGCTGCACAGCGTATCGCCCGATCCGTGACGTCAGTCAATGCCGCCCAGCCGTCCGTATGAATGGTGTCGCCCGTTCCATCACGTGAGGTCACGCCTGTCATTTCTCGTAATCTATGTGGGCCCTTTTGGATTTGGGCTCGGATTAATTGGGCTAGGCTTAGGATGCGCCACATGTACAATGCGACTCACGTGGTCCCTTTTTCTTTCAGTGGGCCGGTCCGTACTGAGACTTAGGACCGTTCATAGGAGACGGGAAAAAAAAGGGAGCGACGTAATTAAGTTTTGAAATCTGGCCAAGATTTGGCGCCTGCCACTTGTAGTAATCTCGCATGACACGTTGAGCCCAACTCCTTCGGCGATATCTTTGTAAAAATTTCGTTTTTTTTTTTCTTCTCATAATTTTATTCTTTTGCAAACTTTTCTGAAAAGGGATATTTTTAAAGTGATCGGATTAGCTCTTTCAGACTAAGAATCATTTGCTCACTGGGCAGATCTATAGTCCAGATGGAAAATGATGAACTCAAAAAAGTAAAGAAAAAGAAAACGTTTTGGGAGTCCGACTTATAAAACGTGTTTCTCTTTCTTCGTTGGGTCATCCATCAGCTGTGATGGACAACTCACATCGTGCAAAGGCGTGGGGAGAGAAAAAGTGAGAAGTTGAGGATGAAGTTTTTTATATATATATATATATATATATATATATATATATATATATATATATATATATATATATATATATATATAGACATGTTGACAATCAGACACATGGATACGTCTACATGTGAAACATGATATCGATTGCAGGCAGTAACGCTGTCGACAATGCTTTTACAAAAGTAAGAGTTTGTCAGAGTTTGGGTTTGCTGTCGACAAACCCCTTGGGCTGTCGATGTCGACAGCGTTTTGCTTCTAAACGAATCCGAGATGGTTTCAGAATTTATTTCTGATCCAAATACAAAGAGTTTGGTTTTCTTTTCTTCAATGACTCCATACCTATATAAAGAAGAGGTATTCTCCTGCTATTATACCGTACTTAATTGATTTAATAAGATATCTCGCCCATTCTGTTTCAAAGATGTAGGCAATCGTCGAACCTCGTTAAATTTGTGTGTTCTCACCTTTTTGTTTTGCATGTTTGTTCGTGCGATTGGTGATTATTTTTTGATATTATTGTTCTCTTTTGTTGAGATTCCAACATAAAGACTATCATAATCCTTCGCGGGAAGAAGCTTACCCTGCTCCATTTTACATTGGACGGTCCAACGCGACACTAGTCCCAGACTCGAAGTAATAACGTAGTTCTTACAATCTGCTCTTCATAAAAATTAAAATCATTCATTTACAAATTTCATGTGGTAATCTTACTTCTCACGCATTTGTCTAGGGAAGAATTGGATTCTCTAAAGTTGATAGAGGGCGTCACTACTAAACGAAACCCTAGCTAATCTTTTCCTCATCAATGATGGTGTTGAGTGTTGATCTAATAACTAGTAATTCAACAAATCTCAATAGCAAGTTTATGAAAAAAGAAATAAACATTTTGTATTTGTGAATCTCGTAGTCTTCTCTGTTTTCAAAGTGTCGTCCTCTTCTCGTAGACTTGTTTCTTCCGTGACTGTAAGCCTGCACGCTGTTTCGATCTAAAAAAGAGAAGAAAATTGAAAGAAAAGGAAAGAAGTAGGCTTAAAAAACAACTGATTTAACTGAAGGGGAGGACGAAAATAATTCATCAAGTAAATGGAGGGCTGATGCTCGTAACGTAGGCCGATGGCAATTCGTACGTTGAGAATCTGCAGTGGATTCGTTCGATCCATCCATCAAATGATTGGACAGTTCTCTAGCTCTCAGAGCGAGCTACAGGCAGAACAACAACATGCATACTTACAAGATGCTCTCAAAACCCGGCCACTTTCAGTAGCTCGTCTGGGCTCGACCGTGCATGCATGGTTCCCCAAGATGATGATTTAGATAATCATAGCAATATTCAACAAGTCATCGTACGTGATTGCTGTATTATTATTCTCATGATCTGTTGATCTGTACATAGTGTACTGTTTATGTCCCGTGCATGTTCTAATATAATACAATGAGATGGAGTAATCAAAAAGTCACTGTCTTTGAACTTGGCTTGTTAGATTGAGAGGAGATTAAAGAGAGAATGACATGTGGGGGTTCTATCTGACACATTATGTCAAGAGCAACGGCATTAATAGATACAATTGATTCAGATTTGTGAGTTATTAAGAGTTGTGTTGAGTGACTTGAGCTCTAATGAGTGAAAGTTGTCAAAGAGGTCGGATTTAATGTTATATTTTGGACTCAATACTTTCCTCACGGTTACTTCAGAGTTCTTGTGTAAAGCTTGCTGTCGTTTGTGATTTGAGTCACAAACAGTCATGGCTGTTCGAATCCTGCCCATTTCACATATATATTAGATGGAGAAATTACCGCAATGATATTAGATGGCTGTTGGAAAACACACAGTGAGATAAACAGAGGAGGCTGAATCCAATTGTAGAAATTTGTGTTTAGAGCACAGTTGGTTGGCTTGTTGTTGAAATGAAATAGTACAATAACTCTACCATCAACGAAGGGAGTTTTTAGAAGTTAAGAAGCTAAAATGAATTAATTAAGTAGATGCATGCAGGTTTGCAGAGCCTTGAACTGTGTGGAGCGAACTTTTCAGCCCCCACACGCGCATTACATCTGCTGATATCAGAAAAGTATGGGTTCCACCTCTCAAGGCCTCTTCCATGGTGCCTAGAGCACTACCAGAACCAGCTTGCTTAAAAGCGCATTCATGTCTTTCTCCTCTGTTCAAAGCGAGCCCCTCTTTCTCTCTGTAGTGACTGTGAGTGAGTTTGAAAGATTGCAGCAAATCCTTTGCCTTACTCTCCACGCTAGCTAGCTTTACCCTCTTCTCTCTCTAACTCTCTGTTCTCCTCTGCTCATCTCTGCACAGAGAAAGAGTAAAAAGCCCAAGTTCCCAAAACTCTCTCTCTCTCTCTCTCTCTCTCTCTCTCATTCTCTCTCTATATAACACCACCCGAACTCACTCCACCCTCAAATTCTCAGCCCTTTCCAACAAAACTTAAAAAAAAAATAGAGCAAAAATTCTTGTCTCTTGAAATGGGCTCTGCTGAAGGACAACCCGCACCCGCGACCACGTGGGTCCCTGGCCCCATCATCGTGGGCGCGGGCCCCTCCGGACTCGCCGCCGCCGCCTGCCTCTCCCGCCACGGCGTCCCCTCCACCGTCCTCGAGAAATCCCACTGCCTCGCCTCCCTCTGGCAGCACCGCACCTACGACCGCCTCAAGCTCCACCTCCCAAAGCAATTCTGCCACCTTCCTTTCCTCCCCTTCCCCTCAAACTTCCCAAAATACCCCTCCAAGCGCCACTTCATCTCCTACCTCTCCTCCTACGCCGCCGCCTTCAGAATCGAGCCCCTCTTCGGCCGCGGGGTCGAACGAGCCGAGTTCGACCCCAATGCCGGCACCTGGACCGTTCGCACCCAGACCGGCGAGGTGTTCGCCAGCAGGTGGCTCGTGGTGGCCACCGGCGAGAACGCCGACCCCTTTGTCCCGCACGTGCAGGGGATGGAGAGGTTCTCCGGGAGCGTGACCCACACGTGCGGGTACAGGTCCGGCGCCGAGTTCAGGGGCGAGAAAGTCCTCGTGATCGGATGCGGCAACTCCGGCATGGAGGTCTCGCTCGACCTGCACAGGCACGGGGCCAGCCCGTACATTGTGGTTCGAAACAGCGTGAGTAGTTGTTAGTTAGTTACTTCCATTTTTAATCTCTAAAAATATTATTTTTGTATTCAGATTATATATTATTATTTATTATTTTCTTCCAGGTGCATGTCTTGCCCAGAGAGATGTTTGGGCTGTCAACGTTTTGGGTGGCCATGGCTCTCCTCAAATGGCTGCCATTAAGGCTCGTGGACAAGTTCCTGCTGGCTGTGGCCCATCTCATCCTCGGGGACACTGACAGGCTGGGCCTCAGAAGGCCCAAGGTCGGGCCCATTGCTCTCAAGAACCTCACCGGGAAGACCCCAGTCCTTGATGTGGGCTCCTTGTCTCAAATCAAATCAGGGAACATTAAGGTAAGTTGACCCCCTAATTAACCTCTAATTAATCCAATCGCAACGTCAGCTAATCTTCTTGTTTTTGTTAATGAAGGTGGTGGGAGGGTGAAGGAGATCACAAGAGAAGGAGCAAGGTTTGTGGATGGGAGAGAGGAGAGGTTTGATTCAATAATACTTGCCACAGGGTACAAGAGCAACGTGGCATCATGGCTCAAGGTACATCATTTAATTTAATTTAATTTCCCCCACCCTTCGATGTTAGTCTTCGAGTAGTAACACTGTAAATGATGTGGGCCAAGTTCATGATTGAGCGGCTCTATGCATCTTCAATGCATAGCAGAGAGAAGCCCCAATGAAGGAGATCAAGCTTTTAAATGCTAGTTTCTCAATCAATTTGATGGTATCCAGCAGCACGAAACAGAGGAAGGCTAGTTATAGTATGGCAACAACTACTGCCTTAGTTTAGTTTCGTTAAGTTTTTATGGCATTTTAATTTACTGGAAGTTTGTTAACATATAACTCGGCGATATTGTGATATTGTTAGTTAGCGGTTCTCACGAATTTCTGTGAGAATTTTCATGTGGGCCGTCGGATTGATCTATGTAAGAGACCTAGTAAGTTTGTTAAAATTTTTTTTTTTTTTTCTAATTGAGATTAAATTTTGATGTAGGGTGGTGATGATCTCTTCACAAAACAAGGCATGCCCAAGGCCCCATTCCCCAATGGGTGGAAAGGGGAGAAGGGTTTGTACTGCGTGGGCTTCACAAAGAGGGGCTTGCTTGGCACCTCCTCAGATGCTCTCAACATAGCCAAGGACATCTCTCAACAGTGGAAGAAGAAGGAGACCCAAAACTAAACCCACCAAGATCCTGACCCGGTCAACTCGACCCTCATTGTACATTTCCCAATTTTGCATGGGGTCAGCTTGGTTCAGTGATGACTGTGTAAATCTTCATAGTTTGATTTTCTGAATATAGAAATGGGAAAAGGTTGTTTGTTTTGGGTTTAAGTTTGAATGCAATTTGCAGAGGGCTCTCTGAACGAGAGAGGGTAAAAAAAAAGGAAGTCAAATTGTTTGGTTGGGTTGAGGGTAAAGATTTATGAGGTCTGCATGCTGTGAGCGATGGGGGATGTGAATTTATTTTGTACAGAGAGGAGTAAATGGCTGCCAACAAATTGATATGATTTTGTTGCAGACTCTCTCTCTCTCTCAACTAGCAAAGATTCCATTACTGCAATTTTGCATGGTGAATTGAGAGGGGAAGAGAGAGGAAATTGGGGAAATTAATTATTGGTGCAGACTCTCTGAATGAGCCTTGCTACATGGCTAGATATCACTGCATGGGTAAGTAAGAGGGGAGGGAGATCAATTGACATTTTACTTCCCTCATCAAGTGAAGTCACTTTGAAGCAGTTCATTCTTCAGATTTTGTGAGGAATCTCACAAGGGGATTGAATTTGTGCTCTCATGTACTTCATGTTGTATTGTCATTGCGGATGAGAGCCAAGTTCAGTCAATATAGCTCAATCAAATATAACTCAATCGAAAGGCATGTTTGTTTTCACGATGAGATCATGCTTCACTATATAAGTTTGTTTTGTTAGGAGGAATTTGGCTGATGAGATCAGCACATTTTTATATGATCAACAAACAGCATTCAGGTAAAAAAAAAAAAGAAAGAAGAAAGAAATAACAAACAACAATGAAAAAAACATGTTTTTATGAGAGGAAATGATATTACACTTAGGGTGTAATATAAGGGTTTACACTCACTTATTAAAATACATCACAAGTCATTCATTTCTATAATTCAGACTGTTGATTGTGATTTGCATGTTTTAAAACTCGTATGAACCAAAAGTAATATACATTGAGACTTTCTAACTTCTCTATCTCAACAACAATAACAACTAAGCCGTTTGTCTCACGTATTTGGGGTAGGCTACATGAACCAAAAGAGAATTGCGCCGTATCTGGCACATGGATCAGCTTTCTCAACTCATTTCTATCGAGCAATATGCCTTTACCAAGACCTTTAGCCTCTATATCCTATCGTATTACCTTCATCCATGTTTTCTTCGGTCTCCCCAGCGCACTTTTAACTTGCTCTAATTTGATAAGCTCTTCTCGTCATACTAGCGCATCTGTAAGTCTACGTTGCACATGAACAAAGCATCGTAGGCGGTTTTCTCTCATCTTCTCTTCTATAGAGGCTACGCCTATCTTAATACGAATATCCTCATTTCTCACCTCATCTCTCCTTGTGTTACCGCACATCCAACGAAGCATGCGCATATCTGCTACACATCTTCCAGGCCTGATATCTCTTTATAGCCCAACATTCTGTGTCATATAACAAATCTGGCCTAATAGCAGTCTAATAAAACTTTTCTTTCAGCCATAACGGAATATTACGATCACACAAAACTCCTGTTGCGCTTCTCCATTTCAACCAGTCGGCTTGGATCCTATGGTTGATATCACTATTGATCTCCCCATCCTTTTGGATAATAGAACCCAAGTACTTAAAAAGACTGCTCATCGGTATTTCTTGACCATCTAGTGCCACAATATTATAATTTCAGATTTCCTGTTTACTGAATTTACATTTTATATACTCTGTTTTGATCCTACTTAATTTAAAACCTCGAGATTCTAAAGTTTGCCTCCATAACTCTAATTTTGTATTTACCCTAGCCCTTGTTTTATCGACTAAGACATTATCATCAGCCAATTGCATACACCACGGTACCTCATCCTGAATAGCTCTATTAAGCTCATCCATCATTATGACAAATAAGAATGGACTCAATGCAGATCCTTAATGCAATCCAATTGTGATAGAAAAATCACTTGTTATGCATCCACAAGTTCTGTCATTTGTCACTACTCCATCGTACATGTCCCTGACTATGTCAATATATTTGATGGGGACTCTCTTTGTCATCAATGTCCATCATAATACCTCTCTTGGCATCTTATCATAAACTTTTTCTAAATCAATAAAGATCATATGCAAATTTCTCTTCCTCTCTCGAAATCGCTCTATAAGTTGACGAAGCAAATGAATAGCCTCTGTCGTCGATTGCCCCTGCATTAACCCAAATTGGTTCTCTTATATTTTAACATTCTGCCTTAACTTGTGTTCAATTACCCTTTCCCAAAGCTTCATGGTGTGAGACATGAGTTATATTCCACGATAGTTTGAACAACTCTGAATATTACTCTTATTCTTACAGAGAGGTAGTAAGATACTCTTCCTCCACTCATTTGGCATCTTTTTAGTTAGCCAGATTTTATTAAAGAGGTTTGTCAGCCATCTCACGCCCACCTCTCCTAATCATCTCCATTCAATAGGAATTCATCCGGGCTAACAGCTTTCCTTGACTTCATCCTTTTCAATACCTCCTTAACTTCATATTCGCTAATTTTATGCATATAATTACGGTTCATATTTTGACACTGAATGGTAAGGTCATCCAAATCTTGAGTAGAACTACCATTCTAACTTCTCTATCTCATGATCTAAAAATGACTGATCGGTACTAGTCTTAAAAATCTTTTTTTATTCCTTAATTTGTATAAGATTCATTTTACATGATTTTTTTATCCATAGAGTTTTAAAATATACAAATCAAATTAACAGTTTGAATCATAAATACATGTACACAGTTTGAATCATAAATATAAGTCGCACACGGTGTATTTTAATAAGTAGATGTAAATCACTATATTACACTGTGATATAGTCTTACCTTTGCATGATTAGTGTATCATACAAATCCTTGTGTGTATTTTCTAACCTAGCTGACTGATAACTGTAACAAACTCTCTCTTATGCCAGTACTGCACTGTGTGACATCATGCAAAATCAGTGAAGCATCAGTGAAGCATTAAGTAGACAATGATGGGGTCTCTCTCTCTCTCTCTCTCTCTGTGCTGAGAGCAAAACGAGAGGAGAGAGATTGAGAGCAAGCTCTCGAGCTGCAGGCCAATTTGGTCCTTGCTCATAACCACACTACTCTCATCCAGTACTCAGTACTCAGTACTCACTACTGTACTCTGGAAACAGAAAGAAGAGATTGATTATCTCCCCGCCTCTAAGAGATTGATAATCTCCTCTCTCTCTCTCTCTCTCTCTCTCACACACACACACATCATCATCAGCATCAGCATCATCTGTTCATAATATACTTTGAGGTTTGAGAAGGAAACCTTTCATCAAGGAAGAAAGCAAAATTTAAAATATTGAAGTGAGAGATTCTGGGATTTTGCGTCATGCAGGGGTTCATAAATGAGCACGCGTACACGGGCAGCCTCAGGGTCCCCTCACTCAACTCATTGTGTGACGTTTTCAAGTACTATTATATTATTATGTATTCACTTCGCTTTTGTACTGCTCTCTCTCTCTCTCTCTCTCTCTCTCTGTCGACCGGATTGCTGGGCCTGGGCTTTATTATGTCATGGGCTAAACTTAGGATAACATGGGCTTATAACCTAAGTTGGGTTGGCCTGATTGGATTGAAAAGTTTTGGATCCGAGGTTCAAGTTACAACCTTCCCGTCTCAATTTTAACAGAAAATAAGTGGGGTTAAGCATCACTGCAGCACAGCAGTACACCTCTTTGCGGTGGGTCAAAAAAATCTGCGATTCACCTCCCGCTTGCTCCAGGCTATGATGTACATTTTTTTAAAAAAAAAAAAAATGTAAAAGAGAGAGAAAAAAGAGCAAAAGTGTACACACAGTAACATTGATTTCTAAGGACGCTGAGGTGTGATTTAGTGGTAAGATAGGGGACTGGGTTATCAGAACTTTTAAATTTAATATCAGACATGCTCGTAGTATTAATTTAAAAAGCACAATAAATAAATAAATAATTAAAAGAAACAGACTGACTCATTTCCTGTGTTAATGGCACCTGAAAAAAAGAAATGAGCACTTGTTAGAACTTAGAGCTGAAACAATAAATATATTTATTGTTAAATTCAGTCTTAAAATGTTAGAATATGGTTTCTGGGCCGAGGCCGAACATGCACTACTGACTTATTTACGTCAAATATAATATATATATATTAGCCTGTTAACGCAAGCCCATTATGTAATGGGCCAAGCTCAGACCCAACGGCATTAAATACCAACATTTTGGCTGTATATGAGTTCGGCCCATTCTCACCCTTGCTTCCTGCTACTTTTTCATCATTTTTTTTTACTCCAAGCTTCCCCTTTCATGATATGTGCTCGAATATAACATAATAAATAAGCAGTTAGTCATCGATAATTTGGTTCTATGATAAATAAATTTAGAATTACTTTATAGAAAGTTTTCTTTTAAGGCCCTGTTTGTCTGTTGGAAAACAAAACGAAGGAGAAATGTGTAGGGCCTCACTTAGAGAGTTTTTAGGAGTTTTTCGAGTTTTTATTTCAAAATTCTGACACAACACTGGAGCTGTAAATAGATGAGCCGAAAACGTAGGGGTCATTTGTTTGGACACAAAAATCGTAAAAGGCCGTAATTCATAAATGACTTGCAACCCAATTACAACTACGACGTTTGTTTGGACCGTAATTCATAAAAGACTAACGTAACTGAACTACCACTCACTTGCAACCCAGTTACTACTCACTTACAGCCAACTTAGAATTAATTTTGTTGTCATACAAATTTGTATTATTTTTTTATGTTAATATTGATTTTTTTTATATTTAACATTTTTAGTATTTATTTACAATATTAAAAAATTTTAAATCACCAAATAGTTAATTTTGTTGTCAACTTTTCCACTTACAACTTACGCATTACAGGGCGGTTTGTTTTGTCGTAAAAAATCGTAAAAGTCCATAATTCGTAAATGACTTACAACTCAATTACAATTACGACGTTTGTTTGGACCGTAATTTGTAAAAGAGTTACGCAACTCAACTACCATTCACTTGCATCCCAATTACCACTCACTTACAGCTCACTTACAGTTAATTTTGCGGTCATGCAAATTTATATAATATTTTTATGTTAATATTAATTTTTTAATATTTAACATTTTCAGTATTTATTTATAATATTAAAACTTTTTAAATAACCAAATAGTTAATTTTGTGGTTAATTTTCTCACTTACGACTTGCACATAATAACAACCAAACAACATAAAACACGATACACTTTCCCACTTACAATTTTATATTATTAACAAAACATCGTAAAACTTACATGCATTTAACTCATTTACAGCTGTAAAAATTTTAACTTACGAATTATGACCAATTATGACAACCAAACATACAATACGACAATAAAATACTATAAAATACAATACACTTTTTCACTTACAACTTTATATAAACTAAACATTATAAAACTTACATGCATGCAATTCATTTATATCTGTAAAAAAAAATTATCAATTACGATTTACAAAAGTTACGACAACCAAATAGAGTACTTTTTTTTTCCCTTCAAGTTTTACAGTAAACAGATGGAATCGAGCACCGAGAAAAAGTCGAGAGTCCCAATGTCAATGTCAAGACAAGTGAATAAACAAAAATAAAAGCCTCATCAAGTACAAAAAAAGAGCTGCACTGCACATTTGTACTGCAAAGAGTAGCTGTACTGCGCAAGCCACCAGCGTGACGTGCACCTTTGCTTCTTCCCAACTGCCCCACACGAATCAGACCTGTTTCGTCTTCTCTCCACACGCCATTTCTTTTCTAGTTGTTCAACATGAACGTCACAAACAACAAGCATCAAATAATCTCCTTTTATTTCTCTTTCTTTCTCATATTTACACAACGCTGATCCAATACAATAAGATTGTTGATAGCCAATCAAGACTGTACGCCATTTAAACTAGCTGCTGATCTACAGAGAATAACAACTCTTGTTGAACCTAACCGCGGCGGCGCCGCCGGCGGCCGGCGCATCCCTACGGCCGGACACGAACCCGTCCGTCCTCCCGCGGCCCGTCAGCCGCGGCAAATTCTCCGGCATGACGTTCTCCAACGCGTTCTCGCGCCATGGCGGGCACTTTCTGATCTTGTTGCTCCACTGCGCGATCTCCCTCGTCGCCGCCGGCCCCTCGGTGTGCTTCAGTTGCTCCGCCGCCGCGACCGGTGCCCCGTTGGTCGCGTCGACGCAACCGACGAGCAAGCACGCCGCCGCGATAGACGCGCACCGGGCTCTAAGGCCGGCGGCGGTTGAATCTCTCGATGCCAACCTGACCAAAGTTATGCATATTGTTAGTATCAATAGCTTAATATTTGTAATAAAAGAAATAGAGAGAAAAACATGGACCTTGGAGTTGGAGCTAGCAGAGGAGGAGGCGATGAAGAGTTGAGGCAGCAATTGAAGTTGACTGAGATGGCCATTTTTTTGTGATGGTGGGCCTTCATTTGGTTTTGTGTGCATGAGAGTTTTATATAAAAAGTTGCGGATTTGGACAGAGACTATGGCACGTGGGCTTGGGCCCTGAGTTGTCTGTCGGGGAGCAAAATTAAAAAAAAAAAAAAAAAAAAAAAAAAAACTTTGCTTGCAATGTGAAATTTCCTAGTAGCAGCGTGAGGGATTTTGATAGGTGAGATTTTTTTTGTGAGAGGGTAGGTGTATGGAGTTTGTTGCTTGATTTCCAAAAGTCCAGGAGACTTTGTTACGTGTAGATGCGGCTCTTCCCTCTTCTTCTTGTTCTGCTCACACGATTATTTGTTATAAGAAATGGTCTCTAAATTTGATGGTTGATTAGCTTGACAAATATTTGTCGCCTGATGTTTTTTTTCTCTCTTTTGTTATATTATATTTATGCAAATGATTGTGAGTTGAAACAACATACTATACATTAAGTGGTTGAGTATAAAAGGGCTGATATGGCCCAGTCCATTTTTTTAGAGAGGTAGCCCGTTCAAACCGTGGACTGGGCGTGAAAAGAGATCCTGGCCCAAACTTCATGGTCCAGCCCGGTAGATACCAAGTCTGGCCTGCAAGCCTGTCCCATAAATGACTCAACAAAAACAAAAGTACACTTGTCGCCTCCATTCACAAACATCTGGACACGTGTCATCCGTCTTCATTAGTTAACTCGCCGCGTCTCTTGCTGTCCGCTGTTCGCCGCCCCACACCCAAGCATAATAAACAGTAATAAAAAGTTTCTCTGCTTGCTCTCGCTCGCTCACACTATTAACAGAAAATGAAAAAAAAACTGAAACCCTAAAAAAACCCTAGAAGGACAAGGAACAAAAATTGAAACCAGAAATCAAAGAACCTAATCACATTTCAATTGCGTGCGCGCGTTACAAACAGCCGTGCTCTCCACGCGATCTAAAGGAAGAAAAAGGGATCTTTGGAGCTTGAAACCCTAACTCTTACCCAATCCTGATGCGCCCGCTGGAGTTCTCCCGTTCAAGCTTCGATTGATGGAGGAGGGGTTTTTTGGAGCAGGAGCTTCGGTCAATGACGGTGGGCCCGGTGACAGCAGCAGGCCGCCGATGCCGACGCTCGGATCTTTCCGCAGTCGCCAGTGCTTCGCCGGCGGCGGGGGCGATCGTAAGCCCACTCTCGTTGGCCATGCCTCACTCGTGAGTCTCTCTCTCTCTCTACACCTTCTCTCTCTCTCTCTCTCTCTCTCTCTCTCTCTCTCTCTCTCTGTGTGTGTGTGTGTGTGTGTGTGTGTGTGTGTGACTGGAGGTTGAAATTCTCAGCTGGGCGTTTGATAAACTAGGACAATTTTGAACAATTGAAGAAGAGTCTTTAGTAAAAAAGAACAAAAAATAAGGTACATATGGGGTCGTCTTCATCATTGTCGTTTTCATTCTCTGTGCCTTTTCACATCAAAATGGGATCGAGATAGTTGACAAAACACTGACATGAATCATCAATGAGCAATTCTCTATGCTGCTTCTAAATAAGAAAGTGTAGAATACGGGACAGATGAAGAATTCATTCAAACTCGAGGGCATATAGATAAAGCAAGAGACCAAAACGAGATTGAATCTCGCTAGTACTTTTAAGACAAGAAGATGGGTAATTGGGCGTGATGAACAAGTGTCATATTGAATCAATAGTAGCTTCTCGAGGCATAAATTTGATTCTATAGAATGAAAAAAGTAGATATGAGAATATTTGCATTTTGAGATTGGTATTTTTGAAAATTCAAGGGACTTTAATAGAAGGCGTGAGATGGAGGTCGAATAATAAGCTAAAAAACATGGGAAAAGTGTTATAGAGATAGATATCACTTTTGGTTCTTATTGATTTAGCCCATTGGGAGGTCTAGGATGAATGGGAAGTATCTTGCTTGAGAAGTCGACACATATGGGATTCTTAAGGGTGGAATTTATACACAATACCATTATGATCCTAGGAAGAATCTCATGTGTCCGTTAGTTGATTTAGGAACTTAAATCAGATCATGTTGTTTGTGGACACTTGACCATTTCAGTTACAATTTACATATTATGCTATAAAACAATGTTCACGAGCTTATTCTAATAATAGAGGAATAAAAGTTTATGAAGAAAGTAGCAAATCCCTAAAAGCACATGGCCACATAGTTTTGTGGATGCCTGCTACCTAACATTCATAGGGCGCCGCAGGAGCTTTATTTTCCAAGTATGATGCAGAGAGGTGTGGAGGTTCTCTCACCTCTTTCAATTTGGACACTTAACTCTGCAAGTACGAGGAGGAGGAGGAGAAGAAAAAGACTCTGCTTTCTATTTTCTAAGCCAAATACAAATCATGTCATGTTCTAATAGATCTTAATCATTTCAAAGAACAAATTGATGTATAATTATAAATCTTGCACTCGGAAGAATAGGATTCAGTATAGATCTAACAGGAGAGGCAGTAGGTGGCTACTGGTAGGCAATTAGTTTCCACTTTGAAAACTTATATACAGAATCAACGCTTGATCTTCATAGCAGGTCTAAGAACAATATGCTTTGAAGGTTAAATTGATCAATATCTCTAATGCTACTTTGAAGATGCTTCCTTCTCTGTAATCAAATACTAAGTGATCAGATTAGCTTAGTAGTTTAAGAAGAACCCTGCACCATAGAGACTACTTTACTAATTTATATTTGCATTTGATTATATGCTAGCTACAAGTAATTAGTATCAGAGTGTGGATCTTCTGCAGAATCTCCTCATTTGGTATATCATACTAAAGGAATGTTGATTATCCATTTCTAGTCTAAGTGTTATGAGTCAGATTATGGGCAAAGCACTCGAATCACTATCAACTAGCACCTTGTATTAATGGAGCCTGATATCTGTAAGTCTAAACGCCCTTGTCAATCAAATGGCTTCTTTGATTTTTGTTGTCATTCTCTCTTAAATCCCTGCTTCAAGATGCTTTATCCCTCTTTGTTGAAAGCAATAATGCCTCAGACAATGCAATCAAACTTATCCGCAGGTTCGTGAGTTAGCCCTAGCTTATGTGGTGAAGGATCGGGTGTGTTGGAAGTCCTAGGTTCGAGTGCAAACTATGAGCATTTGTTTCCCAAGAAAAGAAGAAAGAAAGAATTTTAAAAGAACTAGAAAGAAGGGAAGAAACTCAAACTTACCTACCTTTGTGCCAGCGCTTTAATTGCCAATTTTCTTGCATGAACCATGCTTAATAGTAGACTACTAATTATTGGATTTTAAAGGATTAATTGAATCATGTTCATTGTGTAGATTTTTCATGGTGGTCCTAAAACTTAGTCCATTGCTTGATAAATGATGGTGGATACAAGCAAAAAATTGCAGAATACATGGTAATTGTGGTCCTGCTAAAATGCCTATAGTTATAGGTAGAGGGAGGTAGAGACTAGCTATATATTTATAAAGGGTGGTGCGTGCCTTATCTGTCAGGAGCAAAAAAAACCCAAGCTCTGTGTATAAGCAAAGAATATTCGTGAACCACCTGAAAAACTTATGAGAATAAAAACTGAAGAAAGAATGTATTTGGTCTTCGCTTTCACCACTGTTCTGTTCCTGCGGCTCATGGATATTTCAAAGCTGTCTTACAACGTTTCGATAACTTGTAAACATCTGTTCAAATTGCATATATCTTGTGCATTTTTGGTGATTTTCTTTTTTATTTCTATGTTCTCTCTAGTCTAGTATCAGGTACTATAGTAACAAGGAATTATTAAATTTTAGGGCTTAGTTAATCCCTAGAGAATAACAATTTGATATGATGGTGGTATTTTACGTTTGACTGCCAACGTTTAAACATAGAATTTCAAATAATTTATGAGTAGAGGTATCATATTTCTATTTTGATAATCTATTTAAGGTTCATGTGAGAGATAAGAGATTTATTGGCTTTTGAGGCACGGGAATTTGGCTACTATGAAGTGATATCACCCTCATGCATTTCAACTAAAATAAAATGGTGCCCAGAATGAATCTCAGGCTTATTTGTTTAGTTGTTGAGCTTTTTTTCTTAAAAATATAGATATGGAATGGGCCTGTTTAGTGTATCCATGTCAAATACAGGTGTCCTGCCTGTGTTGACCTGTCGGTCCTTCATAGATTGTTACATAATTTGCGTAATTTTTATTATTTTCAAATTTGAAACAAGTCCTTTAAACTTATGTGAATCTTCCTTTAATATCCATATCATAGTTTTTAATTTTAGGTTTGTTGATAGTAACATAACAGATTTAGGGCTTCTACTTTGAGCTATGTCTCAACAATATTTGTTGTTCTGATTCAATTAATGTGACACTTTGATTTTTAATTGTAGTTTATTACACATGTGTGATATATTTGAGTGATATGGATTAATAATTAAATTGTAAGAAATCTGGGCATGTATATATGACTGTTCTATTGATGTTGTTCTTATTTGTGGTGGACATTTGATTTCTGTAATGCTGCGTTTGTTGTTAAAACTACTGCAGACTGAAATATTACTCAGCTGACAGTAATATGCAATGAATGGAGGACAGGGCATTTATGAGAATGCATGCATGATATGTTACACTAGTAATCAGTCTGCTGAGCTGTAGTTTGTTATCTGTGGATTCTCTTGGCTTTCATATATCACCAAAATTCTTTTTCTGATTGTATCAGTGTCCATTGAAACTAATAAACAAGACTGATTTTGCTTCATGGATTCACTGTCAATTTTGGAAAAAGCAGGTGCTGTGTACTTGTTAATTACTAAACATAAGGCTTACTGTCTACTTGAAGAATATTTTACATCTAGCAACCTGTCTAGTTCGATGATCCAGTATGTTAATGATTGATAGTTTGTAAGAATTTTGCTTACAAATCACTGAAGTTTTATGAGGCAGTATTAATGTAAAAATGTTTCAGTTTGAGTCGAGACACTGAGACAGTGAGGTTCTTGTTATGATTTAGATTCTGATGATTCAGCTGGTGCTCAAGTTTTATATAACCTTTCTAGATGAAGACGGCTAACTGTTTGACTGTATGTTGGATGGTGATATGATCTTATCTTTTCGTACCAATATGTCTACAGTAGTTGTTTATGCCTAATTTTTCATGTTGGAAAATATGTAACATAAAAAGCAAGTTTCTAAAAAAGGATTATGTAGATCAGAGAAATTGGGGCCGCATGTTGCCTAGTTAAAAGGTCAGTTTATAAAAGAATCATCATCAGAAAATGATGAATAAGATCTACACTCAGTTTGAATCTTCCAACCTGTTGAACTGCCCTACTTGGGACATATTTCTCCTCTTGATCTGTCCAAGCTAACATTGGTTCAGCTGGTTAACTTTATCAACTTTTACAAGCGGTTTTATCATTTCTATTAAAATATAATTTTATAATGTGCAAAATCCTGACAGCAATATCATATGGGTTATACTGTTCATACTTTCATCATCTGGTGGCTATATTTCATTAAACATCAAAAGTACACTTATTTTCTTGTCAACGTCATTAAATTCTAAGGCTGCCACAGGTCCTATGATTTTATGTTATCCCTCATGCTTTTCAGTTAACATTTATTGTTCAAGGTACTAAGTAACACTTTTGCAGATGAAGACAAAGACATCAGATGCACCTGCTGAGCCTGAAAAGAGCAGAGAAAACTGTAATTCTGAATTCCTCCCAGTAGTGCGCTCTGGAGGCTGGGCTGATATTGGATTCAGGCGAAGCATGGAGGATGTATATGTTTGCTGCGACAACTTGATGCATAAGTATGGGCTTATGGAGCTTGGAGAGGGGCCCAGCGCTTTCTATGGGGTATGTTTTATTGAAAATATATTTCTTTACTTATAAATTGCTTGTTAATCAAAGATTTGAAAGTAGATTGAAACATCTCACATGTAGATTTAGAAGTAGCTTGCTTGACCTCACTACTTTTTAAATACATGTGATCATCAGTAGTATGATACTTGGTGTAATTTTGATTTGATCCTCATCTATATTAATTCTTCCATCAGAACTATTTAGGCCATTTAATTTTATAACACCGCCACTTAATTGTGCAGTGCCATCCTAGAGAATGGAACAAAAAGAAGTATTCTTGGGGAAATTTAGTTTGCTGATTTTCGACTGAATCCCTCAATTGGTACATTCTTATCAAAAGCAGCAGCTTTTATCATAAAACAATTAATTTTTTTTTCCAGAAGTAGTATGTTGACACTTTACACAGAAGTCAGAACTATTGAGCAGTATTTCTCAATTGAGGACAAAAAACTTTATCCCTCTATCTGTGTGTGTGTGCGCGCGCGCGCATGTGCGCGTGTGAGGGCGTGGGGAGCTGGAAGAAAAAAGAAAGTTTCAGATCCAAGAGGTTTAAAGTTGTACCTTTTGGTGTAGGATTTAGTCAAAAATTAAAGTCAAACGAAGGGGGTAAAACAAAGTTTCTTGATAAATTTTCATTGCCCACCAATTAAATAGTCAAAATATGGCTAAACTTAATATCTACCGTTACTTATCTGCTCATTTGTGAACACTTGCCACATTTGAAAGTACAGAGTCTACAGACTGATATTTTTATATGTAGTCATGATTATTGCTTATTAAGTTTCTAAATAACCTTTTTTCAAAATTCCTTGCAACTGGAGTTTCTTGCTTTGAAGTTTGAACACGTCTTGTCCTGTACTGCTCAGTTGATTCACTCATTTACCATACATGGTTCCTTGCAGGTTTTTGATGGGCATGGCGGAAAGCATGCTGCGGATTTTGCTTGCAGCAACTTGCTAAGGATTATCCTAGAGGATGATGATTTCCCCAGGGAGATCGAGAAGGTTATTGCTTCTGCATTTTTGCAGACAGACACTGCTTTTGCTGAGGCCTGCTCTTTGGATTCTGCTCTTGCTTCTGGTACAACTGCATTGGCTGCTCTTGTCATTGGAAGGTCAGGTTTCCTTAACCCTTGTGTAATTGTGTACATGCACAAGTCTCTCTCTCTCTAGGTACTCTATTGTTCATTTGGCTCTTGTTTATCTGAAATTTTCCATATCAAATATAAGCTGCCTACGACACATGGGAGTTGGCTAGGGAATATGAGATTCCCTTTCAGATTCCAATCGTAGGCTCCTGCATTTGGCATCAAAGTACAAGCCAAGTTCTGAAGAATACTATATTCCCTTTAGCATTACATTCCAAGTTCCAACGTCTTTGAGATGATTCCCTCTATTAAGGTAGGTAAGTTGCATTCATACGTCGTGGAAGTTTGCAAATAATAATGAAAATAATAAATAAAAAGTAAAAAACTAAAGGGTCCATGCACTTCCTCGTTTTATTCTTCCTACTCAAGCCACCACCACAACTATGTTGGGATTTTGCCTTGTTTTCAAGAAGAGATGATGGTCCAAGAAGATCCAATCGAATTGGAGAAGACGAAGACTTGAAGCAGAATAAGCAAATCCAACAGAGTCAGATTAGTCGACTGTATAGTCGAGTAATGCTCGGGCAAGTCGACTGACCAGTCGATTACAAAGATACAGGAAGGAGGTGTTTACAATTAGTCGATTTATAAGTCTTATAAGTCGACTAGTCTGCCGTTCTAAAGCGTGAACAGAGGTGGTGCGAGTTTTCTTTTCTGGTGGAGTTCGAATAGGATTCAAATTCTATTCAATGGAGATTTGTTTCTAAAGTTAAAGGGTTAGAATTCTTCTAAATCAAAGTGATCAACTCCTACAAGGATTAATCAAGTTCTTCAAGCATCCGACGATCAAGATCATCTCATAAACTGAATAATATTTTTATTGTAAAATCCTATAAATAAAAGTTGTAACCCAGTAAATTCTAACACAAGGGCAAAATCAGAGGAAACCAAGAAAGAGAGAAAGGTGACGGTGTATACAGAGAATGTATACTCTCGTAAGCTTGTGGGCCTTCAAGAGGTAAGCGAATACTCTTGTAGAAATTAAGGAGAAGGTTAGATCTCTTGTATCAAGTTTATTAATAAAATTCTCTCAAGTTCTCTTCCCGTGGACATAATGCTAAGTTTGGGTCGAATCATGTTAAATCCTCATGTTTTTTCTACTCTTTTCTCTTGGTATTGCTAGTTTGCTCTACAATAGTTTTCTTTTGCAAGTATTAAATATTGTCATGATTCTGCAACGTCGATCGCAGTCTTGGACGTGCACAACAGTTGGTGTCATATCCCGATTGTTGGTCTCAACAATTGGTATCATAGTTATCGTGTCACAATAATTGGTATTAAAGCTAAATGTTGACGATATGGCGATATGTCGAAGATTGAAATTTCTGCGAGTAAGTTCGAGGTCAAGAAATTCAATGGCAAAGAAAACTTCAGTCTATGGCAAAAGAGGGGGAAGATGTTGGTGCAACAAGGTCTTCATAAGACCTTACAGGGAATCAGCAAAACATGCAGGTACGTCATATGAGGATTGAGAGGAGATGGATCTGAAAGCGGCAAACAGGATCCAATTATGTCTCGCAGATGAGGTCATGTACAACGTAATGGATGAAAAAAATGGCTACGAGTTTGTGGTCAAGATTAAAAAAGTATATGACAATGCATCTCTAACAAGTTGTACTTGAAGAAACAATTATATGGGCTATGCATGAAAGAAGGGACAACAGTGTTGGAGTATCTGAACTTCTTCAAAAAGGTCATCAACGAGCTACTAGCTGTTGATGTCAAGATCAATGAGGACAGGTTGTTAATACTTCTCAGATCATTTCCAGAGTCATACGATCATATTGTTACCACCATATTCTACGGTAAGAAAACTCCCATTTTGGAGGAGGTCACAACAACTTTGTTATCAAACGAGATCAAGAAAAGCCAAATCAAGAATAGGAAGGATTGGATTTGGTGATCACAGGAAGGAAAGGAAGAGGAGTGGGAAAGAAAAGTTTGGGTTCGTCGAAGGCGTGTCACTTTTGTCAACAAGAAGGTCACTAGAAGAAAGACTGCAAGCATCAGTAAGATTGGTTGAAGAAGGGTGGCAGGCGTAGCAATGAGCGGTGTTGACACCGAAGTATTATTGGTTTCCTACGTTGAAGACAATACCTCTCAAGGTAAAAGCTGAATCCATGTTTAAAATAACGACAACGTAATGATAACGTTTTTCTTCTGTTATGCTAATATAGGTTATAACGTAACACATAACGTAGGTTACACGATTTAATATTTATTTAATAAAAATAAATATATATATTATATTTAAATTTTTTTATAAATAGGAAAATGATTTTAAGAAAACTAAAAAAAATCAAAACAATATTTAACACATTTAGCAAGTCTCACAATAATTGTTAGCAAGTATCACAATAATTTTTCACATTCACAAGTTATAATTCTTAATTCCATCTAAACAAATAGCAATATGTTCCACATGTTTCATTTTAATTCATAATTTTTTAACCATGATATTCAATTTACACAAAGATTCATAAGTCAATCTATAATAATTCATAATTCAATCATAATTCTTAATTTTTTTAGTCATGCTATTCATTATAATTCATAATTCAATCTACAATATGTTATTCAACATACCCCTGTGTCCTTCAGTTTCTCTAATATTTTACCCCCGATCTCATTATGCTCTCTCTCCCTTTGATCTCTCTCCCCATCCCGATCTCTTTCTGCTTTCTCTCTCGATCTTTCCATGCTCAATCTCTCTCGGGAGAGAGCAGAGAGAGATCGAGAGAGAAAGCAGAAAGATATTGGGTGAGAGAGAGAGAGCAGAGAGAGATCAGTAGGAGATTGGAGAATGAGATAGAGAAGAGAGAGATGAGGGGAGAAAGAGTTTACATGTGCTTGGAGACGAAGAATCAGCGCTGGGAGATGACACCAGCGAGAACACCACGACAAAGAACCACTAGAGAGTTCTTATTTTACTGTCGATCGGAGAGAGGTTTGTCTTCTTCTTTCTTCTCGGCGCCGAGGAGACGACTGCGAGGTTACAGAGAGGATGACGAGTGACGAATTTGGGGGGATTTTTTGCCATAGACCGGGAGAATATGGGGAGATTTATAAAAAGCCAACTTGCACCGTAACGTAGGTTACGTTGCGTTACGTTAATAACGTAACATAACGTAAGTTACGAGCAAAATAACCATAGTTATCAAACATTACGTTTTTTTGGCTTGTTACATAACAATTGGTCGGCGTTTCGTTATATAACGAGTTATAACGGGTTATATAACGGATTTTTTAAAACACTGAGCTGAATATTTGATTCTGGTAGCACGGTTCATTACGTTCTCAAAAAGAGTTGTTCAACTCCTTGGTTGTAAAGGGGGAAGAGATTGTCAAAATGGTGGATGGCTCGACTTGCGAGGTCATCGACACTGGGACAACCAATGTTACAGGAAGAGATATAATGGTGTGTGCTCTAGACACGGTTTGGTATGTCCCGGAGGCATAATACAACCTAATATTCATAAAGGTGTTTGATGAAGAAGAATGTTGGATCCAAGTGTAACAAAGTGTTGTCACGGTTAGCCAAGAAGAGGGTAATCCTAAAATGAGAGAAGTGTGGAGGGATGTAAAGCTGAAAGAATGAAACTCAGTTCGAGATGGACTTCCAATGGTAAGCTTGGAAGGGAGCTCATCACGAGGTGGAGCTTCAAGAAAGACTGCAACGGGATGTGAACGAGGTTAAAGTGTTGTAGTAAAGAGAAAGGGCACATTCGGGCGAGACCTAAATACGCTCAAGGCTTGGCAGTAATTCAGACAAAGGCCCTGGGGAGACGGGGTAAGAGTAAAAAGCTTCACGGTATGGTTACAATCAAAGAAAAAAATCAAGGTTTCTAAAATTTCCAAAGTATTTTGCTAAAGGCTTGAAAAGCAAGTCAAAGCGGAGATTGTTGGGATTTTACTTTGTTTTCAACAAGAGATGATGATCCAAGAAGATCCAATCGTATTGGAGAAGATATATTTGAAGCAAAAGAAGCAACTCCAGCGGAGTCATATTAGTCGACTAAAGCTCAGGCCAGTCGACTGGAAAGATACAGAGAAGGAAGTGTTTATAGTTAGTCGACTTATAAGTCTTATAAGTCGACTAGTTTGAAGGACTAGTCAACTAGTCTGCCATCCTGAAGCATGAGTAGAGGCGGCGCGAGTTTCTTTTCTGGTGGAGTTCGAATAGGATTCAGATTTTATTCAATGAAGATTTGTTTCTAAACTTTAAAGGATCTAAAATTCTTCTAGATCAAGGAGATTAACTTTTACAAGGATTGATCAAGTTTTTCAAGCATCCAATGACCAAGATTATCTCATAGTCTGAATAGAATTTGTATTGTAAAATCTTATAAATAATGGTTTTAACCCAATAGATTGTAACACAACAGCAAAATCAAATGAAGGGGACGGTGCATAGAGAGAAGGTATACTCTTGTAATCTTGTGGGATTCAGGGAGAAGGCTAATACTCTTCTGAGAATTAAGGAGAATATTAGATCTCATGTACCAAGTTTATTATTAAAACTCTCTCAAGTTCTCTCCCGTAGACGTAGGCCAAGTTCAGGCTGAACTACGTTAAATCCTCGTGTTCTTTTCTACTCTTTTGTCTTGATATCTCTGGTTTGTTCTACAGTAGCTTTATTTTGCAAGTATTACATATTGTCACCGTTCCACAACATCGATTATGGTCTTGTGTGTGCACAATAGTTGGTGTCATAATCTAATTGTTGGTTTCAACAATTGATATCATAACTGTCATGTCACAACAAATTGATGCACTGCCATTGCAAGCTGCAACAACTGTCATCGGTCCTGCTGCAATCTCCATGTCAGCTGCTGAAATGATCACTGCTGTGTTGCTTCTGTAGCCACAACTACCACCACCAGCACCACTGCGGCTGCCACCGTCACCACCAATGTTGTGCCTCTGCTATAGCCACAACCACCTCTATCACCACCACGCAGACAATTCGCCTCTTCTCTTGCATGACAATAGTTCCCAGAGTGAGTTGGAAAACATTCTCGAGAGTCTGACAGTCATGGGAATGTTTTGATGTACCAAACGTGGGTATTATATATTCCTGGAAATATTTAATTATACCAAAACAAAGTAATGTGACATTCTAAGGAATTTGATGGCGGAGAACACATTATAGGGAATGTTGCTTTTGGCGTATCTAGTCAACTGTTTTCGCTATGTTTTTTTCAGGATATCATTCTATTTTTATGATTTAAACCTTGTTTTCCTTGTAAGTCTTTCAATTTCTTCTAAAACTGTGAAGAAACATTATTTAAGATATCATATTGCAGTTATCAGACTGGAGAATTTCTGATGTGTGGCCTGTAGATCTTATTAGAATATGCTTCTTCATGAATGAGATGTTCTTCTCTGTTAATTTTCCTGTGTCATGGATACCTCATGTATGTAATACCCACTCTATACAACATCTTTGATATTTAGAATCTCATTTTGAAGGAGAGTTGTTTGCAAGGCCTCTATTCTTGTACTATTATTTCAGTTGCTGAAATGAAATGAATGACCTATGGTTTGCCCCTATCCCCCACAAATTCATGTGCACGCATGCGCACATGCACACACACCCCAACAGAAGAAGGAATAGAAAAAAACTAAAAGAAGAAGAAAGAAAACTGATCTAAAGAATTATTTTCCAAGTCTGTGATGATTCATCTTTGTGGTGTCACTGAATTCATTTGAGAAAGAGTCTCAGATGTTCTCACTTTTATTGCTTGTAGCTGCAGAAATGTGAGTTCATAATGTCAGAATCGAATGGACAGATGAATCATAGTTGCTTGGATAACAAGCATTGTCTCTAAATGGCTAGTGTGGTTACCTTGAGGCTATACTCTTAATTGATATCCTCTTCCACCTCCCGATGTTGAGACAGGTCACTGGTGGTGGCAAATGCTGGGGACTGCAGGGCCGTACTCTGTCGGCGAGGCAAAGCAGTCGAGATGTCCAGGGACCACAAGCCAGCCTGTTTTAGAGAGAGGAAGCGAATTGAAGCATCGGGAGGCTATGTCTATGACGGCTACTTAAATGGGCAGCTCAATGTCGCCCGTGCCATAGGGGACTGGCACATGGAAGGGTTAAAGGACCGGGATGGGGGCGCAGGCCCCCTGACTGCTGAGCCCGAGGTGATGCAGAGGAGGCTGACCGAGGAGGACGAGTTCTTGATCATCGGCTGCGATGGCATATGGGACGTCTTCCGCAGCCAGAACGCCGTGGACTTTGCACGGCGGAAGCTACAGGAGCACAATGATCCAGCGATCTGCTGCAAAGAGCTGGTAGATGAAGCAATGAAGAGGAAGAGCAGCGATAACGTGTCAGTTGTTGTAGTGTGCTTCGACCTGAAGCCGCCCCCTGCTATGGCGACCCCGAGGCCTCGGGTTCAGAGGAGCATATCGGCGGAGGGGCTCAAGGAGCTGCAGGGCTTCTTGGATAGCTTAGCAAACTAAATCGAGAATGCGGCGCATTCTCTGAGTTGTATCTTTCTTCCCATCCTTGAGGAAGGGGGGGGCAATGTTGTAGTTTATGTTGCTACTGTTTTCACAGAGAGAGAGAGAGAGAGAGAGAGAGAGAGAGAGAGAGAGAGAGGTTAGTTTAACTGTAACATTTGCGGCATCTAGTGTAATCTTAGTGAGATTTTTGTTTTGCTTCTGCATCAGTTTCAATTTTTGTGCGTGCTTTAGAATTTTTCTCTGGGCCCAGACCTTCACTGCTTTGAATAATGTTTGATATGATGTTCTTCATTTTCTGTTCAACAAATGGACCCCAAGCTCATAAAGATGGAGTTCTAAAGAAACGAGACTGGATGTTTATCGCATCATGTTCTGCTCTTTTAACCCTTTTGCTTTCAGTAGAAATGTCAATGTTTGGGTCTCAAGACTCATGAAGCCATAACTGTTCGAGCTTGCCTGATCAAATCATGTCACCTCACTCGCCTAACCCATCGTCATCGTTCGATGATCGCAAAGGCTCCTCGAAAGATTTGACAAAATTTGTCAGTTGTACTGTAAAGGATGGAACCTCGAAGGTTACTCAATGCCTTGGCAGCTGGGGCAGGAGACATAAAATTATTGGTCATACAGTTTAAGCTCGTCTTGACAGTGAGAAGATGGTAGATACTATGAGACCCGCGATCAGCAAACTATTGGTGATGGCGAGTCAATTCATATTATCGACGTACAAAGACGGAAGTCTTTGAAATAACCATCAGTGAGTTTCACAACAATTAACATATCATCGACATAAACCAACAACAGAACAGAAAGAACATATTATATGTCGTCGAGGAGAGACAATATGAGGCATGGCTATTCCAAGCAGATGCCAATGCTGCAGCTGTAGATCATTGTTGAGACCACAGCACCCAAAATACTTGACATTCCAAGTGTTTGTTTTTTGGCTCTTGTTTGGTCTCTTGGAACTCTGGCAGCAGGTTTAGGTTGGCAACAGCAAATCTCACAGCTGAAGGAGCTTGAAATAATGCCAGGTTGGTAGAAGGCGCTCCTCTCTTTTCTTTCTCTCTCTCTCTCTCTCTCCATTAACTTAAATTTCAATGCAACTAATATTTATAATTTACAAATATTGGATTGATTATAATAATATTATCCAGGGTGCAAATAATATTTATTATTCCAAGATAAAGCATGCATGGACCATGGGAATTTATTTATACCAATTAAGATGCAACCACATGTATAATTTTCATGGCATCTCCCCTCTCTCTCTCTCTCTCTCTCTCTTTCTCTCTCACAAGAAGAGGAACAGTCACTAGACAGAGTCTAGTGGTCCTTTTTGTCCTTTTAAGTCCTTTTTGTTGGCCACCTTCTTTTTTTGGATGTGGGCTCGGCTCATGAGCTTACTGTGAACAAAAAAACAAAATAAAAGAAAATGCTCAGGTGGCAGGAAGAAGAAGAGGGTATCAGCTTCTGTTATATGAGCACGTCATGCTGACATCAACACAACACAGTAGATGGATGCGTACTAAATAATTGTCAGTACATTGAAAATAGAAGTATCGTGTTTGATAAGTGTGTCTATCGCGTATCTCTGATATGAATTTGACACGACACAACTACACGTTCAAAGTATGGATGAAATCTAAAACGAGGGTGTTAAGTTCTATATAAATTTTTTGTGCTCTTGAGTCTTGTTTGTTCGTTATTCTTCCAAATCAATAAAGTATCAAGAAATATTGGGGGAGGCAGGGTACATTGAGTTCACTTCTATTTTTCAATGACATTTTCTTTTTAGTAAAATCAATTAGTGAAGACTTGTTACAAACTTATAAGGGCAACAAGTTACCTATGCTAAGAAGCATATCATGATCACAAGCAATTTTGGAAAATTTTGAATAACCGTTGAAGTATCAGTATGTATGTATGTATTTATATGTGTGTGTATAGATACATATGAGAGGCATCACTTGTTTATTTGAAAGAAAATTTTGGCCTAAGAGATCAATATAAATTTCTCAATATTCTCATTCATCTTTTGCTTCGGTCAACCAAGTCTGGCCTACTCTGCAAGCCGCAAATAAGAGAGAGAAGGGGAAAAAAGTCTAAAAAGTATAAAATTTTCATTTAGACATGTGACCTCTTCATCAAAGTCAACTGTTCTTTATCTTTTTGAATGTAGTTATAGCTAGTAATCATGTGGGCTACATGGATACATTCTCTTCTATGAAAGAGCTCCCAACTTGTCTCTCTGTGACGCCGATAACAATCACTCTCATCAAACGTGACATCTCTTGTTGTTATCACTCTTTGTTGAAAACTTCGTTTTCATCAGAAATATTAGCCAATATATCACAACACAGGTGATTATGTAAACTTATTTTGTTTAGGACATAATTGAAATAATTTACAAAGACAATGAATGCCAACACACATAATATAATCTTCTTACATTAATAAAAATAAAAGCTTTCTAACTGCATCCAGCAAAATTTTATAAAAAAGAGGTTTAGATGTTTTTTTTTCAAAAGCAACATATTTCACCTTGACTTGTTAACATAATTTCTAACTTCTAACTGACACACAACATATCCTAAAACAATATAATTTGATAAAAACAAACTGAATTAGTTTTAAAGTTAGAGAAGACAAAGAAGTAAAGAGTTAATAACCAAAGGCCTTCAAGAAAACTAATACTACTTTCCTGATTTTCTAATTATATTATATTATACTTACAAATTATATTGGGAAGCAAATCTAATGGCTTATCCTGTGGCCATATAAGGATACATACATACATACATACATACATATATACATATACACGCACACGCACACGCGCGCGCGCACACACATATATATGGTAAAATATTCCTAGTAAGCCTTCTTGAATTGCAATCTAAGGAGGTGATTTAAAACTCTAACATCTCGATTTTTTGACCTACGAGGAACACTTTTACCTATATATATATATATAAAAGACCGCTAGGACAGTGCACATTGACATGCCTATAATATGACCTAAACTAATCCCCTAGGTCTATGAACGGAGCCAACAATGCACATGCCGATCACTCACGTCCCCGGTCAAGGGCCCTGAGCTTTAATTTCTGGTCTGCGGGGTTAATTTCGCGCTTAGTGTGTGTGCGCGTGTGAGGATTTCGTTTCAATTACGTATGTCAAACCGAAACTAGAATGTAGAGCAATTACATGTTGTTTTATGTTGTTTTATGGATGATCCTTTCCAATCATCTTGATCTACACACTTCTATATATGAAATTTTAAGTATTTTGGACATTGTTTATAAGTAATTTGAACATCTTCTTCTCTCTCCCCCGTCCCTTCAAAAAAAACTAACAGATTCTAGGGGAAGAAAAATAAAACCGTACAATTTATTCTATTGTTTTTTTTAGAGGGAGTACATTTTTTTATTCTTAGAAGTAGAAGGTTAACATCACCATCTACATCTACATACAATAAACATACGGTGGGTATACAGTTATTAGACATATCTTAGCTTTAAATGAGAAAAAAAAAAAAAAAAACAGAAAGCATAGAAAGCACCGTATAAACCGAAAATCCCCTCCAAAAACAAACAAAATCAATTAGAGTAAGTAGACTCCATCAATCATAAACCTAATTATTCATTTTTGTTTTTTTGAGTTTAGGTGTTTGTTGGAGATAGGGATGGCCAGCGGGGCGGGTCGACCCGTTTCGACCCGCCCCGCCCCGCCCTGTGCGACCTGTTTGAGTCGCACAGGGCGGGTTGCGGGTCAACCCGGACCCGCCCCGTTTAGGGGCGGGTCAACCCGAGTTGACCCGTCCCGTTTAAACGGGACGGGTCAGATTCGTCCCGTGACGAATCACGGGACGAATCGGGTCGGGGAAAATTTTCCCCGACCCCTCTTCTTTCTTTTTTTTTTTTTAAGTCCTATATTATTATATATGTGAGAGGGGAAAATTAGTTTCGGACCCCTATTTTATGTTTTTATTTTTTTTAAACCCTCAAAAACTTAAAAAATTACCTATCATGGAAATTTTGAAATTTTTAAAAATAAAATAATAATAAAAGGCGAGACGGGTCTAACCCGTCTCGGCGAATCCGGGTAACGAATCGGGTCAGAGACCCGATTCGTTACCCCGATTCTTGATTCGTCTCGTTTAGATTCGTGACTAGACGGGTCCAACCCGTCTCGTCATGGATTCGTTGGCCAGACGGGACGAATCAACCCGATTCGTCCCGTTGGCCACCCCTAGTTGGAGACTGAGAATTCCAAGTTCGTTGAAACTCTCACCGTGTAATTTTAATTTTAAATTTTTTTTTAATTTTGAAATTATACTAAATCCACATAAAAGGAAATATTCGTGTATGCCTTGTTCCTTACGCTCACCGCGCAATACTTTACATTCTATATAAAAATCATATAAAACCCGTATCCTCTCTTTCTCGCTCCCTCTGCAACTCAAAAGAACAAAAGCCTCGTGATTCTTCTCTCTCTCTCTCGCTCTCTCTCTCTCTCTCTCTCAAATGGCAGTGGCTGCCGCCATCGACGGAAACTAGACGGCGAACCGCCCCTCCGTTAACCCAACCCACACACAATGGGCCACAACCTGCTTCTTTATGTTCTCGCCTTGACGTCGACCTTTAACGGCGTCATCTCCGAACCGCCGGTTCAGGAGCGGACCGCCCTGCTGACTTTCCTCTCTCAGGTACCCCACCTGAACCGGCTCCGGTGGAGCCCGAACGCCTCCGCCTGCAACTGGACAGGCGTCCAGTGCGACGACGCCCGCGCCGCCGTCGTCGAGCTCCACCTCCCCGCCGTCGGCCTCGTGGGCCCCATCCCCCCCGCCACCCTCGGCCGCCTTCCGAGCCTCCGCGTCCTCTCCCTCCGCCACAACCGCATCGCCGGCCCCATACCCGACGACCTCTCCAACCTCACCCGCCTCTTCTCCATCTACCTCCAGGACAATGCCATATCCGGCGACTTCCCTCAGCACCTCACTAAGCTCACTCACCTCTCCCGCCTCAACCTCGCCGGCAACGCCATCTCCGGCGAGATCCCCTTCGCCGTCAACAATCTCACCCGCCTCACCGTCCTCTACCTCGACCGCAACAACTTCTCCGGCCACCTTCCCAGCATCAACATCACCACCCTCGCCGCCTTCAACGTCTCCTTCAACTCCCTCAACGGATCCGTTCCCGAGACCCTCTCCCACTTCCCGGCGTCCTCCTTCGCCGGGAATCTAAACCTCTGCGGCGATCCGCTGCCTCCCTGCTCCCCCTTCTTCCCCTCCCCGTCCCCTTCGCCAGCGATCTCTCCGGCGGCGGCCGAATCGCATAAGAAGAAGAAGAAGCTCTCCACCGGCGCAATCATCGCAATCGCGGCCGGGATTGGCGGCTTTTTGATCCTCGCCCTGCTCCTCATCTGCTGGTTCCTCTGCCGGAAGAAGGCCGATCGGAGCGGGGACAAGGCGTCGAAGGCTCCCGCCGCCGCTGGACCGCCGGCGCCGGCGCCGGCGCCAGCGAGAGAGGTGGGGATGACGTCATCGTCAAGGGACGAGATGAGCAGGGTGGTGTCCGGCGATAGGAACAGGCTGGCGTTCGTCGGGAGCGGCGGGGTGTACAGCTTTGACCTCGAGGATCTGCTCCGGGCGTCGGCGGAGGTGCTCGGAAAGGGGAGCGTGGGGACGTCGTACAAGGCGATCCTCGAGGAGGGGACCACCGTCGTCGTCAAGAGGCTCAAGGACGTGGCGGCGTCGAAAAGGGAGTTCGAGCTGCAGATGGAGGAGATCGGCCAGATCGATCACCGGAACTTGCTGCCGCTCAGGGCGTACTACTACTCCAAGGACGAGAAGCTCCTCGTCTTCGACTACCTCGCCGCCGGCAGCCTCTCCTCCATGCTCCACGGTGAGTGGCATTTTCGTAAATAGTCTCGCCATCGGTGAGGTACACTTGTAGCATTTTCGTAATATATGATTCTTTTGAAATGAATTGGGGTTACGTTTGTGATTTCGGGAAAATCGGGGGGAAAGTTTTCAGTACGGAGTTTCGTGAGTGCAGTCAGCGTCCTCATGGGCTCATGTGATCAATGCCATGAGTCTGCACACTGAGTTTTTTGTCTTTTTGCTAAAAATTTATAGAAAAACTTCAAATAAACTTTTTTAGGGTAGTATGCAAATAAACAAATTGCTCGGAGAAAATTCTTAATCGAAAGAGTAAATAAAATAATGAAACACGAAATTATTAGTACTGAAATATATTTTTAGAAATTATTCAGCTTAAAAAAAAATAGAAATTAGGAGTGGCGTGTGATGTTTTATGTAAAGAATAATTTACCCAATTTAATGTTTTGTGAAGATTTGCCTCCCCAAAAAAAATATTTGGGGGACAGTTGCCAGCTGGTTATTAGGCCATCTCCAACCCACGCCAATTTTGGCGTGGGTTGGGGGGTTCCCCGCTCCAACCGGGCTTCAAAAGCACCCGGCAAAATGCCGGGTGCTACAGTGCCACGCCAGAATTGGCGTGGCACTGTAGCACCCGGCATTTTGCCGGGTGCCAATCAAATTTTTTTGTTTGTTTTTTTTTTTTAAATTATTATTAGTTTAGTTGTATTAATAGTATTTTAATATAATATTAAAAGCAATAATAATAAAATATATAAGGAATATGCTATTTGAAGTGAAAAATGGAGTGATGGGTTGGAGGAGTTTTGGTTGAACACTCCATTTTGGAGTGAAAGTACACTCCAAAATGGAGTGGGTGATTGGAGATGCCCTTAAGGGTGTTATATGGGAATAATAAATTGAGAATTTTACCAGCAGTAGTAACTTCCTTTCGACTGCCAACTGACAAAATTAGGAGCTAACCTCTTGTAGTAGTAGTAGTAATAGTAGTTCTATTTAATTTTAGGATTTAGGTTGTACTTATTTATTTAATTCCTAGTTTTCTGCCCTTTTTTGTAGGCAGTAATTATGGTGAGTTTGCCAATTATGATGGTTGTGAGTCTTGTGAAAACGATAAAAAAAAGGGTCTTATTTGAATCTTGAACATTGAAATTAGAAGATAACTATGAAAACTTCCTAGAAATGTCACATTGAAACTCTTGAGCATTGAAATGAAGGAGTTCATCATGTTGAAAATACCTTAAAATTTTACAATTCACAGGTGTCCCTTTTCCATTGATGTAAGTTTCTTCAATAATCTCCAAAGCAATCTAGATATTCTTATAAACGTGTAATAGTCACAATCAAATTGGATGTGGCCACATGTTGCCTAATAAATACATACTCAGATTGCACATAGGGCTTGACTTGATACAAAATTTAGCCTTCAATATTTATTTAGACATGGACCCTAAGCCCTGTTTTAAATACCGGCCTAGTCGGCCGAGATGTCTTCCGATATCTCCTTTTTTGCCTGCTGCCGATACGATATGAGAAAATCATTAACCATATCGTTTGCAGTAAAAAACGGCCGATAGTTGAAATATCAGCCAATAAGTCGCCCGATATCGGCCGATAAATCGCTGATATATCGCCCGATATGAAATAACTTATTTATTGCATGATTCCGTGCAAATATACATTGTTTTTTATTGTCTTTGCATGCATATTACATCATTTTTATTAGGTAGATAATATCTATGACACTAAACCAACTTTTAGTTATCAATATTTCATTATATATAGTGTCTGATATGAACGCCTTGATATGTGCGCGTATCTCCGATATCTCCCCCGATATCCGATATCTGATATGAAAAACTCTGATCCGATGTGATCTCGATATTCGATATTTAGAACCTTGATCCTAAGTGTAGTGGTTCTATCATTAGTGTATATTTATGTAAACTCCACCTCATGTGTATTAAAACATTTATCACACGCATTTATTCCTAATTTTTTGTATATTTCGTTGGTCGACTTTTTTTGTGCTATGTGCATATTATTATTATTATTATATATCGTTTTGTCTCCTGATGAGGACAATTAACTGCCAAACAACAGGCAGCAGAGGATCCGGCCGTACTCCGCTAGAGTGGGACAACCGCATCCGCATCGCCTTGGCCGCCGGCCGCGGCCTGGCCCACCTCCACAACTCGGCCCGGACCGTCCACGGCAACATCAAGGCCTCCAACGTCCTCCTCCGCGCCGAGCCCGACGCCGCCGCCCTCTCCGACTTCGGCCTCTACCCTCTCTTCAGCAATGCAACCCCTCCCAACCGCGTCGCGGGCTACCGCGCCCCCGAGGTCATCGAAACCCGCAGACCGACGTTCAAGGCCGATATCTACAGCTTCGGCGTGGTCCTGCTGGAGTTGCTGACCGGCAAGGCGCCGAACCAGGCCTCGCTGGGCGAGGAAGGGATCGATTTGCCGCGGTGGGTGCAGTCGGTGGTGCGGGAGGAGTGGACGGCCGAGGTGTTCGACGTGGAGCTGATGAGGTATCAGAACATCGAGGAGGAGATGGTGCAGCTGCTGCAGATCGCGATGGCCTGCGTGGCGCAAATGCCGGACTCGCGGCCGGAGGTGGGCGAGGTGGTGAGGATGATTGAGGAGATCGTGAATCGGACGGAGGGGGACGACGGGATACGGGGGTCGTCCGATGATCCGTCCAAGGGCGGGGAATCCGGCGGGCCAACGCCGCCGGCGGTCACGCCCTGAGCGAGCAGTAGGAAGAAAAAAAAAAAAGAAAACTGAGCATTTTCTTTGATTCAACCAATCAAATAGGTCTGATTTTTTTTTCCTCCCGCCCTTGTACGTTTTTTTTTTCTCTTTCTTGGGTTTATTTAACTTTTTTTTTTTGGATTTTTTTTTTGGGGGGGTGGGGGGTGAATTGGTTTGGTGGTGGGTGATGGATATTTGATAGTGTTTATTTAATCAAAAAAAGATGAGGATGTGAAGTTTTCAATAGTTTTTAGATGGATTATTTATTAATTACTAATTTATTGTCGGTGCAAATTTTTGCTAAAAAGAAGCGGGCTGTTTGTTTTCTGTCAGCTACTTTTGTGTCGTCAGTGTCGTGGTGCAGGCCAGGCTGGCAGCTCCCTTGTCTTTTCGTTCATTTTTCATTTTTTTACTTTGTTGAGTAGATAGTAGGAATCCAACGGGGAAGAAGAAGCCAGCTCAGCACCACGCGCGGGCTCGCGCGAAACTATGCGCTATGTGGGCCCACCTCCGGGCGGGCGTCGTGGGGAGCACATGGTTGGTAGATTGGCTCCGTGCTGAAGGATTCGGTTGAACGTGTGTGGGGATGACTAATGGGGCGGGTCGACCCGCCTCGTCCCGTCCTGTACGACCCATTTGAGTCGCACAGGGCGGGTTACGGGTTAATCCGCACCCGCCCCGTTTAGGGGCGGGTCAAAACGGGTTGACCCGTCCCGTGTAAACGGGACGAATCTGATTCCTCCCGTGACGAATTGACGAATCGGGTCGGAGAAAATTTTCCCCGACCCCTCCTCTTTATTTTTCTTTTTTTTAAAGTCCTATATTATTATATTTGTGAGACGGAAAAATTAGCTTTAGACCCCTATTTTATTATTTTATTTTTTTTAGCCCTCAACAGCTCAAAATATTCCCTATGTGGTAAATTTGAAAATTTTAAAAATAAAATAATAATAAAATTCGAGACGGGTCTAACTAGTCTCGACGAATCCGGGTAACGAATCGGGTCAGAGACCCGATTCGTTACCCCGATTACTTGATTCGTCTCGTTGGATTCGTTACGAGACAGGTTCAACCCGTCTCGTAACGGATTCGTTAGCTAACGGGACGAATCAACCCGATTCGTCCCGTTAGCCATCCCTAAACGTGTGAGAGCTAATCTTATATTATATTCAAATGCGCCAATTTTTTATTGACAAGTAAATAAAATTTTAAGTTTCAGAGGTACAAAGTTTTAAATTTTTTTAACTTTTTATAATATCACAAGAGAGTGAATCTTATATATAAATACGGGATTGATTCTCTTATAATATGTGTGTATTATTCACAGCATGAGCCGAATTGTGTTCTCGCCTGGCCTTGTTCCACTGTCGGTCAGTCCGCTGGCAAGTTCGTTTCACGATGTGCAGATGGCATTTGCTGGCAACCCAATCTAGAGAAGGCAAGGAGGTTCCACAGTCTTGGATTCAATTCCTCCACACATTCCACCAAACAAGAAGGGCAAAGAGAAGGTTCAAAGAGGGAGATTCAAACCCTTCACATATATATATTTTTTTCGGCTAAATTTGTCAAAACTATCATACCATTTCTTCTTCCATTTTTCACTTTTGTGAGTCATCCACCGTCATGACAATTTCTCTTCTTTCTTGTACATTTGGACTGTTTCTTCACAAAACACACATGAATCAAACTTACCAAATCTAATGTACAATTCTCATGTATAGAAATGTTATATCCATGCAAATGATTAATATGTTGGCAACAAGCTTCATATATCAACCACTACACTTTCTCGTTTGCGCATCTTGTTCCATTTTTCCTCCATCACTTCTGCATGCTCTCGCGGTCCCTCTTGAAGTGACTTCCTTGCGATAAAAGTGACATTACTTGATGAAGCTGCTGATAAACCTGAAATCCCATTTCCATGATTCAAATCTTTTATTTATATCGCTTGATAATAAGCAATATGTAAAGTATTAGCACCATATTCTCCTCGAATCGTAGTCACAGCAGCAACCAAAAACTTGTTAATTGTCTTGATGAAAATGCTGGTCTGCTACATCCTTGTTCTCTTCCTCCATGCATACCATGCAATGCATCTAACTTCGACTTACAGTCGCCATCTTATTCATGAAAGCATACACAACCCCACTGTTAGATATAACAGGGATCATGTTTTTAATCCACATCACTTCTTGTTGTTGCAGATCCTGTAGACTTTCCCAGCAAATATTCTTTTTTAAATTCGAAAACCGTCTTGTTGCACCAACAAACACTTCAATATTCATCCCGCTTTGTCGTCAAAATCAAAATTACTCTTGCCATCGAACTTATCCACATACGATCTTCGTGCTGAAAATTCTTGCCTTTGTATCTCCTTAATTCTGATACCACTTGTTAGAACACGTGGAATCCTAACCAAGATCCTAGCCACAGAAGAAATTAATGATTAATCCTTGATGTCAAAACAAAAAAGAAAAAAAATTCTTTCACATGACAAAAAGAGACATAAAACAGAGGCAAAGAAGAATACAAGAGAGTTCCAACAGTCATGTTTGATTTCTAAATATTGGCTCCAGCTAGATGTAACTGACCAAATTCAAATAAATATAAGGGTCCCTATTTGGACAAACAAGAACAATCTTAACCTTGATTTGTTATTCATCTCTTCTGCTTTGTGCATTGGATTACAGAAGATTTATGTCACCATTGTAAATGTTGTGGACTTCCGTTTAATTAATTTTTCTCTAATGAAACAGTGCAGACTTCAGTGTTCTAAAAAAAGATTTAAGCGGCCGATTAATCGGTCGCTTAAATGTTTTCGGCCTGAAACCGAACAGAACTTGAAGAAAACGGTCGGATTACTCAGTCAGGCGATTAATTTGCTTAAGTGACGATTAAGCGTCTAATCGGTGATTAATTAGCGTCCGTTTAAACGTTATTCAATCGTTTTCTAAATGAGTTCAATATTCAAACCCATTAAGCTAACTGAACTCAAACCCGATCCATTATTACTTTTCTAAATGGAGGTACATTGATGTACTTTGAGTTGATTGACATTATTACTTTTTAATTTTAGTACTAGCAATTTAATTTTTCAAGTTATGTTTGCTATATCTTTTATGGTTGTTTTTTTAGAGTTTATAGAATTCATATTTGCATATTTTAAGTATTATAATATTATTATATATTAAAATAATAATAAAACGTGTAATCTATTTAATCACCGTTTAAACCTTTTAAGTATTATGCGCTTCCGGATCGCGCGCGTACTGAAACCGCTTTTTAGAACATTGGCAGACTTAGTTATCCTACTCTTTTTCTCCTAAAAGCAAAAAGGAAAAATGATGGAACCTAGAAATAGCGAGCACAATGAGTGCGTTTGGACAAGCCACACATGCTTACTTCTTGGAGAGGACTATGTGTGCTCCACTTGATTTCACAGTATATAACTAATGTAAACTGTTTATGCATGAAGAGGCATTGAAGAACAGTGAACAGAAGGATTAGCCCCCAGATGAATCCCAGAGGCAAACATGAAAATGGAACCTCTGTAACTATAACCCCATTTTGTCAACAATTTGCTTTCTTTATTTATAGAATTCAAATCAATTTCTCTCTCATTTGTTTCCTGTTTGTCTCTGCAATTATCCCCTTAATGACAAGAATATAATCCCAAATGAAAGGGGCATTCCATCACCTGGCGAAAACACATGCAAAGTCCAAAGATTAAGGGTTGACATTAGGTTGATAATTTGCTAGAAAACTAAAGCAATCAAGTATAATACTCTAATTTGATTTCTGTATTTAACTACAAACTCCTTCTGCTTGGTTCCTTTTCCTTGTCTTTTCTTTTGAACTCAAGGTTGTGTGTGTGTGGGCCTGGGCAGCTGACCTGAAATTTTTTTGCATCTCATCTGGCCTACAGACAATCTTAACTATTGCCCATGTGGTAAGTACAACAAATGATCAGACAACTTGAACAATGATTCCTCTTATATTCCCTCTGAGCATTCTACCTGTTATATTCTTGATTCTAGAAAGCCCAAATCTTGCTATTGATTGATTTAAACAGCTATCTTAATTGATAGTTTAATACCTGACACATGCTTCGGGCTCAATACTCGTATACTCACCTAGCCACCATCACAATCCTATGTTCTTATTATCAACAAATGTTTGTTAATTCTTTCATACAAATTGTGGATCATGCAAAATTTCAAACAATAGTCTTTTATCCTAAATGTCAACACATCGAGCCTTTGCTCTCTAATGTAGAGAAATCTAGGGGCCTATATATATAGTCCTCACTAATGAATCTATTCGTTTAGGGAAGAAGCTGGATGTGGTTTCCAACTGGCTAAGAGTATATTATTATGACAGCAAGCTTTTTCATTACTCTTAATTTCTCTCAATAATGTCGACAACTAAGGCGTGATCCTTGCCATGGTACAAGGTAGCATAATTTGAAGTTGGTCACAGTTGTTGGCAATATGATCATGTTGAAGAAAGTGGATACAAAGAATGATGACAATCAGATAATTGAAGAAACTAATATGATAGGCATTTGGTAAAAGATACATCACAATAGCAGTTTACAGAAAGAGTTATAATATGATGCCTCAGAAGGGGCCACTGCCCTAAGAAAATATTTTGTTACAGGTAAGTACCTCAGAGTAGGAAATAAAAGAAAATACAGAGAACTCGCTCAGATGGGCTGGGAAGATGTTCTCATTTGATAGAGTAGGTGTTCTTGCTACTCTGTATGTACATGACTTTTCCCAAACATTGGAGTTCCTGGAAACTGTAAAGATGAGGAAAACATATAAGATAAAACCCGAAATTTCATGGCTAAACCCTAGATCCACCATTCTCATTAAAGAAAACCACAGAGGAAACAAGAAACTGCGAAGTGGAGAAAATCTGGACATGCCATTGTACACAGAAATTAAATGAGTGTTCAAAAATAACACTAATCATTAACTAGTCAATTGGATGAGAACCCTCAAAATGAAGACTATTCGTCAAAACTGGTGATTACCCATGTGTGCTCAGAGGGACCTAAAGAATTTCTGACGGGTCTTGAATCAATTTAACTACATCTCTCCTCTCCTCCTCACAGTACACTCTTGACAGCTTCTGCACCAAATAATTTCCAAGAGGGTTCATATCGAATATGCCACATGATTAACACTAAATATAACATGAAAATCATGCTCATTACCTCATCAAGCTTTTTGCTCATTAATCATCAAGCTTCTTGTGCAAAAGCCTAAACCGATACTGGTCCTTGGCAATGAGATATATACCCCCTCAATATCACCAACTCTCAAACTTCATTAAATTAAAATTGATCCAGTCTCTTGCTCTCTGTGTAATTACTATAACTTTAGGTTGTAGTTCAACCCCTTCCTTCAATTATGAGGTTATATTTGCAGATAAATGCAGTTCTTGTGAGTAGGTTACGGTTTCGGAAACCAGAAACCTGACAGAGGTCAGGATTAGAACTTGGTCAAAAAGGAAGTGAGAAAATTCGGAGAGAGAGAGAGAGAGAGAGAGAGAGAGAGAGAGAGAGAGAGAGACAACTGAATAGGTCTTAAGGTTAGGGCCTACAAAAGAAAGGGGTCAGAGAAGTTGGAGGAAGATGGAGAGGGATCTCTTTCCGTAAATGCATGGTTATTTAGGATAAAAGGGCCTGAAGATCAAATTCCCAAAATAAACTGTCCTAAAAGGGTTTTTATTTTTATTTTTATTAATACAATATGGGTGAATTGTATGCTTTTCTTATCCAAAATAATGTCCCGGAAGGATGTAGACGCCTCCCTGAGAAGGAGTCGATTCCCTGTAAGTTTCCGTAAATGAATAAGGTTCTATCTAGTATATTTCCCCGTTGTCCCACCCATTTCACCTAATAAAGAGTAGGCATGACTGCATAGGATGAGATTTGACCTGCAATAATCATTTCTGCGCTATTTCAGTCAGTATTGCCATATTTTCACAGATTTTCACACACCATCAATAATTTGTTTTGAGCATATAGTCTCTTTTTCAAGTTTCAACAAGATGGATCTAAGTTGCTCAAGTTATTGCTAAAACCACCCACGTTTCAGCTTGATTGCATGACCAGAGAATTTTTTTTCCTTTCCACTCTCATATTTCAATATTTCTCTAGAAAGATCAAGGAATCTCATCCCGAAGCAAGGCCATGCATTCAAATTTTGAATTTTGGTAGTTGACCTTAGGATTATAATAGCCTATAGATAATCACTATAATCAATTGTTATAACCACTGTTATAAATTGGAAATCAGTAAGAGAAAAATAGTTATGGTAAAGAGAGGTGAGATCTCTTGACTTCTTGTATTAGAATCAAGAGGGAAGGTGAATGCTATGTTATAATTCTTTATTACAAGTGAATATCTCTTTCAAGACTCGTGGATGTAGGCAATTAGTAGAATCACGACCATTGTTATCTTCTTTGTCATGTTACTATCATATATGGACAAGAAAAAAATATTTGAAAAAAATTAATTTATTGCTTATAGAATTGCCAACGAATAGGAGAACATGAAAATGGGAAAAACATGCCCAAACCTAGAAGTTAAACGGAATCTTAGCATTCACTGTTCAGAGCTATGTTGCATAGGCACGGACACGCTGACACGGACACAATACGATACGACACACTGACATACGAAAATTTCAAAAAGTATATAAAAAATAGAAGTGTCGTGTCTGATACGTGCCTCACACATGGGTCTGAAACTTGTTCGACACGACACGGCTCCACATTTGAAGTGTAAGTGCTTTCTAAGTTCAAAGTGAAACTCTGTCACCAAATATACTCTGCCAATCTAGAGGATCATAGTTCTAAGTTGAACCAAGCTAGATTTAAATAATTTTTTTTTGAGAGAGATTTAACATAATTATGGAGAAAGTTTAAGATCTAAATTTCCGACAGCATCAAGAAACTTAAATTAAAATAAAAGATAATTATGAAAAAATAGGTTATTTCTGTGGATATCATACCTTAAATAGTGGAAGACAATAAGAGAGCTTCAGTTATGCAGTCCACAGATTTAGAACCAAGATTCCTGCCCAAAGAAGCATCTACAATGGTGAACAATAATCTATCTCTTCAATTGGATTCTGGTCTCAGAAGGTTCATATGTCATTCTGGACTTCTAAGGTCACCTTCTTTAGCCACTTCAAAATTCTATGCACTTTTCAACTTAGACCTGAATGTAAAAATGTTGTAGTTCATTCCCTCTGATGTCCCCATGCAAAATTCAGTGAAATCAGTTATTTTCCTTCACAATTCAAAAAACTACAACAGGTAAAATGAGTTATATATGCCTTCTAATTCACATCAAATGCATGGGTGCAAGAAATTATTTCCGAGTGTCAGTTTGAGCATGAAAGCATGCATGCAGTCACTACACATTGTTAAGTTGTAGCACAGAAAAAGGACTATCAGTATAATGAGCAATCGATTAATCACACTAGCACATTACCTGTGATTCTTTGAGTAACCTGCAGTTCCCAGAATTGCCGGTGGCAATCCACACTAGTATTCTGGCTATTGCAAACCAAATCAAGACCCATCAGAAAACTGTTAACTGGAAGGTTTAGTGCCAACTATAATGTTTTCAGCTGTTGATCTGGGACTCAGCCGTCCATATTGAACGATGTCACCTACAGGAATAAGAATAACATTCGGCACACATCTTATGTTGCTTTAGACATTCCTGCCATGGAATTGGTTTCCACAGCTAAAGAACCACAATCCAAAGCTACCCTTGAAACTCGTGATTTTGTTGATCTCACTCTCATGGAGAATTTGGCTGTTGTCAAGGAGCTGCCAACTTGTTCATTTCTTTGTACTCACAATTCGATCTGATCAAACTTAAGGTAATCAGGATATGATTTCCATAACCATAGGCCATGTGCTCATAACCACCAATGTACATTCCTTTCTCGCAGCTGGGATGAACTTCAAGAAAGTTCCATCTATTTTCCCCTCAGAAAATCATGGTCTTAGAGTCAACCTTGATCAGCCCATCCTTACATGTTTCACAACTCTTCAGGTATCAAAGCTCCAACCAAAATTTGGATCTGAGAATTCTTAATCAACCATGCCGCAAGGTTATTCAAGAGATCACTAAGAACAAAGAGTTTCTTGCCTAGAATCCATGAGGCCAGAGTTAACAGTAATAGGTGCACAACCAACAGATTCTATTTGCCTATGCAAGCACAACAAGGCCTCGGATATTGTATCTATTTGTGGATGTGACTTATCACCTACTACAAATGCATGAAGTTCATTTCTGATTTGAATCCAAGTGCATCCTGGGTTCCTTAATCCGATGTCCTTCACCAATGCTCTTAATGTAGAATCTCTCTGCCACTTGCCTGAAGCCGCATATGCACATGAAAGAGTTGTATAATTCACTGAGTGAGTGGGTTCTGACTCCAACAAGCAGCTTGATATATACTCCCCTAGGTCTGTCTCTTGATTTTCTTTGCATGCAGAAAGTAAAGATCCCAATACACGGGAGTCAGCACCAAGTGGCATTGCCAATACAACCTTTACTGCTTCCTTGAAATTACCACAGCGTGCAAGAAGGGTTACCAAACAGCCGTAGTCCTCCTTTCGTGGCGTCATGTGATGTTTGCAAACCATCTCTGTGAAAACCTTTAAACCTGCATCAACAAGACCTGCATGACCGCAGGCTAATAAGAGCCCTGAAAAGGTTGCATCATCTGGCTCGATCTCCTGACCCTGCATGTGTTCATAAAGTGCAAGAGCTTCTTTACCTTGACCGTGCAATGATAGTCCACATATCATTGCATTATACACAGGCAGAACCTTGTCTGAAACATTTTCAAATACCATGCTTGCAAGCTTTATGCTTCCACATTTGGCATACATGTCTATGAGAGATGTTGCAATGGAGAGAGATGAAAGGAGCCCTCGCCTCATGACATGCCCATGCACAGCCCTCCCATAACTTAAACAGAGTGTATTTGAACAGGCCAAGAGCACTCCAACAATAATCGTAGGAGTGGGTCTAAGGCCTGTTGACTGCATTTGCACAAAAAATTGAATTGCTTCACAGTCATATCCATTTTGAACTAATCCGAACATAAAAATAGTCCATGTGTATAAATTGGGATTCAATCCATTCATTTGCATCTCGGAGAGCACATCTTGGGCCTCCTTGACCTGTCCATTTCGCAGAAAACCCAAAATAACTGAATTCCATGAAATCATATTTGGAGGCACGCCTTCTAGCTGCATCTGATAGAAAAGTTTCAAAGCCTCACCACTGAGCCCATGTAGTGCATAAGCCGAAATTAATGCATTCCATAAATCCAAGTTCTTGGATGTTGAAAAATTGAAGACTTTCTGTGCATATTCTAGCTTCCCACAACTTGCATACAAATCTATTGTGCTGCTTGCAACAGCTAAATCAGATTCAAGATTGTTTCTAATGCAATATGCATGACCAATTCTGCCAAGTTCTATATTGTCTGCAAACGTGCAAGCTGATAAAATCGATGCTAAAGTCACAGAATCAAACATCAAATTCTCCTTTCTCATCTGATGGCAAGCATGTAGTGCTGTCTCAATCTGCCCCTCTAGCAAATAGCCTGAAATTAGCAAGTTCCAAGTTACTGTGTCTCTGTCCACCATGAGATAGAATATATTCTCGGCATCTTCAACCAAACCAACCTTACAATAGAAGTTAATTATCGAAGTACCTAAAATGTTATCAAGTTCTAAACCATACAATACCGCAGTGCCATGACCTTGCCTGCCTTCATCAAGAGCCTCTAAATTTGCAGATGCGGTAAGGAAACTCGCTATGCTAACTCTAGTTGGCTCCACACCATCAATTCTCATATCATAGAACACCTCCAGTGCTTCCTCATTCAGCCCATTTTGGACACACCCCACAGCATAGAGTTCCAAGTAACAACATTTCTCTCAGGCATTTCCTCAAACACTTTCTCTGCATCATCCAAAACTCCACATTTCCCATAAAAATCAACCAGACTGCTCAAAACATAGACACAAGAGCCAAAACCCAGCTTCAAAACATACCCATGAATCCCTCTTCCAAATCCAATCCACTCAAGAGCCGAACAAGCTTTCAACGCATTCGGCACAACAAAATTGTCAGGAAAAGCTCCAAGTTCGATCATTTTACAGAACCCCAGCAAAGCTTTCTCATTGAGACCATGCCTAGAGTGCAAACCGATCATCGCAGCCCAAGAGAAGACATTGGGTCTTCTCTGCCGAAGAAACAACCCCTCGGCCGTCTCTAAACAATCGCATTTCGCATAAAAGATCAAGATTTTGGTTCCTATGTAATCATTCTTGTAGAAAAAGGCGCCATTTTTGATGATTCTAGCGTGGATTTGCCGGCCCTCGGAGAGCGCCCGCTCGTAGACGCAGCCCTGCAGGAGCTCGCCGTATATCTCGGGGCGATGGGGAGGTCATCGGACTCCATTTGGTTGAGCAGAGAGAAGGCGTCACGGAGGAGGCCTTGTTTGCAGAGAGAGGAGAGTTGATGGAGATAGGAATTTGACAAATTTTGAGAGCTGTTGAGGTTCTTGAGAGATTTTGTGGTGTGGGTTCTTGAAATTTGGGTGGATTTTGGGGATTTTATGGGGTTAATTGGGAAGGGGAGAGGTTTTGTTGAGGTGGGGAGAGAAAGAGAAGCCATTGGAGAAGAAAGAGGCGGAAGCGGTAAGGGATAGGGTCGTTATTTTCGGTACTGGCTAAAGCCTAAATAATATTATATTTTATGACCAAAAGATCCATTGAGGGCATTTTGGTCCTTACCTGTCCGCTCATAATATTATATTTATATGACAAATTTTATTTATTTATTTTTTTACTGAGTAATGCTGATTGTATTACAAATATTATATTATTTTTTTACTATAATATTCAAACTTTTTCAAAAGTAAAGAAATTTGAGTCCCGAGAACAATTTATGAGAATGACGCTCACATATATTTTTGCAGTACAAAAATAGTATAATATTTGTAGTATAATAAGTATTATTTTTCTTAAACAGTCACATGCAACAAATGTTGCATATAACATGTTAAATAAATAAAAATCTAAACTATTTCACTGCAACAAATACTCCTGCAAAAAATGTTGCAATTGTCACCGAACTACCCTTTAGAATAATATTAATTTCAGAGGCACTCTGTAAACCCTAAATTACTTACTGGCATGAGGAGGAAAAAACTTAGAGGTAACTGTCATTTATACTATTCTGTTATTTTTCTCTAATTAAATGGCCCCAATTAGCTTGCAGGGGTTTGTAAATCAGTGATATGAGCATAATTACTTTTTCCCCCCTAATAATAATATAATTCAACTTTTAACAATACCTACTCAAAAAAAAAAAAAAAAAAACTAATAGCTAGATTTTACTGTATGCCCTCTCTTTGTCAAGTTTAATAGCCATCAGGCCACTACATGACCACCCATTTGCATAAAATGAAAAATCCCTTGAGCTACTAAAAAAAAATCTGATAATTTGTTTTATTTTTGAGAAAATATTGTGTAAGATATTATTGCACTAAAAAAGAAAAATAACTCCTTGCCCTCTTCAAGTTAGTCTAAATAACACTAGCTTAATTCTCAGAACTTGATTGAAGAATTGATAAGACATGTGATTTGCGAGAAAAATAGTGCAACACATGTCACCAACAACTTTAGAAAAACTGCCATCTAAACAGTCGATTTACCACAAATTTGAATTCACATTGTAACCCACATTTTTTTTCCCTTTCTTTTTTTATGAGAAGACACCTTGTGACAGGTAAAAGCTCCATCTAAGATGTACATTGTCATTGAGAACGAACATTGAAAACCTTTCACAATGTTTAATATCTGTTCCGGAAACAAAAACAGGCCAAGAACGCATCACAAATAGGCACTGAAAGGAAGAACAAAAGAATAAGAAGAAAATATGATCATAAATACATCTTTACACATGATCATCCATATGTCAAACTTCCTCTGTAATAACAATTTTCATGGATGTCAAGCTACATCCCTTCATGGATGTCAAGCTCCTTTAAAACACCCCCTCATCTTCTCTGGAAGTTCAATGTCTTGATTGCGAAGGCGAAGACTGAGGCGAAGAGGACAGTGAACCCGATCATTGCAATGGCAATGTATCCCAAGAAATCATGCCTGAACCCGAAATAGTCCTTCAAGAACTGCTGCACCGTCAAATTTGTCTCCGGATCGATGACCGTCTTGTAGTCTCCAAATTGCGAGGCCACCAGCCCGTACAATGTCCACGCGACTGGGCACGCCCATGTGTACCATCTCCACCACACAGGGATCCTCTGAAACCGGGAACATGTATAACTTCAGCACCTCAAATTGCCGAAAATTAGATAACCAGAGCAGAAATCGAGTGAAGAGAAGAACTTACAGGTCGAGGGATCAAATAGCCTGCGAAGACGTTCCACACGAAATAGAATGCAGTGGAGACAATGGCAGCAATGTCGCTGTTTGGTGTCATTGCGACAGCCATCATACCGTAGAATGTGAAGTACATGAAGGTGGTGTACATGAAGAACAGGTACCACAGGAACTTCGCTACAGTCCAGTCGAATGAGATGCAGCTGTAGACGATGAGCCCGTAGATGAGAGCCTGAAGGAAGATGTGTGGGATCTCAATCAAAACCTGCACGCAGAGGAACAGAATGTGAGAATTGATGTCTGAATGCATCCATACAGAAATATTATGTTGTCTGCTAGGCTAAATTCTAACCTGTGCATATGCGTAAGGTAGAGCAGAGTACATTCCGGCAGCCTTCTCTCTGTAGAACACCGTTCTCTCTACATCTACGATAGGCTGAACTGTTTGGCCATTCTGGATTCCAATGAAGAGAACCGCAGCGTACATGGAGCCGAGAGAATTGAAAAGATCTTGCTGCGAATTCCTGTAACAATTACAGTTGCAAAGATTGTAGCATATCGGTCGTCAGCAACCAAAAGCATGGACTACTATAGAAATTAACATTGACTGGAAATCAGCTGGTGACTTACACTTTTTTCCCGAGTTTCCAGAAAATTGTGCCGAAAATGAGAGCAATGATAGTCGTGAAGAAGATTCGAGTGGCAGTGTATGATGGATTGCGCCAGTATGACTTGTGCTGCTTCCACAGGCAAGCCATACACTGTGTGATGAAGGGTTGTGAATACTGAGTTGGAAAGTAAAGGTCTTTAGAACCGGGGGAGGAGAGCTCAGTTCTGCGATCAAAGCTTTGTTTCTCCTGTAAATTACCATCAATCGATATGAGCTCAGCTCGTCCTAGTTACCTCTCAAGTGTTCAAGGAATGTGAGAGACTGAGAACATACCTGTAAAGATCAGAGTTCCTGTATGTCTCAGTGAAGTTGATACCGAGAATTTCTTCTTGCGCTAAGGTAGTCACCTCAAGCATCCATGTGGCAGGGTTGTATCCATCTTTGATCTTTCTAACCCCTTCGATACCCTGAAGGAAATAAAAAAGTAGATTCTATCAGGATCTATTCTGTAAAACTCCGTAAGAGAGAGAAACTTGCCCTCCATATTATTGCACGAGTCTCACCTCGAAGTACTTGATCAAATGGCACGAGTTGCGCCCCAATGGCCCAACATATATCTCTTCTCCACCTCTTTTCATGAGGAAGAGCTGCAGGTAAGCAAAAGAAGAAAATAAGTACATATTGGAATCTCAGGTGAAGTTTTGAAATTTTTATGTTCTGATAGCTACACACCTCGTCAAAGGCTTCAAAGATGTCGATGCTAGGTTGGTGAATTGTGCAGACGACAGTCCTTCCAGTATCCACAGTGTTCCTGACAGCCCTCATGACAATTGCTGCAGCCCTCGCATCCAATCCGGAGGTAGGCTCATCCATGAATATGATTGAAGGGTTGGCGACAAGCTCAACTGCGATTGTGAGCCTCTTCCGTTGCTCAGTTGAAAGACCATTCACACCCGGTAAACCCACGAGTGAGCCCCTCAGTGGGGTCAATTCTACTAATTCCATGACCTCTTCAACGAACATCTGCATCAGTCACTCACATAGGTTAGTCTAAATTCAGAGAAGATAAAGTATCAAGAAGCTCACAAACACAGAACAAAAGTATACTCCGACTGACCTTTCGAGCTTTGGCATCAACTTCACTTGGTAAACGAAGCCATGCAGAGTAGAGGAGAGACTCATAGACCGTGATGTGTGGAGAGTGGATATCATTCTGCTCACAGTATCCAGATATACGAGCAAATGTTTCTTGTTTCTTGGGATAACCGGAAATGGAAATATCTCCGTCTATATAACCGCCTGTCTTCCTTCCGGCCAAAACATCCATCAGAGTTGTCTTTCCGGCTCCACTGACACCCATCAGCGCTGTGAGAACACCAGGCCTGAAAGCCCCACTTACACCTTTCAGTAGCACAAGGCGATCCTCTTGAACTCCTTGATCTTTCATTTCCTGGAAGTAAAGCTTATTTTAGACTACATCCTAGTTTTCATTGAAATAAGATAAATTAGGTGCCTAGAGACTGAAATTTACCTGTGGCATGTCCACAGAGTATCTGATGTTGTCGAAGGTGATTGAAAGAGGAGAGAACGGGAGCACCATTCCTCGTTTCTTGTTCTCTGCTGTATCCCTACGAATCTCATCTGCACGATATTTAAGTTTATGTCCGGTTTCATGAATGAATCTTGTTTATAGATGGTAATGTACCAGTCTGAGACTAACCTGTGTTTCTAGCAGAATCAGTTCCTGCAGGCAGAAGTTCTACACTTTCTCCAGTTCTATTGGCGTGCTTCTCCCTCAATTCCTCTTCGGTCACCACTGCCTGACCTTTTCCGAGTGCTGCAAGTATCAAATCAAAAAACTTAGTATGCTAACATTTTCAAATTGCAACCAAAAAAAAAAAAACTGCTATGAAAAGGATTATCGATACTCACGGTCCAGCCAGTCGAGGAAGAAGATAAAGAGGATGTTGAAGAGGAAAATGTATCCGATCAGTGCTCCCACACCAATCCAGTACCAGTTGGCATCAACGAAGATCCCACGAACTTCAAGAATTTGAACCCCCAATGTTTTGTTTGTGGTAGCATCTACAATCTGTACCAGATAAAATTTTCAAATGAGCAATCCAATATCGGAAAAAGTGATATGAATTATCTTTAAGGTCATGATTGAATTCTTACCTTGTGCCAGCTATGTCCAAGGAACTCGTTCACTGCAACTGCATTCTGCGCGTACATCAAAGGAGAGGACCAGTAACCCCAAATCCACCACTTCTTGATTTTGACTGCAATGGAAAATCACTCACAAGTTAACATAAATACTCGAGAATTCAATGCTAATAGAAGAAATCTAGCAATTCTTAAGCATCCTTTTACCTCGGGAAATCAGGAATCCACCGAGAACCAATAGTACAAGTTGTGCAAAGGAGCCGAATGTATCTGCAACAACCATTTCTCTTCCAACTGCAGCAAGGACACGGAAGAGACCAGATGCCATTTGACTCACCAATACTAGAAGCACATAATGTCTGAAAAACCTTTGGATGTTTGGATCAAATCCAATGATGTAGTAAGTCAAGGCGATCCAGACACCGCACTCTAGAAATGATATGGGGATCTTAAGGATCCAAGTAGGCAGCGCGTAAGCCCATGAAGGATAGAAGAGGAGGTCCCTCTGTTTGTAGAATATCGGAAGTTTTGCAATACTCATTGCAAGCTCGGCAAATCCATTGAACAGATGAGTGACGAGCCCAAGAAACATAGCACCTAAGAAGACAACTCCATCCTCTACTGATTCACGGGGCATTTTTGTACGCAAGAAGACGGTCATGGCAATGAGAGCAAGAATTATAATCTGAAACAGAAAGGAAACAAAGTACAGATTAGAACTCGGAGGGACTTCAACCATGGAGAAAGAAGAGTGAGGTGTTTTTGGGGGGGTAGGAGTGGGGGGTTGTTGTTTTGTTGATAGGTTTTGTGTGGTCAACTCACTTGGACAACTTTGAAGATGTAGACAAATGAATTTCGCTTCATCAGCAACCACTCCCTTGAAGTGCATGCCTTGAGCAACTCCTTTTTGCTAATTCCGTACTTTGTAGTGGTCAGAGCAGCAGGATGGTTCCTGCTCCTGTCAAATGGTTTGCTGAGATCCTCTCCTAGCTTGCGGCCAATATGGAACGACTGAAATGATTCAGCAAACTCGTTGACTGAAACATACATGTATGGTTCATCTCTTCGAACCCAGTACTGGTGCTGATCCTTTCTTGATGTAACCTATTGAAACATAAATTAGAATTAGGAATGAATTGTAGTGATGTAGTGATATATGTTACGGAAAAAAAACATTAAGTTATGAAACTTACTTCTTGCAAGAAGTCAGCAACACCTTTTCTCTCGGGACATTTGAAACCCATGGACTCGAAGAATTCGAGGACATTCTCTCGAGGACCCTGATACACAATCTGTCCATCTGAGATAAGAATGATGTCATCAAAGAGATCATAAGTCTCCGGAGCTGGCTGAAGCAGTGAGATCACTGCAGTCCCTCCAAGGATATGAACTGATTGTCTAAGGGAATTGACAATCTGGTAGGTTGTAGAGCTATCTAGACCAGTAGATATCTCATCCATGAAAAGTGCCTTAGCCGGTCCAACAAGCATTTCACCTGCATGAAGCAGTCGAATGAAGCTTATTACCATATTTATGCTATAAAATTAGGATACATTAGTAATTTCAGGTAAATGATTCGGTATTTCTATGTTTCTCTTGTGAGATTTACCTGTTGTAACACGCTTCTTTTGACCTCCGGAGATGCCTCTAATCATTGAATCTCCAACCATGGTATCAGCACAAATGTCCAGTCCTAAAATCTGCAGAATAGGTAACAGGAAGAAAGAAATTGAGTTTTACTCTTATTGATGGTTTTGTAATTTTAAATTGTATGATTCAACAGAAGCTTACCTTCAGGATGTAATCAGTAACAACAGTCTCCTGCCCCTCCACAGATGTAGCCTGAAGGAGGTCAAATTGAGATGAGGATTAGTTTAGATGTTAAAAATTACAAGACTTGTCTTCGTATATCACCTAATTTATTTATTTTATTATTTTTTGACTGAAACATCACCTATGTTATTAAGTCATTACAAAATTTATAGGATCTTATCAGGAAAAGTATGCAAGAATTTATCTAAGAATTATTTGAGAAGATTCAGGGGTTTGTGTTGGAGGAGAGAGTACAGTAGAGGAAGTGAAGTCATGCCAGGTGCTGTTGAAAACTGCCAAGGAGTCTACGACGAAAGGCGACGGAACAGCAGGCAAGAAAAACGAAGCAGCAGCAGAAAAAACAGTGGTCGGTCGACCGGTCCGGTCGACCGACGTGCACGAAGTGCACAGGTGCTCCCAGGTTTCTTCGGTCGACCGGACCGGTCGACCGAAGAGGGTCTTGGTTGTGTCGGTCGACCGGACCGGTCGACCGGAAGGGTCTCTGTAAGCAACCCAACTCTCTGTTTGTTTCGGTCGACCGGCTCGGTCGACCGTAAGAGGGAGTCGGTCGACCGGCCGGTCGACCGACAGTCGGATTTTGGGCGAAATCTGTGTTTCGGGAAGTCATGTATTTAAGCCCTGGTTGTAATTTTCTAGGGTAAGAGTGCTGAGAAAAAGTATAGCTGTTGACTCTCTTGTGTTGATAGAGATCTAGAGCTATTGTAATCCATCTTCCATAAAGAAAACTCTCTCCGTGAATTGCCCCGAGGACGTAGGCAAGTTGGCCGAACCTCGTTAGATCTGGTTTTTGCGATTGGCTGTTCTTCTAGTTTGTTTTCATTGTTCTTGGTGATTGAGATCAGGTTGGATCTTCTAAGGGTTGTTGTCTCCGAGCACAACAAGTGGTATCAGAGCGTTCAGGTTACGCTTGGGATATTCTGAAGATTCGAAGGGCTCCAGATCTGATCAGGTGGAGATCGTGTGTCGATCTTAGGTCAGAGGCATTGGTGTTCAAGGAGATCGTGTGTCGATCTCAGGTGGACGCAGGGAGGGCTCGTCGAATCAGGGGTGGAATAGATCTGGTGAGAAACTCAAGCTAGGGTTTCAAGGTAGAGGTAAAAATCACTTTTTTATCTCAGAAATAGATCTATTTTGCAAGTATTTGATCTTCCGCATAGTTAGAGGGTCAAGGAAAGGATCTCAATGGCAGAGGAATCTAAGTCTGTTAAAACAATGAACAACTCCAGGATTGAAGTTGTTAAGTTCAATGGAACTAACAATTTCGGGATGTGGAGGTGTGAGGTTATGGATGCATTGAATGCACAGAACCTCGAGGACACGCTCCTTTTGGAGAAGAAGAAGGATACTACCACTGATGATGAGTGGGCAAAAATGAACAGGTCGGCATGTGGCCTGATTCGCTCATGTTTGTCACAAGATATCAAATATTCTGTTCAACATGAGAAGTCAGCAAAGGATATGTGGAATACCCTCGAGAAGAAGTACCTGACAAAGAGCGTGGAGTCAAGGCTGCAGCTTAAGAGCAAGCTGTATTTGTTCAGGATGCAGAGGGGAAGCACAGTAAATGAGCACCTCAACAGGTTTACAAAGCTTCTTACGGATTTGCTAAATGTGGATGCCATTATAAGTGAGGAAGACAAGTCAGTCATTCTTCTGAACTCTCTTCCACCGGAGGAGTATGAAATATTTACAATGACATTCATAAATGGAAGGCAAACCTTAAACTATGATGAGATATCGTCAGCACTGATGAGTTATGAGAAGAGGAAGAATGAGAAACATTCTGGAAGATCTAGTTCATCAGCAGAGGCTTTGGAGGTAAAAGGCAGGAGCTCATCAAGGAAAGGCAAAGAGGTGAGAGGAAGATCGAAGTCAAGACCGGGCTTAAGGGATCTTAAGAAAGACCAGTGCATGTATTGCAAAGAGTTTGGGTACTGGAAAGTTGACTGTCCAAAATACAAGGGGAAGAAGAAGGAATCAAAATCTGAGGCAAATCTGGCAAGAGTGACAAAGGCTGCTAGCAGTAAATCACAGGCAGAGGATTCAGATTCAGATTCTTCGGTATTCTCGTTTTCAGTTACTACTCCTGTTGTAGGTTACTCGGGGAAAACGAGTGGATCCTGGACACAGGTGCTACATATCATGTATGCCCTAATCGAGATTGGTTTACTAGTCTTGAGAAGCTGGAGGGATGTTCGGTCGTCATGGGCGATGATCATCCATGCATCATGGAGGGTGTAGGCACAATTCCTATCAGGATGTTCGACGGGATGGTAAGGGAGCTGAAGGAAGTGAGATATGTCCCTCAGCTGAAGAGGAACTTGATCTCAGTGGGTGTTTTGGAATCATTAGGGCTCGGAGTGTCTATTAAAGAAGGTGTTCTTAAAATGACGAAGGGCTCAATGGTGGTGTTGAAGGCCAACCGCAGGAATAATTTGTATTACTTGAAGGGTAGTACAGTGACAGGGCAGGTGGCAGCTTCGACCAGTCAGAAGGAAGATCTAACCCGGCTATGGCACATGAGGCTGGGACATGCAGGGGAGAAATCTATGCAAGCTCTTGTGAGGAAAGGGCTACTGAAGGGTGCAGAGACCTGCAAACTGAATCTGTGTGAACATTGCATCATAGGCAAGAAGACAAAGGTGAAGTTTGATACAGCTTCACACTGCACCGAAGGCATTCTTGATTATGTTCACACAGACGTATGGGGACCCACAAAGACTGCATCAATAGGGGGAACCCATTACTTTGTGTCGTTTATCGATGATTATTCTAGGCGGTGCTGGGTGTACACCATGCGACATAAGAATGAAGTCCTAGAATTGTTTGTGAAGTGGAAGGTTAATCAGGAAAGGAGTACAGGAAGAAAAGTCAAGGTCCTTCGTTCTGACAACGGAGGAGAGTACAAGTCAGACCCTGTCCAGAAGCTATGTCTTGATGAGGGCATAGAGAGGCACTTCACAGTAAGGGAAACTCCGCAACAGAATGGGGTGGCTGAAAGAATGAACCGAACTTTGCTAGAGAAGGTTCGGTGCATATTGTCAAATGCAGGATTACCAAAGAAGTTCTGAGCTGAAGCTTTGGGGTATGCATGCCATCTTGTCAATAGGTTGCCGTCATCTGCAATAGGGGGTAAGACCCCCCTTGAAGCTTGGTCGGGTAAAACTGCAGGAGATTATGATGTGCTCAGGATATTTGGATGTCCAGCCTACTATCACGTAAAAGAAGACAAATTGGATCCGAGAGCGAAGAAAGGTGTGTTTGTTGGCTTCAAGAAAGGAACCAAGGGGTTCAAGATCTGGGACCAACAGGACAACAAATTCATAATCAGCAGAGATGTCACTTTTGATGAGGCCTCGATGATGAAGCTTACAGTCTCTCAGCAGGTGGAGACTAAGGAGACCAAGGAGCTATTGCAGCAGGTGGAGAGTGATGCAGATCCACCATCTCTAGAAGACTCAGTATCTGTGAGGATCATTCCTGAGGTGACACAGGGAGGTGATCAAGTTGTAGAAGAAGATGCTGAGGTTATTGAAGAGGATCAGGAACAGGTAATGGATACTGGTGATCAAGTTCCAGATTCCACTGCAGTTGGAAGACCAAGGAGGAATACTAGGAGACCTGGCTGGCTCACTACAGACATGGTGATTGCACATGCACTTCCAGTTGTTGAAGAAGCCATTCCATCTACTTTCAGGGAAGTTGAAATCAGTTCAGAAGCGGAGTTATGGAAAGGGGCCATGAATGAAGAGATGCAGTCTCTTTATAAGAACAACACATGGGAACTGACCAAGTTGCCCAAGGGGAAGAAAGCCATAGGGTGTAAGTGGGTATTTGCTAAGAAGCAGGGATCACTCCAAGAAGACAATGTGCGCTACAAGGCAAGGCTGGTGGCTAAAGGCTACGCACAGAGAGAAGGGATCGACTACAACGAGGTGTTCTCCCCAGTTGTAAAACACTCGTCTATTCGGATCCTATTGGCCTTGGTGGCACAGAACGAGTTGGACCTTGACCAACTTGATGTGAAGACCGCCTTTCTCCACGGCGATCTTGAGGAGGAGATCTACATGACCCAGCCCACAGGTTACAAAACTGCAGGGAAAGAGGAGTTGGTATGCAAGCTGAAGAAATCACTGTACGGTTTGAAGCAGTCTCCAAGACAATGGTACAAGAGATTTGACAGCTTCATCAGGAAGAAGAAGTACACAAGAAGCCATTATGATCCATGTGTGTACTACAACAAGTTATCATCTGGTGAGTATGTCTATCTACTACTTTACGTAGATGATATGCTAATTGCTTCTAGGTCAAGATCTGCAATTGATTCTCTGAAGAAGACTTTATCGTCTGAGTTCGAGATGAAGGACCTGGGGGAAGCAAGGAAAGTATTGGGTATGGAGATCACAAGGGACAGAGAAGCTGGCAGGATTAGCTTGACTCAGAAGGGCTATCTGGAGAAGGTACTGCAGAGATTTAATATCGGGAAAGATACAAAGACTGTAAGTACACCAATGGCGCCTTCAAGTTGTCAGCGAAGATGTCTCCAAGGAGTGTTCAGGAGCGTGAACATATGACTCATGTACCATATGCCAATGCAGTGGGAAGCTTGATGTATGCAATGGTGTGTACAAGGCCGGATCTATCACAGGCAGTTTCCATGGTTAGCAGATATATGCATGATCCAGGTCAGGGTCATTGGGAAGCAGTGAAGTGGATCCTGAGGTACATCAAGGGTACAGTTGATGTAGGCCTCGTGTTTGAGAAGGACAACACTGGGAAGCAAGAATGCATAGGGTACGTGGATTCGGACTATGCAGGTGATCTTGACAAACGCCGGTCGACGACGGGGTATGTATTCACATTCTCGCAGGCACCGGTGAGTTGGCGCTCCACACTTCAGTCCACAGTCGCATTGTCGACTACAGAGGCAGAGTATATGGCCTTGACCGAGGCCATGAAGGAGGCGATTTGGCTTCAGGGATTGCTAGATGACTTGGGAGTGGAACAGGAGATCTTGAAGATACACTGTGACAGTATGAGTGCCATTTATTTGGCGAGGAACCAAGTCTACCACGCAAGGACGAAGCACATCGATGTCAGGTATCACTTTGTTCGGGAGATTCTGGAGGAAGATGACATCAATTTATTGAAGATTCATACTTCGGAGAATCCGGCCGATATGCTTACAAAGGTGGTGTCGGGAGTAAAGTTTGCACACTGCAAAGACTTGCTCCAGATTCTTCAGGTGAATTGAGCTTGCTGAAGCTCATGTGGATGAACTACGGATGGCTTGATCCCTTGGGCAAGGGGTACGTAGGCAACCAGATTGGTGCAGCCGCTTTCGAGTACAGTCTTCACCGAGGTGGAGAATTGTTGGAGGAGAGAGTACAGTAGAGGAAGTGAAGTCATGCCAGGTGCTGTTGAAGACTGCCAAGGAGTCTACGACGAAAGGCGACGGAACAGCAGGCAAGAAAAAACGAAGCAGCAGCAGAAAAACAGTGGTCGGTCGACCGTCCGGTCGACCGACGTGCACGAAGTGCACAGGTGCTCCCAGGTTTCTTCGGTCGACCGGACCGGTCGACCGAAGAGGTCTTGGTTGTGTCGGTCGACCGGACCGGTCGACCGGAAAGGGTCTCTGCAAGCAACCCAACTCTCTGTTTGTTTCGGTCGACCGGCTCGGTCGACCGTAAGAGGGAGTCGGTCGACCGGCCGGTCGACCGACAGTCGGGTTTTGGGCGAAATCTGTGTTTCGGGAAGTCATGTATTTAAGCCCTGGTTGTAATTTTCTAGGGTAAGAGTGCTGAGAAAAAGTATAGCTGTTGACTCTCTTGTGTTGATAGAGATCTAGAGCTATTGTAATCCATCTTCCATAAAGAAAACTCTCTCCGTGAATTGCCCCGAGGACGTAGGCAAGTTGGCCGAACCTCGTTAGATCTGGTTTTTGCGATTGGCTGTTCTTCTAGTTTGTTTTCATTGTTCTTGGTGATTGAGATCAGGTTGGATCTTCTAAGGGTTGTTGTCTCCGAGCACAACAGTTTGAACATTTTGAGTATTTTTCATAAAATCAAAATGTCATCTTCTACTGGTCAAAGCTTATTTTAGCTCATTAATCTTTTTTATGGTAATATTTGAGCTCATGAATCTAACTCAAAAAGTTAAACTCATGATGAAGAATAGTAACAGGGACAACACATGGTCATCAAAATTTACAAGTTAATTCCCAATGTTGCCTATAAATACTTATGCTGGCTAAAGTTTAAAATTATAGGATCAAATTAGTTGATTCACAATTTTACCTACAAAAACTTATGCTTCCTAAAGTTTAAAATTATAGGATCAAATTGAGGGAGAAATTTTCTCCTAGATTTCATGGACTTCTACGCAGGCTTGATTTTAGCTTACTCAAGGTCCTTAATCTAAGTCAACATGTGGAGCTCAAGCTTGAAACAAACACATGGTCATCACAGTTGTCATAATTATTTTTCCATGTGAAGCAAAGAAAATTATGCTTGATGGACTAATAAGTCCAAAGCTCATAACAGAGTATACTTCTCCTTGTTAATAGATGTTCATTCTAATAATTCTTAACATATAGAGTGGAGCGCTCACAGAAATTCAACATAATTGAATCAAAACATAAGTCCTTAAAAAATTTCCTCACCTTCATGTAGACATCAATATCTGGGTCAGGCTTAATGTTTGCTTCCTTCTCCCTCCTCGACAACTCAGTCATCATATCTGCAAACCATAGCAAACATATATTACTTTAGTCTGAAATCCAGCGAACATCCATCAATCAATCATCTACCAGTCTAATCGTGTGTTCTCACGTACCATATCGGGTTCCAACTCCTTGGCACCTCGCGGAGAAAGCCAGTGTTTCTCTCACTGTCATCTCTCCGATGTGCAGATCATGCTGACCAATGTAAGCTGAGGTCCTCTGAGGCACAAACTCTTTCATGTCATGCCCATTGTAAGTCACTCTCCCATCAACCTGAGAACAAATTAGCAAGAGATCCTTACTTCTTATTTTCCCTTCCAATTAGCCTCTATAGTTTGAAAATTCAGCGTAAAAATCAAATTATACCTTCAGTGTCGAATCGAGCTTTCCTGCCAGAGCCAGCAACAAAGTAGTCTTCCCAGATCCCGGAGGCCCAAGAAGCAGAGTCATTCTGCAAACAAACACGCAATAGTTCAGTTCAATCAAAACTTGCTATCTACATAATTAACTTATAAAATTTTGGTCAAGTTCGATCTTTTTCTCACCTGCAAGGCTTGATGATTCCACTTACATCGTGCAGGATCGAGATTGGCCTCTTTCCGCTTGACAAGATGTGGAGGGAACTCAAAATCCCCTGAAAAAGAAAATCAATTCAGATCCAATTCTCAAAAACAAAATTTTTCAAAATTTCAAAACCAAAATCTTACAGTGAACTTGTTAACAAAGAAGTTAATGAATGTTGGAATTCCCCGGTTGCCAACATAAGCCTCTGCATCAATGTTGAGGTGCTCGAATCTGACCTCAATAGTCGGGTTATCGATACCAACACTACAAGAAAACATCCCAATTAGCTACTAATACTACCACAAATCAGAGCATAAAACTGAACAGAATTGAATCTTGAATCAGTACCGTTCCATTCGATTCCTGAGCTTGAGCAGGAACCGCTCGTTGTCTTCCTCCGCGGTCCTCACCAGCCTCTCGAGCAGGTTCTTGCGGTCCTCGAACCCAGGTTGCTGATGTCGACCTCTAGCGCCTGCCCGGCGGCGCCGGTAAGGATCCCTTTCCTCAGGCGGTCGTAGGTGGGGAGCTTCTCGAGAGCGGCCCACTTGAGCGCCTCCTCGTCGTCCTCCTCTCGGCCGGAGCGGCCAAAGATGTTGCTGGCGGAGGAGGCGGAGCGCCAGGAGGAGACGTTGCGGTGCATGCTGCCGGCGACCCTGATGCTGCCGAGCCTCATGCTCTCTCTCATGCTCCCCCCGGTCACGCTCCCCCTCACGCTCCCTATCCTCATGTTTGGATCCATAGCTGGAATCCAAACTCTCAGCTACAAAATTTCAAGATTTAGATGGAACCCAGATGAGATTTGAGGGTTTGGGTCATAACCCAGATGGGAATTCTTCTAACAATGCTTGCTTGATCTTGGGCTTCAATTTTTTGGGTTAGTAAGAAGAGGAGGAGTACAAAGGTTAAATTTTTATTGATTTTTGTGTGTGGGTGTCTGGGGGCGTTTTATATGAGGATGGTGATGAGAGACAGAAAGAATTGACTTGGTCTTCGTCGCGCGGGAAGGTTCCCCGCGGCCCCACTCGGGGTGAGCGGGTGCGGGCGTGGGTGTGTGAACAAAGTTTTGGAGCAGCCCTTTGTTGACCGTTATTGTTTGAAACTGAAGTCAAATTCAGGCGCCGATGCTGCTTTGTTCACCGACTTGTGGGAGCACCCACATCGGGGGCTGTAATGGGGCCCGCGATAAGTGGGATGCAATTGGTTGATGATATAAGGCCTTTAATATTGGGGAGTTTTTGCATGTTGGTCTAGATAAACTTCTGTTATTGCAGCAACTAAGGTGTTGAAATCAGAAGTCAGAATTATACTTTACCATTGAGCCAAATCTCGAAGTTATGTCTCGTTGAGACCTAAAGTGGTTGAACCAGTGAAGCTACAATGGTCAAGTGAAATTTAGCACGGTCATGGTAAAGTAAGAACGGGAAGGTAAGGTAAAATATGAAAGAAACAATAACTGAAGAGAAGATATATAATATTAGATGTATGAAGCATCGGTAACTAATTGAGAGATGAAAAAAAAGGAGGAAAAAATTTATGTGATGTTTTCAATATTTATAACAAAAAAAAGCATCAAAAGTCTAAATTAGTATAATTTCTTGTACTTGACTAGAAGCTCGTAAACTTGAAAATAAAGATCAAAGCCTAATTAGAAGAATGTTTATTCACTGTATATTTCATCATCTTAGTGTTTGTATTATTTTGTCTTCTCTAACCTAGTTTGTTTTTATTTTACCAGTTTTGTAATTTTTTACATAATTTTTTTAGTAACAATACAGTTTAGAATTTTTAAGTGTCTTTCTCCTGAAAAAGAAAAGAGCCAAGTTTGAGTTGAAGAACTAAGACACGACTCTTGTCCACACTTAATCATAAATAGACCAGTCAAGTAGAGAATCGACTACCTCAATCAAGAAGTGCAATCTTATTTTAGAATGTGCAACCTTTATTGTAAAATTTAAATATTTTGATATTCCAATTCTAAGTTAAGGATTGACGTCATAAGTGTCTAGCTGGCGAAAGGACTCTGAAAAGGAAAAAGAAAATAGAATGGTCCATGTATCTTCATGGGAACTGATATGCAAATATCAATGTCTCTAGGTACCACACTGCACAAAAAGAATTATATGGACTAACATGCAAAGTAAGCTGAAAATATCATTGCTCAATGTACCTATCAAATTATTATATTTTTGCCAGGCTATATGGGCCGAGTCACATGTGGGCCAGCAAGAACCCTTCATTTAAGTCAACGCACACAATTCTAATTTTAAACTTTTTAATACTTTTTATCTTCTGCGGCTGTCGACGAGTTCCTATTTGTGGGTGCGTGTGCGGTCATCGTGCGGATAAACTAGTTAATTATTTGCTAATACTTGACGGTTAAGATAAGATTGGGTCCCGTGGAGTTCGGGTTAACGGGTCACATCCAATTCAGTAATTCCTGCGGAAATCTTTTCTGGACGGAGTCAAAGCGTATTGGAAAAGCGAAGCGGGCCGTGGAGAGACAGCGATGTGGGACCCATTAGCAGTTGGATCCGAAAGCGAGCGGGTAACATAGGGTTATTTCTTGTACGGATGATCGTACTCTAGGTTTTATGCGTGAACAAGATCTTGGCGCAGAGAGTTGGATGTTCCTGAAAAGTACGGAGAAAACTCGTAATTTTCATCTTCTTTTTTTTTTTTTCCATGTAAGATCTTCAAAAAGTGCCTAGTGAAAATTCTCCTATTTTTATTTTTTCTTTTTTTTTCTTTTGTTTATCATTTTTTCTGTAAAGAAATGTAATTATAAAAAAAAAAAATAAGAGGGAGAAAAGTAGAGTACTTTTCCCTCGTTGCTTATCACCTCATTATATATGCTCCTAAATCAAGGATTTATAAATACATGGGTTAGAAAATAATTTTGGTATATAAATTTTTAATAAACACAAAGATTAATTGTAAGTAGCATTTTTTTTTTTTTTTTTACAGAGGAGTCGTGAAAAATGTTTACAGCTATAGAGGTTTGAGTGGAATCATGAGAGTACTATGTCGTCAATAAGTGAGATTTGGCAAAAATAGTACTATGATATGTGACCGTTCAGGACATTACCGAGGTGAGCCCACCTCTTGAATATGTGAACATGAGAGCAATATATACAGGGGCTGTTTGGTTAAGGCTGAAAGTGAGAAAGTAGTAATAATTTTCTTTAGAACGTGAGAATTGGTTAGTGAGTTTTTCAGTGTTCGGATGCTGTTGGGAATTGTGATTTGAAAAATGTTATGTCTTTTTTGGGTTTGGATGGTGATGTTAAAGTGAAACTGAAAAAGTTGTCTACAAAATTAACCGCAAAATAATATTAAAATAAAATTAATTAAAAAATAAAAATTAGATTGTAATTAGAATGCAAGTGAGATTTACATTATCACAAAATTAACTGTTTTGAGTTACATCTTATTACAAATGAGACTTACATCACCACAAAATTAACTGTAGCATCTAAAAGTGAGTAAGTGATTGTGTAAAAGGCAAAAGAGAGAAGCAAAAAGAGTTTTCTCATTTTTCTTTTTCGGTGTTAAGATAAATAGAAAAATCATCAATTATTCTTTCTCATTTTCTTATTTCACTCCACTTGCTTGCAACAATACGCGCCCGCAGAAGCTATTATATCTGAATAAAATAATAAATATGTACCGTTTGAAAAAGTCACCTAGAGGGGGGTGAATAGGTGACGATGCTAATCTAGTGAACTTAATGCGGAATTTAAAAACTAATTGCAATTACAACAATGATGCACACACAAGCAAGTATAAGATATAGCAATTTGCACAATACACAAAGTAAAGAGAGAGATAGAGAGAGAGAGAGTCAATGGATCAATCGCAAACACAGAGATATGTTTCGAGGTTCGAGCACCCAGCTCTACATCCCCACCTTCGACACACGAAGGATTTCCAATCCACTAGCTAGTCCACAAAGGACTCTCTCACAAGGAGTACCCAACTCCTCTCTTTACAACAACAACCTCCTCCTTGAGGCAAGCTCCAATCCAACAAACAATCACCTCACAACCCGAGGGATTAGCACAAAGCAAAACACAAGGATCACCTCACAACTTGAGGGATACAACCCAAGGCACAAAGCCAAACAAAGATTGGGTTTTTAACTTGGTGGTCTAAACAACAACCACAAACAACTTCTTTCTTCCACACAAAAATCCTATAGAAGAGATAGTAGATTCTAGCTCAAGTGTGGAGAAAACCAAGGAATTTGAAACCAGCAACTCAAAGAAAATCTTTGGGAAATAAATGAAACCAAGATAGAGAAGTTCAATTCAAAAGTTTTTCCCAAAACCCTTTTCTTTGATTTTTCAAACCCTAAAGAAAACACCAAAAAGATTGTTCAATTTGAATCCAAAAACCTATTTTGATTGCAGCAAAAACACCTGAGAGAATGAAAATTTTAGCCCAAAAATTCTTAGAGAAAAACTATTACAAATGGGGTATTTATAGGCTAATCCAGAAAATAGCCGTTGGCTGTAATTTTTGCCAGAATTACCCTGATGGTCAACCGCCTGGTCGACCGCCCAACGGTCAATTTTTGATCTGTTGGCGCTAGCGGTCGACCGCCCGGTCGACCCAAACAAACAGAGAGCAATCCTGCTCTCAGTCGGTCGACCGGCCCGGTCGACTGGCTAAAGGTGTAGCCAGCGTGCACGTTTCTGTGCACGTCGGTCGACCCATACGGTCGACCGGCTATAGGTGCGGTCGACCGTACCGGTCGACCGATCAGCCTGGCAGACACCAAAACAGGTCAGAAATCTGGGGGGAAAAAAATATCCAATAAATTCTTATAAACTACTAAAAATCCCCAAAATAGTTTTGTCAAATTGCATTGATATATAAACATGTGATAAAAGTTTTGACTCAAATATCAAGCAATTAAAACTATTTTTATGTCTTTTCATTTTTACCAAAAATCAAAAACTGTATTTTCTAAAACTTGAATAGAAAATACGTTTTGTCCAAACACTTCCAGATACAAAAACATGATAATTAAACACTTTGAAGCATGATGCATATGGATAGAAATCTAATATACATGAAACAAATATATATCATAGTTTTTGTCATTAATTCCAAAATATGTTTTGTCATAAATACCAAAACATAAAACTCATGAAGTAGACTATCAAACTAAGTTTGTTTAAGCAATAGAAGCATGCATGTATATAGAACAAATCATATATACACTAAATCATGTAAACTTGTTTTGATATAAAATCTATTCATGAAAACCAAGATCGGTTAAACCTAAAACCGAAAAATCGAAAACCAATATTCAAAACATGAAACGTGTGTGTTGTGAACTTGAGCTTATCATACTATTCTAATCTTTACAATTAGGATCTAAACCCAAAACTAAATTATGGTACCGATGTCTTCTTGTAGAGCGCAATCTCCAAGCCGACTCGATCCAAAACTCTTTGATCCACGGAGCAAGTGCTATATATGATCTTTGACGCTTGGGCTCTTGAATCAACATGTGGGTAGCTTCCAAATCATCTTGTTGAAGCTAATCACCTACTAATAACTTGATTAAAGATCTGAAACTAAAATCACAAGATTATTAGTACACATAACTACATGAGTTAATCATCATCAAAACTAGAGTGGAAGGCCTTTGGGCCAACAATCTCTCCCTTTTTGATGATGACAAAACTCATGGAGTTATATATGCATGGATTAAAGTAAAGCTTCAAAGAAGCTCCCCTTAACTCATGCATAACAATAAAACATATAAGATATGCAATGAATGTTCTTAAACACATATAAACATGTTCTGGATACCAATTAAAATAAAACATAAACAATGAAACATGCTCTTGATACCAATAAAACAATAATATTAAAACCAACATATTATTACTAATGAAAACCAACTAAAACATATGCATAAATCAATCATGCATATAAACTAAAAATTCTTCTCCCCCTTTTTGTCAATTATCAACAAAGGGGTTAAAGCAAACATAATGAAAACAAATACTTCTCCCCCTAAATCTTCAAAACAAAGAAGCAATAAATTATTCCAAGGGGTAAAACCAAGGTCAATATGATATCAATTGAAAATAATAAACTTTGAGAAATGCCAAATCCTATTTGAAATAAAACAAGGCATTGAAACAAAATAACATCAAAATGAAAACATGTAATGTAAACTTGATACCAATAGATAATAAAAATTGATACCAAATTTAAGGAAACAAATAGCATCTTGATACCAAAAGAAGATATTTTTCATTATAAGCATGTGATACCAATTACTTTAATATCATAAAGTTAGGGAGTGAGAAACAAAAACAATGGTAAACCAAATACCAATTGAAATATAAAATACGAGTTTTCTCCCCCTTTATGAAATACCAAAAGAAAGTATGCATAGGCTTGAAATAAGATACCAATTGAAAATTAAATCAGTTGAAACATGATATTCATTAAAAATTCAAGCTTAGCAATCTTAAAACTATGATAAAGCTTGTATATGGATAGCAATTGAAAAACTCAAGCTTAACATAACTAAAATTTGTGCTTCAAGATATAGGGATATAATAAGCACAAATAAATCATCTATATATGTATGTAAGAAATAAATACCAATTGAAATTGATACTATATGAAGTGCAAGCATACATATATAAAGTAAAACATATATGAGTATACAAAAGGATGTCAAGATTGATACCAATTGAAAGAATTCAATGATACCAATTGAAACAACAATAAGATCAAGTGTATGACTCATATCAACTATACCTCCCATTTCATGTTTAAGTTTTAGATGATTTTCATTATAAAGCATACATGAGCATGATCTCCCATCCAACTGCCCATAAAAGGTAGGGGTTTTCAAAAATAGGTTTGAAAATAAGCTTTGTTTGAAAATCTCTACCATAGTGAAGAATACGAACTAGTTATAGGAAAAACTTTAAAACTAGTACGAAATCCTTCAAGTAAGCAATAAAACACAATTGTTTTTCATGAAACACATGTAAATCACATGAACACTAAACACTCAAAGTTCATAAAGCTCATTCAAATTCTCATGAAAACAAATCATGAGTAAACATTAAATAGGGTGAGTGTACAAGTGTTGTGTGAAACATATCATCATGAAAATGGACAATCAAGCTCGATTGAAATTCCTTTAAAATATGAACACATGAAAAACTAAATCTTCATTACTAAAGGAAATTTCCTCAATGATATGAAAATCATCATAACAAATTAAACTCCAAGGTATATGTATGTTTTGACAAAACAAAAGTATACATACATATCCCTAAACACAATTGAGTCCAAAATATAGATTTGCATGAAAAGCAAATGACTCAAGGGGCATACATGTATATCTTAAGGTTTGGCAAAATGGACATATACATGAAGTGAAAACATAAAAACACATCAAAAATAGGAATACATGTTTGAATGCATGAATCATCAAAACTAGACTATACTAGAACATCTAATGGATACAAATAGGCATCCAAGCACAAACATATATAAAGGTTTATTTGTGGCCCATTCTATGTACAAGTATAAATCTTAGTTTTAATGAAAACTAACATCTAAGCATATATCCAAATCATTAAGCATAAAATGAGTCATAAATCAACAAGATTCTAAAAATTATGTAAATCCACATGCTATAAGAATCATAAAATACATGATCAAAACATGTGGCTAAATTAGAAACCATACAACACAAGTTATTTATCAAAACATGAATCATTAAAACAAAAAAAATAGTCAACCATATGATTTGCATGACAAAGACATGTGCATTAAACCTATGATAAACATGATAGCTAAAACATAAAGAGAACACAAAATATGGGTCCATACTAAACATGGGTGTCTCAATAACTAATCATGTAAAGCATAAGTCTAATAAACATGACAAATATCATACTAATCAAAAACATGAGTCATCAAAACAAAACATCATAAACATTCATATGGTCATTATGCATATGCATGTGCATTAGATTTAGGGCATACATGTTAGTTTAAACAAGGTGAGAACACTTAAATATAGATCCATATAAAACATGGGTGCTCAAGTAACTAAACATGTATAACACTATTCTAATAAGCATGGCATAAACATAATGAACAATAAACCATGACATGCTATAAATAGATGAACATGAAAAGCATGCAATTAAAAATGGGAGTTAGAGAATGATACCAAAACCGATGAAGGTGCATCTCTAATTCACCAAACCACGGTGGTCCTCCCACCAAATCTCCTTGAGAGTGAAGTATCCAAATGGTTCTCCTTTTAGCTTAGAATGCATCCACCTCAAGGCACCAACACTCTCACGTTATGCGAGAGCCTCCACCTACATCAAACATCAACGAGGTGGATCTTGGTACCCATTTTCTTGTGGGTCCACGGGGGTTAGTATCTCTCCTAACCCAAACAAGATTAGTTGCTAAATTTTCAATATGTAATCTATCATAGCAAAATCTAGCAAGGTGGCCTTTTCGACCACAATGTGTACAAGTGTACACATGAGCATACATGTTATGATTGTGTCCGTGATGAGCATGTGTATGCCGTGATGGGTGTGCATGCATAGTTGGAGCTTGTTTCTTGCGAACCAAGGATTCCAAACGAGTGCGACTTAAAGCACATTGGCTCAAAGTGGAGCCCAAATTATCAACACTTTTCTTCAAGACAATTATATCCTTTTTAATGCTAGAAGATAAAGTGGGACATGCTATAGGTGTGCAAGAAGTAGAAGCTACACTAGCATGACAAACATGAATATCAATATCATTTTGCAAGGATTTATTTTTATTCAAAACCAAATCCAATTCTTTTGTTATGAAATCAATTTCATTTTTCAAGGTAACATTTTCTTTAAAAACAAGATCTAATTTTGAAGATAAAATCTCATTGTGCTTTACAACATCATCACAATCATTTTTGTTTTTCAAAAATTCATTTTCTTTTAAAGCAAGTTCAAGTTGAGATTTAAGTGAGTCACATTCACTTGCAATCTCTTCCTTCTTTTGCAACATCAATTCAAAATTAGAGCATAAATCCTTTAATTCATTTTTCAAAGCAAAATTATCATCTTTCAACAAATCATGTTCTTCTAACAAATTCTCAAGCTTTTGAACAAGTTCCATATTCAAAGTTTGAACTTCAAAACATCCATGACAATAGGAACTAGAGCTATCATCTATTTGAGAATCCGATTGTACCTCAAGGGAGTTCTTCCCTTGAACCATGAGGCATTGCTCTTCGGACTTTTCTTTCTTAGATCTCCTCATCTTGTTGATAATCCTTGGAAGCTCGGGAGAAGTCAAGATGCTCCAAACTGTAAAAGCTGAATCATAACGATCAAAAACATGTAATAAATGTTCATTTAGAGATGCTCTAAGTGCCCTAAGTGCTAATGCATTGGCCTTCTTATGCTTGCTACTATTTGGGAGGGATTCTATGGTAATGGCTTGATAAACTAGATGTCCTAGGTCTTTTAAATGTTTAGTCATATTAGCCTTCCAGGCATCAAGTCTAAAATGATCAAACATAGGAGGGCTAGCCATAAGTGCAAACTAAATGTGTGCAAATGAAAATGCAAATGAAGATTAGCAAACCAAGATCACTCCTAGGTGGTTAAACCTAAATATCAGGAGCACTAGCTCTGATACCAATTGAAAAAGTCACCTAGAGGGGGGGTGAATAGGTGACGATGCTAATCTAGTGAACTTAATGTGGAATTTAAAAACTAATTGTAATTACAACAATGATGCACACACAAGCAAGTATAAGATATAGCAATTTGCACAATACACAAAGTAAAGAGAGAGATAGAGAGAGAGTCAATGGATCAATCGCAAACACAGAGATATGTTTCGAGGTTCGAGCACCCAGCTCTACATCCCCGCCTTCGACACACGAAGGATTTCCAATCCACTAGCTAGTCCACAAAGGACTCTCTCTCACAAGGAGTACCCAACTCCTCTCTTTACAACAACAACCTCCTCCTTGAGGCAAGCTCCAATCCAACAAACAATCACCTCACAACCCGAGGGATTAGCACAAAGCAAAACACAAGGATCACCTCACAACTTGAGGGATACAACCCAAGGCACAAAGCCAAATAAAGATTGGGTTTTTAACTTGGTGGTCTAAACAACAACCACAAACAACTTCTTTCTCCCACACAAAAATCCTATAGAAGAGATAGTAGATTCTAGCTCAAGTGTGGAGAAAACCAAGGAATTTGAAACCAGCAACTCAAAGAAAATCTTTGGGAAATAAATGAAACCAAGATAGAGAAGTTCAATTCAAAAGTTTTTCCCAAACCCTTTTCTTTGATTTTTCAAACCCTAAAGAAAACACCAAAAAGATTGTTCAATTTGAATCCAAAAACCTATTTTGATTGCAGCAAAAACACCTGAGAGAATGAAAATTTTAGCCCAAAAATTCTTAGAGAAAAACTATTACAAATGGGGTATTTATAGGCTAATCCAGAAAATAGCCGTTGGCTGTAATTTTTGCCAGAATTACCCTGACGATCAACCGCCTGGTCGACCGCCCAACGGTCAATTTTGACCCGTTGGCGCTAGCAGTCGACCGCCCGGTCGACCCAAACAAACAGAGAGCAATCCTGCTCTCAGTCGGTCGACCGGCCCGGTCGACCGGCTAAAGGTGTAGCCAGCGTGCACGTTTCTATGCACGTCGGTCGACCCATACGGTCGACCGGCTATAGGTGCGGTCGACCGTACCGGTCGACCGATCAGCCTGGCAGACACCAAAACAGGTCAGAAATCTGGGGGGAAAAAATATCCAATAAATTCTTATAAACTACTAAAAATTCCCAAAAATAGTTTTGTCAAATTGCATTGATATATAAACATGTGATAAAAGTTTTGACTCAAATATCAAGCAATTAAAACTATTTTTATGTCTTTTCATTTTTACCAAAAACCAAAAACTGTATTTTCTAAAACTTGAATAGAAAATACGTTTTGTCCAAAACACTTCCAGATACAAAAACATGATAATTAAACGCTTTGAAGCATGATGCATATGGATAGAAATCCAATATACATGAAACAAATATATATCATAGTTTTTGTCATTAATTCCAAATATGTTTTGTCAAAAATACCAAAACATAAAACTCATGAAGTAGACTATCAAACTAAGTTTGTTTAAGCAATAGAAGCATGCATGTATATAGAACAAATCATATATACACTAAATCATGTAAACTTGTTTTGATATAAAATCTATTCATGAAAACCAAGATCGGTTAAACCTAAAACCGAAAAACCGAAAACCAATTTTCAAAACATGAAACGTGTGTGTTGTGAACTTGAGCTTATCATACTATTCTAATCTTTACAATTAGGATCTATACCCAAAACTAAATTATGGTACCGATGTCTTCTTGTAGAGCGCAATCTCCAAGCCGACTCGATCCAAAACTCTTTGATCCACGGAGCAAGTGCTATATATGATCTTTGACGCTTGGGCTCTTGAATCAACATGTGGGTAGCTTTCAAATCATCTTGTTGAAGCTAATCACCTACTAATAACTTGATTAAAGATCTGAAACTAAAATCACAAGATTATTAGTACACATAACTACATGAGTTAATCATCATCAAAACTAGAGTGGAAGGCCTTTGGGCCAACAATCTCCCCCTTTTTGATGATGACAAAACTCATGGAGTTATATATGCATGGATTAAAGTAAAGCTTCAAAGAAGCTCCCCCTTAACTCATGCATAACAATAAAACATATAAGATATGCAATGAATGTTCTTAAACACATATAAACATGTTCTGGATACCAATTAAAATAAAACATAAACAATGAAACATGCTCTTGATACCAATAAAACAATAATATTAAAACCAACATATTATTACTAATGAAAACCAACTAAAACATATGCATAAATCAACCATGCATATAAACTACAAATTCTTCTCCCCTTTTTGTCAATCATCAACAAAGGGTTAAAACAAACATAATCAAAACAAATACTTCTCCCCCTAAATCTTCAAAACAAAGAAGTAATAAATTATTCCAAGGGGTAAAACCAAGGTCAATATGATATCAATTGAAAATAACAAACTTTGAGAAATGCCAAATCCTATTTGAAATAAAACAAGGCATTGAAACAAAATAACATCAAAATGAAAACATGTAATGTAAACTTGATACCAATAGATAATAAAAAATTGATACCAAATTTAAGGAAACAAATAGCATCTTGATACTAAAAGAAGATATTTTTCATTATAAGCATGTGATACCAATTACTTTAATATCATAAAATTAGGGAGTGGGAAATAAAAACAATGGTAAACCAAATACCAATTGAAATATAAAATACGAGTTTTCTCCCCCTTTATGAAATACCAAAAGAAAGTATGCATAGGCTTGAAATAAGATACCAATTGAAAATTAAATCAGTTGAAACATGATATTCATTAAAAATTCAAGCTTAGCAATCTTAAAACTATGATAAAGCTTGTATATGGATAGCAATTGAAAAACTCAAGCTTAACATAACCAAAATTTGTGCTTCAAGATATAGGGATATAATAAGTACAAATAAATCATCTATATATGTATGTAAGAAATAAATACCAATTGAAATTGATACTATATGAAGTGCAAGCATACATATATAAAGCAAAACATATATGAGTATACAAAAGGATGTCAAGATTGATACCAATTGAAAGAATTCAATGATACCAATTGAAACAACAATAAGATCAAGTGTATGACTCATATCAACTATACCTCCCATTTCATGTTTAAGTTTTAGATGATTTTCATTATAAAGCATACATGAGCATGATCTCCCATCCAACCGCCCATAAAAGGTAGGGGTTTTCAAAAATAGGTTTGAAAATAAGCTTTATTTGAAAATCTCTACCATAGTGAAGAATACGAACTAGTTATAGGAAAAACTTTTAAAACTAGTACGAAATCCTTCAAGTAAGCAATAAAACACAATTGTTTTTCATGAAACACATGTAAATCACATGAACACTAAACACTCAAAGTTCATAAAGCTCATTCAAATTCTCATGAAAACAAATCATGAGTAAACATTAAATAGGGTGAGTGTACAAGTGTTGTGTGAAACATATCATCATGAAAATGGACAATCAAGCTCGATTGAAATTCCTTTAAAATATGAACACATGAAAAACTAAATCTTCATTACTAAAGGAAATTTCCTCAATGATACGAAAATCATCATAACAAATTAAACTCCAAGGTATATGTATGTTTTGACAAAACAAAAGTATACATACATATCCCTAAACACAATTGAGTCCAAAATATAGATTTGCATGAAAGCAAATGACTCAAGGGGCATACATGTATATCTTAAGGTTTGGCAAAATGGACATATACATGAAGTGAAAACATAAAAACACATCAAAAATAGGAATACATGTTTGAATGCATGAATCATCAAAACTAGACTATACTAGAACATCTAATGGTACAAATAGGCATCCAAGCACAAACATATATAAAGGTTTATTTGTGGCCCATTCTATGTACAAGTATAAATCCTAGTTTTAATGAAAACTAACATCTAAGCATATATCCAAATCATTAAGCATAAAACGAGTCATAAATCAACAAGATTCTAAAAATTATGTAAATCCACATGCTATAAGAATCATAAAATACATGATCAAAACATGTGGCTAAATTAGAAACCATACAACACAAGTTATTTATCAAAACATGAATCATTAAAACAAAAAAAATAGTCAACCATATGATTTGCATGACAAAGACATGTGCATTAAACCTATGATAAACATGATAGCTAAAACATAAAGAGAACACAAAATATGGGTCCATACTAAACATGGGTGTCTCAATAACTAATCATGTAAAGCATAAGTCTAATAAACATGACAAATATCATACTAATCAAAAACATGAGTCATCAAAATAAAACATCATAAACATTCATATGGTCATTATGCATATGCATGTGCATTAGATCTAGGGCATACATGTTAGTTTAAATAAGGTGAGAACACTTAAATATAGATCCATATAAAACATGGGTGCTCAAGTAACTAAACATGTATAACACTATTCTAATAAGCATGACATAAACATAATGAATAATAAACCATGACATGCTATAAATAGATGAACATGAAAAGCATGCAATTAAAAATGGGAGTTAGAGAATGATACCAAAACCGATGAAGGTGCATCTCTAATTCTCCAAACCACGGTGGTCCTCCCACCAAATCTCCTTGAGAGTGAAGTATCCAAATGGTTCTCCTTTTAGCTTAGAATGCATCCACCTCAAGGCACCAACACTCTCACGTTATGCGAGAGCCTCCACCTACATCAAACATCAACGAGGTGGATCTTGGTACCCATTTTCTTGTGGGTCCACGGGGGTTAGTATCTCTCCTAACCCAAACAAGATTAGTTGCTAAATTTTCAATATGTAATCTATCATAGCAAAATCTAGCAAGGTGGCCTTTTCGAACACAATGTGTACAAGTGTACACATGAGCATACATGTTATGATTGTGTCCGTGATGAGCATGTGTATGCCGTGATGGGTGTGCATGCATAGTTGGAGCTTGTTTCTTGCGAACCAAGGATTCCAAACGAGTGTGACTTAAAGCACATTGGCTCAAAGTGGAGCCCAAATTATCAACACTTTTCTTCAAGACAATTATACCCTTTTTAATGCTAGAAGATAAAGTGGGACATGCTATAGGTGTGCAAGAAGTAGAAGCTACACTAGCATGACAAACATGAATATCAATATCATTTTGCAAGGATTTATTTTTATTCAAAACCAAATCCAATTCTTTTGTTATGAAATCAATTTCATTTTTCAAGGTAACACTTTCTTTAAAAACAAGATCTAATTTTGAAGATAAAATCTCATTGTGCTTTACAACATCATCACAATCATTTTTGTTTTTCAAAAATTCATTTTCCTTTAAAGCAAGTTCAAGTTGAGATTTAAGTGAGTCACATTCACTTGCAATCTCTTTCTTCTCTTGCAACATCAATTCAAAATTAGAGCATAAATCCTTTAATTCATTTTTCAAAATAAGATTATCATCTTTCAACAAATCATGTTCTTCTAACAAATTCTCAAGCTTTTGAACAAGTTCCATATTCAAAGTTTGAACTTCAAAACATCCATGACAATAGGAACTAGAGCTATCATCTATTTGAGAATCCGATTGTACCTCAAGGAGTTCTTCCCTTGGACCATGAGGCATTGCTCTTCGGACTTTTCTTTCTTAGATCTCCTCATCTTGTTGATAATCCTTGGAAGTTCGGGAGAAGTCAAGATGCTCCAAACTGTAAAAGCTGAATCATAACGATCAAAAACATGTAATAAATGTTCATTTAGAGATGCTCTAAGTGCCCTAAGTGCTAATGCATTGGCCTTCTTATGCTTGCTACTATTTGGGAGGGATTCTATGGTAATGGCTTGATAAACTAGATGTCCTAGGTCTTTTAAATATTTAGTCATATTAGCCTTCCAGGCATCAAGTCTAAAATGATCAAACATAGGAGGGCTAGCCATAAGTGCAAACTAAATGTGTGCAAATGAAAATGCAAATGAAGATTAGCAAACCAAGATCACTCCTAGGTGGTTAAACCTAAATATCAGGAGCACTAGCTCTGATACCAATTGAAAAAGTCACCTAGAGGGGGGGTGAATAGGTGACGATGCTAATCTAGTGAACTTAATGCGGAATTTAAAAACTAATTGCAATTACAACAATGATGCACACACAAGCAAGTATAAGATATAGCAATTTGCACAATACACAAAGTAAAGAGAGAGATAGAGAGAGAGTCAATGGATCAATCGCAAACACAGAGATATGTTTCGAGGTTCGAGCACCCAGCTCTACATCCCCGCCTTCGACACACGAAGGATTTCCAATCCACTAGCTAGTCCACAAAGGACTCTCTCACAAGGAGTACCCAACTCCTCTCTTTACAACAACAACCTCCTCCTTGAGGCAAGCTCCAATCCAACAAACAATCACCTCACAACCCGAGGGATTAGCACAAAGCAAAACACAAGGATCACCTCACAACTTGAGGGATACAACCCAAGGCACAAAGCCAAACAAAGATTGGGTTTTTAACTTGGTGGTCTAAACAACAACCACAAACAACTTCTTTCTCCCACACAAAAATCCTATAGAAGAGATAGTAGATTCTAGCTCAAGTGTGGAGAAAACCAAGGAATTTGAAACCAGCAACTCAAAGAAAATCTTTGGGAAATAAATGAAACCAAGATAGAGAAGTTCAATTCAAAAGTTTTTCCCAAAACCCTTTTCTTTGATTTTTCAAACCCTAAAGAAAACACCAAAAAGATTGTTCAATTTGAATCCAAAAACCTATTTTGATTGCAGCAAAAACACCTGAGAGAATGAAAATTTTAGCCCAAAAATTCTTAGAGAAAAACTATTACAAATGGGGTATTTATAGGCTAATCCAGAAAATAGCCGTTGGCTGTAATTTTTGCCAGAATTACCCTGACGGTCGACCGCCCGGTCGACCGCCCAACGGTCAATTTTTGACCCGTTGGCGCTAGCGGTCGACCGCCCGGTCGACCCAAACAAACAGAGAGCAATCCTGCTCTCAGTCGGTCGACCGGCCCGGTCGACCGGCTAAAGGTGTAGCCAGCGTGCACGTTTCTGTGCACGTCGGTCGACCCATACGGTCGACCGGCTATAGGTGCGGTCGACCGTACCGGTCGACCGATCAGCCTGGCAGACACCAAAACAGGTCAGAAATCTGGGGGGAAAAAAATATCCAATAAATTCTTATAAACTACTAAAAATCCCCAAAAATAGTTTTGTCAAATTGCATTGATATATAAACATGTGATAAAAGTTTTGACTCAAATATCAAGAAATTAAAACTATTTTTATGTCTTTTCATTTTTACCAAAAACCAAAAACTGTATTTTCTAAAACTTGAATAGAAAATACGTTTTGTCCAAAACACTTCCAGATACAAAAACATGATAATTAAACACTTTGAAGCATGATGCATATGGATAGAAATTCAATATACATGAAACAAATATATATCATAGTTTTTGTCATTAATTCCAAAATATGTTTTGTCATAAATACCAAAACATAAAACTCATGAAGTAGACTATCAAACTAAGTTTGTTTAAGCAATAGAAGCATGCATGTATATAGAACAAATCATATATACACTAAACCATGTAAACTTGTTTTGATATAAAATCTATTCATGAAAACCAAGATCGGTTAAACCTAAAACCGAAAACCAATATTCAAAACATGAAACGTGTGTGTTGTGAACTTGAGCTTATCATACTATTCTAATCTTTACAATTAGGATCTAACCCAAAACTAAATTATGGTACCGATGTCTTCTTGTAGAGCGCAATCTCCAAGCCGACTCGATCCAAAACTCTTTGATCCACGGAGCAAGTGCTATATATGATCTTTGACGCTTGGGCTCTTGAATCAACATGTGGGTAGCTTCCAAATCATCTTGTTGAAGCTAATCACCTACTAATAACTTGATTAAAGATCTGAAACTAAAATCACAAGATTATTAGTACACATAACTACATGAGTTAATCATCATCAAAACTAGAGTGGAAGGCCTTTGGGCCAACACCGTTGTTATACGAGAGACATGACGTTTTGTATAGAGAACTAAGAGAAGTGTGCAAGCTGGGCTACCATGCCTATTTGTTTGATAAGGTCCAGGAGAAACTTTCATTTGTGGTTCAAAGTGCACCATATTAGTTTTTGTTTTCTCCTAACATTATTCATTTAAATTTCTGGAAATTTCATGTTGTTATTTTGGTTTTATTTTATTTTAGTTAACACACTACTACAGAATACATAATTAAGGTAAATGTGTCCTTACAATCGACTTCTATTCAGATATTGTAAAAAAGTCTTAGATATATGATAGTGGTTAAAAATCGTCATCATATGTGAGCTATAATGTCAGTTTAATTGTCAAAACCGTCGTTATAACCAGACATTTAACATTGGTTGTACACGAGAACTGATGTTAAAAGTTTTCCTTTCAATGTCAGTTTTCCAAGAACCGACGTTAAAGGTCTTGTTTTAATTTATTATATATATATATATATATATATATATATATATATATATATATATCAGAAATATGTATATCAGCCGACGGCTGAGAGACTCTTTCAGCCTGCGGTGAAGTGACACATTATGAGCCACATAATTCGACAATCTAAAATGACAACCCGCTTTTGAAAATAATTGAAATTACTAAAAACTCCTATCGTTTGTCTTTTTTTTGGGATGATGTATTAGTTTATATTCTTTATTATTATTTTTTCTCCTCTTTTATATGTCTCTCTTTGTGTCTTCGCACGCTGTCTGATCTATATTTTTGACTTATAAAGAATATCGTTCTAAAAAAGCGAGAGCGGGATCAGATATTAATTTTTAGTCGCAGACCTAGATCTCCAGCAACTATTTTGACAAGTTCATGTTCCCTCGGGATGTCAGCTTCAATATTTTCATCGAGATTTTTCTCTTCTTCTTCTTTCAAAGTAAGGTCGTATGAATTTCATCTTCAAACCATTTGTTTTACAAGACATCGACCAAAGTTACAATCCAATTAAAATTATTAATAAAAAGACTACGACCTTGGTCGCAAAAATGAAAAATAAGTTCAAAAAGACTGCTATTACATAAGACTGCGATCAATGTCGCAGTCTTCAGTCGCAGTCTTCTAATCATCTTAATTACTTAACTTTCGAGACATTATTCACTGCTTCAATTGACTATGTCTCTTGTTTCATAAGAATGCGACCATGATCGCAGTATCCTATTTAGATTACTTAATAAAAAATACTATGACCAAGGTCGCATTGATATCAAATAAAACATTCTCAAAGAGACTGCTGTTACATAAGACTGCGACCGAAGTCGCAATCTTCTAATCATCTTAATTAATTAACTTATAAGATTATTGTCACTGCTTTCATTGACTACGACTCTTATTTCATAAGACTCTTGTTTCATAAGAATACGACCATGATCGCAGTATTCTATTTAGATTACTTAATAAAAAAATACTATGACCAAGGTCGCATTGTTATCAGACAAAATATTCTCAAAAAGACTGCTATTACATAAGACTGCGACCAAAGTCACAATTTTCTAATCATCTTAATTAATTCACTTACGAGATTATTGTCAGTGCTTCCATAGACTGCGACTCTTATTTCATAAGCCTGCGACCACGGTCGCAGTATACTATTTAGCTTAGGAGGTCAAAAAAATACTGCGACCCTAATCGAAAAAATAACAAAAAGGCTAACACTACGACCAAAAGTCGCAATGTAAAACAAAAATAAATATAAAAAGTGAAAATAATATTAAAAAATTAAATCCAAAATTTTTCTTTTTAGAAACTATGACTTCGATTGCATTTTAAGAAAACAAAAATAAAACGATTTCAAGTCGCGGTAATAGATTTTTATTGTGATTAAAACATCTTTTCAAAAAAAACTTGAACATGAGTGCAACCATGACTGCAGTCTTTTAAAATAAATTATTTTTCTAAAATTTAGTTATCAAGATCTATAATTTTTTTTGTTTGAAAAAGCTCAAAATTTTCCGATCTGTAATTTTTTTAGTGGAGGAACAGTTGTAGCAAGTTAAAAGTGAAACTGAGGGTACTTCAGTCATTGGGCAATGAAAAGTGATTGAGGGTCTCTTTTTACCGCCTAAATTTTTGACTTCTCTGCGGCTAATATGAAGCCACGTCATGCCGGCTGAGAAACTCTCTCAGCTGGCGGCTGAGGTACAGTAACCCTACACATACACACACATCAAAACGGATATCTAGTACACATATCACTGGTGTACACATATCCAATACAATAGATATCTGATACTTCATATCCAATACACATTAACATCCTATAAGCATTCATATCCAATACAAATTAAATTCCGACACTTAAGCCACCAATGAAACATGCGCTAAAATGAAATCTCCAATATAAATTTTCATCCAATACACATTCCAATAGACATTCACATTTTAATACAAAATACACATACGCATTCATATTTCAGTTCAAAATACACACACATTCATATTTTAATACAACATACACATACAAATTCATATCACTAAAGAAACACATGCACAAAAGGAAATCTCCAATACAATAAGAAAAAATTCATCAGTACCGATCTAATCATTTATGAATAAAAAGTGCCTCACTGTTCCAGAGTCTCTACAACTTCTGCACATACTGTTTTCATTTCCATACCTGATATCTCAAGAGATACCTTCAAAAGAAGATGAAAATATAAAACAAGTATCACAAATATGAAACATGAAACAAACTAGTATCACAAATATGAAACATGAAACAAGTATCACAAATATAAAACACGAACAAGTATCACAGATATTTATTTCTTCTAAACTATCTAATTATCAAGTATCACAGGTATTATAAGTATATGAAACTTGAAAATACATACTAATAAGCATGCTCTAGAACGAATTTCGCCCATTCTTCTCGAATACACTTAAACCTTTAGTAAGCGGATCCGCTAAATTATCCTTGACGATACAAAGTCAATAGAGATAATTCCATTTGAGAGCAACTGCTTCACGGTATTATGTTTACGACGAATATGTCTAGACTTACCGTTGTATATAACATTTTGTGCATCTAGGGTTGACATAGCCTCTTTATTTGCTTGAGTCTCCTATTTTGTGGCATGCTAGATTAGGGCATATAAATTACAAGTCATTAAAGAACTTGTCTAATCTAGGATATATTCCTAAACTCAACTTGAAAGAAATTCACAAGTGTGAGATTTGTGTTGAGGCCAAGTTGGCGAAAAATTCATTTCACTCAATAGATCGAAATAAAAACCTTTAGGGTTAATTTATAGCGATCTGTGTGACTTGAAGTTTATGCCAACTAGAGGCGGTAAAAAGTATTTTATTACTTTTATTGATGACTGTTTAAGATACTGTTATGTGTATCTTTTAAACAGTAAGGATGAGGCAATAAATATGTTTATAACATATAAAGCCGAAGTTGAGAATCAACTCAACAAGAAAATCAAGATTCTAAAATCCGATAGAGATGGAGAATATGAATCAAATGATTTTAGTGAGTTATGTGCTAAATTTGGTATAATCCATCAAACTACAGCATCATATACTCCTCAGCAAAATGGAATTGCTGAATTAAAGAACAGAACTTTGAAGGAGATGGTCAATTCCATACTCGTAAGTTCTGGAGCTCCGTAGAACTTGTGGGGGGAATCTCTATTAACTGCAAATTATATTCTAAATAGAGTACCCCACAAGAAACTTGGTCTTATACCATTTGAGTTATGACATGGAAGGACACCTTCCTACCATTACCTCAAAATGTGGGGGTGCCTTGCAAAGGTGCTAGCACCATTACCTAAAAAGACTAAGTTGGGAGCAAAAACTATGGACTGCATATTCATAGGCTATACCTTGAATAGTAGTGCCTACAGATTTCTGGTTCATAAATCAGAGATACCAGATATTCATGTAAATATGATTATCGAATCTAGAGATGCTATGTTCTTTGAAGATATTTTTCCATATAAACGGGAAACAGATAAGACTTCTGGGAAAAGAACACATGATGTCACGGTCCCAGATTTCATAAATTCCATTATAACAAAAATATTCTTTTAAACTGATAGATTATCATAATCATTCCAAGCTCTTAAAATTTTCGGCAGCACTTCCTTTGTAAATGTTACATGCCCAAATATACATTTCAATTTACAGAAATTTTGACCAACAACAGTCCACTTATTCTCAAATCAAACATGTAAGTCAAAGTTAACAATCACCCAAGCAATCATAATAATACCTCGGCTCACCACGGCCTGTTAATTCCTCAAATAATGATTTCGACTTGACATCGCCTACTTATATGAAACAAAAGAAAACATATGCCCAAGAGTACTCCTCTCGGCATCCACAATATAAACAGATCTAACTATAACTTTAACATATCACCATAATTACAATCTAACTTACTTCATACATATCCATTTCTCAAAACGTACATAAGGTATCAGTATACATCAAGTAGGATTCCAACAGGAACTAAATTACAATCTAATACAATCATTAATAATAAACTTCTCAACAAACGCCTAAGTCTCAAGCTGGTCTTCTGCCATACAGCGACCTGAAATATAAAACTGGGAGGGAGTGAGCTCGACAGCTCAGTGAGAGAGAATCAAAGTGAATCAAGGAAGGAAAATATAATTAAGGTGCGTGTTTCTTTCTTCAACAATTTTAGAAAGTACAGATGAACAAATGAAACGGTGAGAGAGCAATATCTTATAATGAATGATTAACACAAGGATCCATATAATCTATGTGACGGTCTGACTTCTCTAGAATCGATTCTCTTTAACTTTCTTTAATTTTTTTTCTGTTGCAGACTACTTGGTCTAGAAATTCAATAAGATACTCTCTCAGTTATTATAACTTATGCATGGCTCTGTTTTAAGTACTTTTGACACATATCATCACATAACTCATATCTCATACATTAGGTACAACCAATCAAAATCGAAGTTTCATGGGGGATAAGTATATGTCTCGGTAATACAATACCACAATATCACCCCATATCATCTAAGTATAATTTATTCATATGGATAACGCGATCACACATAATCATACTACACTTCACGATATTCACATATCATACTTAGAGATGTGCACAACACACATGATACACATGCATATACAACCACAGTGAAGTGTGAGAATTCCACGTCTTCTCCCTCCTACCGGCTCCCGCACGGCCCCTTCGCCTATATATATATTTGTATGTATATACAACAATAACACCGTCTTCCCCCCTCCTGCTGGTTCCCGCACGGCCCCTTCCTCCAATATATATATATATATATATATATATATATATATATATATATATATATATATATATATATATATATATATATATAACAATCCCACCGTCTTCCCCCTCCTACCGGCTCCTGCCCGGCCCCTTCCTCCAATGCAAAAGATGTAACAAACATACACACACACATTCCAAAGCACAAATAATGATTTCGTCACAATACGAACACCAACCCCTTTATTGCAGTTTACCTTTTAGTTTGACACTAATGTCCATTAACATCCATATATGACACACCATATGTATATATACATATATATGAGTTACCAGTTAATACTGTAGTGATCTATTCATCTCCATTTAATGAGTCAGCTTCTCATTTACTTTGTTAAGTATTAGCCTTTTGAGTTGTGCTACTAGCACATCAACATTCAATTATGTAGCATACAATCATGATCGTAAATTTTACAATGCATACACGTCATGGAGATCAATTCATCAACAAAATAAATACTAAAATTGTTACTTGAGGGCAAAGATAATTGTCACATAGGTATACAACTTTCTAGTTATGTTCTTGTGACATCCCCATCAATTTCATATATAATCAACGTACATCAAGGTTGTAAACAATCATCACTTAGATGTGGGTGCACAGTGTATCAATAACCATATGAAGAATAAGCAATATCAACAAGTTATCTATTATGAGAAACTCTTATAATAATTTACACCCGAGTATCAGTAATAATGTGGATTTCTATTCACATCAACGCACCCGAGCTTTCATTCATACGTCTAACATTACTAGTTTCTTAACGCTCATATGTCTAGTATGGTTCCGACAGAACTCCTAATACCATAATTATTCGGTCAGTTAGTCAATTAATGACTACCAATATGATTAGACAATTCATTACCAACCTTGATTCCCGACTTCGTAATTAACAATTCCATCTCTGACGATTTTCATAACTGCCACTTACGTAACTATTGATTTCCAATCTCACAATTTAAAGCGAAGTATCCTTTATGGACACCAACATCAATGATATAATTTGCTCATGCCTAAAATTCACATATTTATGAGGCAATATGAAAAGATATAGTTTTCTTAGCTCACAGCCATGTGGTATCCACTCTATATTTCTTCGTAGTCTTCTGTTGCATCAATTTATAGTTAACCATCAATATTAGATCTTTCTTCCTATTGAGAAAGTAAGTAGCTATTGTTCATAGCCAGGGAAATCAACGAAGTGTTGTTTAAATAAACGCTTGGAAGGGCTCCTGCAGCCTTATTACCTATATATGATGAGTTTATGAATCAAGACCTTCGCATATAATATTTAGAAAACTAAATCTCATAAACTTGAGAACTTACTGCCTAGAAGTTGATTTTGAAGAATATCTCACCACTATGATTTACTTCGATGATCTACGTGCACTGGGCTATTGAAATAAAGATATTGAAACACCCTATATAAACAATACATTGCTCTGACCGTATCAGAATTTGCCTCCGAGCAGCTCAAGTCTAAAACATCAATGCCTGGTGTGACGTGAGTACCATGTTAATTCTTATAGACAAGTAATATGAAAATTTGTTTACAATCTCCCCCTTTATACCCTTCTATCGTAGTACTCCAAACTTGTGAATATTGTCGATGAAATTTCCAGCCTAATCCTATCCCGCAATCATAGAGTCGGAAACCACAGTCCTATTAGCTTGGGACTGTGAGTTGTAAACCCGCAACATTGGACAGTGTTATTAATTTGTAACAACATGCGTTATTAAAACTTATTTCTTATTATTGAAAATTATAATACTTGCCATCTGCCATAATCCTTAGTTATCCCGAACCTCTTGAATCTCGCTTCTAAATCATGTGCGGAAGGAGAGATGGGTCGAGTAATTCTTCCAGTTGCCTCCCTTTTCCCTTTGCCATTAGGATTTGTGTTAGTCCTACCAATTGATTGGATCTATAATTCATCTCATCAGAATGTGCTCGACATACCCAAATGTATCAATACCCCTAGACATGTCGGATTTTCCAAGTGTCTGGGCGAATGCAACAACAATTATTTAATGATGCAGAAATGCCCAACAATATACCTACCTGAACTTGAAATAATATAATATAAGGATAAGAGCTCTTTCATGAGAATATTGTTTTATGCTGAGCTCAGAGAATTCTAATCTAGTGCTATTGGATCCAGAGTACCACTTGATCTAGCACCAAGACTCTGAGATTTATATAAAATCTGATAGGAGGGTTCTATGTCATTTCACTAGCTACACTGAAATTTAACAAAAATTATTACGTCAAGAATATATCGAGTCATAACCTACCAAATTTTAGAATAAGTATCGTCGTCCAAAACCCAATACACTTACTGCCACTAGGCACAAGTAGTAAAATCTTTCCGGCTTTTTAACTTCTTTCTAATTATTTACGAGGACAGATCCTGGGGTTACCTCTTAAATAGAAACAAACATATAAAATTTATGAAATATCAACATTCATTATTAGGAGCGTATTCAGTTCTGAGCTTGGCGCAACATGCCTCTCTATTTATTCTAAAAAAAATTCTCATGGGCCTCCCTTAAATGGTAATTCATAAGGAGAAAACTAATTTTCGACATGATTTATGTTTTCTACTGTTTCTCAAAGGATTCCTAACGTCCAACCAACGCAGGTTTAAAATTCATGTGCTTAGAGATACTATCACCTTTCTGATAGTTTATTAAATGACATTTATAATTGAGTTAACTAGTAAATGAAAATTCAGAAACTCCTCAATCATAAAAGAAAATTCTGCAACTCAAAAATCTTGACTAGCCGATCTTATTTTGATGATAACTTTCAGCACATACCCTCAATTGGGACACCGCAAAAGCCGTTGGAAAGTAGATTCGATTATCTTTCCAACGATATATTACATGACACGTTTAATTTGAGAAAAATATACTAAAAATCAGAAACTCCTTAATCGGTTAAAAATTCTGCAACACAGTAGTGTTGACCAACTTGCCGTATTTTGACGATAACTTTCAACACAGACCTTCAATAGGGATACGGTAAGAACCGTTAGAAAGCTGACTTGATTATCTTTCTAACGAAATATAATATGATACTTATTACTCATAATACCTAGGCGAACTCCCTCTGAATTTACAGATCATAAAAACTGGACAGATTTGCACCCATTTCTAATGTCCCCAAATTTTGGATTAGTTTCAAATGTCTTTAAATCCCTTCACCAAATTAATTCACCACTAATAGTTCTCTTATTTGATTACTCTATTCAGAATAAAATGAGTTAGGTCATGAAGTTATTTTATTTTTGTCACGGAAATATAAAAATTATATCAAAATAGATCGAAGGGTTTCCCATCCTCTTTCTCATAATCTAGTATCATAACCATAACAAATTTATAAATTTTCATTTGAGATCAAACAATATACCGAGAGATCTAAAGATATATCATCAAAATTTTGCAAGAAAATAAAGGGAAAAAGGAAAACTTTGGAACTCCTCACCTTGCTCCGCCGGCCGGCCGCGACCCATGGCCGGTCGCCGCGCCCCATGGCCGGCCGCCCTTGGCCGGCGGCCGCCCTTGGCCGGCCGACCCTTCGGCCGCCCCGATCAGAGAGAGAGAGAGAGAGAGAGAGAGAGAGAGAGAGAGAGAATAGAGATGATCTCTTAGGGTTTGAAATTTTTTGGATGAGAATGAGAGAGGGTTTTGAGAGAAATTTCTCTCTAGGGTTTCCTAATTTAGGAGAGATGAAAGGAAACGTAACTTTCAGCTTGAGAAAGGAAAGAGAGAGATGGGAAACTTTTTCATCCCTCCATTTACACATAACCCCCTTCCCAAACAAAATTTGCACTATGAATTTCTCTCCCTTCCTCTCATGAAGCCACATGTCCCTACTCATGCCACATGTCTCCACCATTCCCAAATAAAATCTTAGCCATCCATCTACCCACTTCATGCATACCCACCTCTTCCACTAACTATTATGAATATATAATTATGGTATTTTTTTTGGTATTTACTTGTATTATCTTGTATTTACACAATATTTCAATACATCCATGCAATGTATATATTTATATACGCACATATGTTCCATATCCATATATATACATGCCAAATATTCTTACACCTATATTTGAAATTATTAAATATTTATTTCACTTCAAATTTCCCCATAATAAAAATTAAAATAAATAAAAATTCTATTTTATACAAATCATGTTCAATCATCATCTTAAATAATTCTGTCGGATCACGAAATCAAATATTAGGATATTAAATTAGGATTTTAAATAATCGGGGTGTTACACATGAGATGGCGTTCAGGGACGAAAGCCCCAAGGAACCGATTGTTAATGCGGAAATTGAACCAAGAAGAAGTCAGAGATCTAGAATCTCAAAATCTTTTGGTCTAGATTTCATAGCATACGCTATTGAAAGCGAGCCTCAAACATTTAAAGAGGCTATGTCAACCCTAGAAGCACAAAATGTTATATACAACGGTAAGTCTAGACATATTCGTCGTAGACATAATACCGTGAAGCAGTTGCTCTCAATGGAATTATCTCTATTGACTTTGTATCGTCAAAGGATAATTTAACGGATCCGTTTACTAAAGGTTTAAGTGGAGAGCGTATAAACTACGCATCGAGGGGAATGGGTCTAAAAGCCTAACCTTACCGAGTCAGCTTAATGGAAACCTCACTTAGCGACTGGAGATCCCACGGACTAAGTTCAAGAGGAAAAACTAGTTATGATTGACTCAGCAAGTAAGCATTTGGGAGCTTAACTCCAATCCATTCTTAAGGTGCACATAAGTGCTTTTCTACAAGGGCATTAAGGATAAGCTTAACGCTTTTAATGATGCATATATCTTGTTACTAAACAAGCGGAGTAGAGTAGACTACTCTTAATAGGATGATCACCTATGTGAGTATAGAGTTGGGTCGGCTCTTTGGGAATTTCAATGGAGGCTGTTATTCCGTAAAGATACTCTCTGAAACTAAGAATGTCCAGGGCCAAACGGACACAACCGAGAACCAAAGTGATTTGGAAAGTCACTGTGTGAAGCTTGTTGACTTGGCTTACACTAACGGCTAACAGTTCAAGACCTAGTTCACTGATTAGCCAGTAAGTCCGATAAAACTTTCGCTATGGAAGGTTCAAGACCTAATTCACCTATCCTGATGCAGTTTCTTTTCTAAAGTACCTTTCACAATAGAGTCAGTCTCTTTGTGTGTCATTTCCTTGAATCTCCATTCATTGTGGGGATTGTTGGAATATGAAGAATATAAATGTGAATCTTTGAATTGAATTATGGCGAGATCCGTTGATCGAATCAATTGGATGATGGTTGGAGTGTGTTCTCCTTCCATTGGGGATGAACGTGGTATATTCACATGTTCAATTTCGACTTCGAATGAATGAGATATTCAAGTCTAAAGATTGCCTAATTCAAAGTAAAAATGGGACTAAAGATAGCTAAAAGCATTTAGTCCCACATTGGCCATGGGATGGAAGTTCATTGTGTTTAAATAGAGAAATTGAGAACAAAAGGCGTGCCCTTTGGGTACTTGGAGTTTTCACGCGCGATTGGGAGGGAACTATGCCCACACATGCGCACGCGCCGCCGCTGGCGGCGGCAGCCGGCGCCGGGCCGGGCTCGGCTCGGGACCGGGACTGGGTCCAGGTGTAACGGCCAAAATTTTTAACTATCTAAGTACTATTTACTATGCATATTAAGTGTTAGTTAAATTGAGAAAATATTATTTTTTTTAAGTAAATACCAAGAGAAGTAAATATAAGCATGGAACTAACATTTATTTTTTTTTTTCTTTTCCTTCATGTTGTCATTTTAGACTTTGTGGCACAAATAGGAATTTATACAATATTTATATATTGTATTTAATGACAACATGTATATCATACTAGGGTATATAGGGTATACCCTAATTAAATTCATTTTGAGACATTTACAAGTGTTCCTAATAAGAATGTATTTAAGAGAATAAAAAGGTTGTGAATAAAAAATTTTTTTTTTTTTTCTTTAAATTATAGTGAGTGGGAGAGGTAGGTGTGAATGAGGAGTGATGTGTAAGGCTAGGATCAATTTGATCCTAGCCTTAGCCAAGTGGCAAGCCCATTGGGGTTTGTGTATTGCAAAGGTGGGTTTGAGAGGGCTTTTGTGCATTTTGTACAACACATTTACCCTGTACGGAGAAGAACTCTCTTCTCTGTAAAAATCAGAAAATTTTTTTTCCCCACACCTGAAAACTCTCCACCCTCTCAACTCTCTTCCTCTTCCAGTGAACCTTGGCTGGAATCGGGGCATATCTTCACACCTCGCGCCACCTCGCAGCCACACCCAACTGTGCGCGACTGCGCACCGCCTCTCGCGACCGCGCAGCCGCGGAAACCAGAGAAAAGCCGCGCGATCGCGGCAAAGTTAGGGTTTGGGTCGGTCGGATTTCGTCAGAAGGACGTCCTGCTGGCCAGTAGTCGGGGAGAGGAGCCTGAACTTGGGTAGTAGAAGGTAATAGTGTGAAACCCTAATTTTTAGTTTGCCCTAGAAACTCCAAATTTCAGAAATCAAAAATTCGGTAAATGCAAATCCATGCTTCAGTATTTCCTTCCTTTTTGTGAGGATTTTATAACTAATAAATTCTGTCTTTTGCTAGGATTTGAGTAGAAGGGTTTGATCCAAGATTTCAAGTAGAGAACCCATCTACAATTGTGAGTAAATTCCATACTCACTTTGCATTTTGTTTTACTTAATATACTAGTCTTTCATTTAGAAGTTGAGGCATGTAATAGAGAAAGGGAAATTGAAGAATGTGAAATAAAATGGGTGAAGTGGTATAAAACATTAAATCAATATGAAATTGGTATTAAATTACTCTATTTCCATTTGAAGGTTGAGGTATGTTACGCATGTACATGATGCGTAAGTAAAAGAAGTCTTGATGCATGTTTGCTAGAGTGTGAATATGTTTAAATAACTATGTTGCACATTATGTAAGTAAGAGGCTTAGATAAAGGAAGTATTGTTTTGGGGTTTTATTTAAGTGTAAATATGCCCTATTAAATATATTACGTGGTATGTATGTGTGATATGATAGTTACTAATCATGATACCTAAGCACTTTTGTAGGAATCAAAATTCTACAAATTTATATGGTTATACTTCTATAGTAGCGTGACTTGAGTATGTGAGTGGGATGTGCATGTCAATCATGTAACCTTACCAAAACGTACTAAATTGGTAACTTATGCAAAAAGTACACTTTTGTTATGTCATGTGTGCTAGTGTATGATATATGAAATGTTCTATGATTGTATTCTAAGGAGGAAGGGGCCGGGCGGGAGCCGGTAGGAGGGGGGAAGACGGTGAGAAATGTTGTGCATTCACATTATTTATATAAGGAGGAAGGGCCGGGCGGGAGCCGGTAGGTGGAGAAGACGGGGATTTTGGGGAATCATGTATATGTTCATGAACATGTATATTTGCACTATATTTATATGTTTTGTTATATTTTAAGGAGGAAGGGGCCGTGCGGGAGCCGGTAGTCGGAAGAAGACGGGGTAAATTAGCACTCTATGACTAGGGTGATATGTGACTATGTCCTAGAGAGTAATTGAAACATTTTTATTATCGTTAACTAATGAGAATAATGAAAATGGTTAATACTGGCTAGGACAAAGTAAGAAATTGTGCATAAGGCTATGGAAACCTTTAATAACCATAAAGGGGTGTAACAATCATACTTGTAATTGTTAATTTGGGTAAGGAAGTACCTACATTCATGTGACATTTTACATTCACATTTTCTTTTGTGTAGTGGTTATGAAATTTACTCGCTGAGCCGTCGAGCTCATTCCATTTATTTGTTCCTTTTTTTCAGGTCCGGATAAAGGTAAAGGCCCAATGTAGCTTGGAGTACTTATGAGCATGATGACCCATCTTACCCATTATGATTTTTGTTCACTATGTCTATTTATGCATGTTTTGATTTGGGTATCCTTAGATAATAGTGCTATGATGCTATTATTCCTTGTAAGCCCCCACTTTTGTATTAATTGTAAAGGGGAAATTTGTGGTGCTTGGGACATGGTAAGTTCATGTTTAGTGAATCATGTTGTGGTTCAAGTTATGTTGGATATTATTATGGTTATGTATGGAAAGCATACGTTATAGTGTATGTTGTTGGGAAATATTTATGGTTGTGATATGGTGTGATTGGAGATCCTCCTAGCTTGATATATATACAGGCCGTGTGGTCGGAATTCTTGTGGATATAAGTAGGCCTTGGAGCCGAAATTGTTATTCTTGTATGAGAACAAAGGTGAAATATTAGAGGAGATGCTGCCGAAAATTCAATTAATTATTCGGTACTAGAAAGAAATTTTGGGAATAAAGAGACTTTATGGACTAATCTTGCTTATGAGAATTTGGGACCGTTACAAATGGTATCAGAGCATGGTTTAGACAAGGTTAGCCTAGATAGATGTAGTATGTAATACTGACTAAGAAGTCATGTATGGGTGTACTAGAATAAATTAGAGGTAGGGTATGAGGATTATGGTATAGTTTTAGAGTAATTGGCCCTGAAATGTAAGATATTTAACTGTTCTCCACATTTGAATGTGGGTACCCGCATACCTAAGTTCAAATGTATCTTACAAGGGGTGCGGGCCCTTCTGTGAGAAATTCCAGTGTTATGGGACATCGGAAATGGAGAACAATCAAAATACCACATAAGTCGGGGTCAATTAGTAGGACAATTGTGCATAAGAAAGAATTAGGAAAGATCAGCATGGTTATGTAAGTGACGATTTTCTATCATGTCTTGATTCTATATTTATGCAAATTATTGCTTTGGGGAGAATTGGAAGGCACATCGGCTAATATAAATGTCTTGCTTCTACAGATGGGAGATTCAGAGATGTCTAGATCATCGTCTGACGGTCCAGAATCGGACAGTTTAAGTTGGATCGCGGACTCAATGGACTGGGATTTTGAATCTGACGAAACCGATCCAGATGTTATTCTAAAAGGTCCCCCAACCAATTAGATGCAGAAATCCGCATGGGACAAGATGAGTCAAATGACAAAAATGAGGCAGAAAGTGCCATTAGAGACGCACCAGTAACTGAGGACTTGGAGTCCAGTCTAATGAAGAGATGAACCCTGACGGGAGGGTCTTCGTTGGGGGTATTTGGTGGAATTCTTGCTGGGTGGAGGATATGGACCTGTACGACGACAATGAGAATTGGGGATGTGATCTTGATATTGTACTAGAAGAAGAACCAGAGGAAGAAGAACCAATGGAAGAAGAAGAAGAAGAAGAAGAACCAATGGAGGAAGAAACAGTAGAAGAAGAACCAATAGAAGAAGAGGATCCAGAAGAGGAACCTGTGAGAGAAGATAGGGAGGAGAGCTCCTCGGGGTCTAACATCACCCCTTGAAGGGAGTTTAGTTGGGTGGCATTTTTGTTCTTTTGTTTTTGCTGTTCTTGTTTTTGCAGTAAGGAATATCGATTCCCATAAGTATATATTTTTGTAAAGATAGTGGTCATCAATAGTTACATGCATGAACTTGTATCCCTTTTTGACTGTATTGGCATGTTTTGAATGAATGCAGCCATGCTAATGTATATGTTGCTATGAAAACGCCTTATGCATAAATGAAATCAGTGTTTTGTTTGTGAACTATTTTACTTGGTATCATTGTGTTACTATTAATTATGTGCAACTATTCTTCTAGGTATTAGATGGATTTGAATTTTCCTCCATCCGATGCCATTCGGAGGGCAACGCCCCTTTGCACAGCGCAATCGGGAGCGTCCATCCCCCGACCAGTCAAGAAATTCTGAGTGGAAGATCTAATGCTAATCGGGGAGTGCCGGACAGAGTCCCAGATTGGCTGTTACAGTTGGCAAGTGTAAACAACCCCCGTAGAGCTCTTGAACAATTCCAAAAGCTCAACCCACCAGCCTTCAGGGGAGGAGTGGACCCTATTCAAGCTGAAGAATGGCTCCGACAAATTGAAAAGATATTGGATGTCATGGAATGTACTGAAACCCAGCGAGTATCCTTTACTTCTTTCATGTTTCAAGGAGAGGCCGAGCGCTGGTGGGAGATGGTAAAGGGAGGGGCTAAGAATTTGGGAGGGAGATCTCTTGGAACTTCTTGGTAGCAAAGTTCAACGAAAAGTACATCCCGGGAGTAGTGAAGGACCGACTTGCGATGGAGTTCCAAGAGCTGAAGCAGGAGCATTGGACAGTGAGTCAATATGAAGCAAAATTCACTCAGCTGTCCAGGTATGCTGAAAAATTGGTGTCCGAGGAGGAAGATAGGACGAAGAGGTTCGTCAGGGGCTTGAGGCCAGAAATCAGGAGCAAGCTGATCCCGTTCCAACTGCAAGTTTATAGTCAAGCGGTGGAGAAAGCGATGGAAGTCGAGAGAGACATGCAGGAGAATCCGGAGACTAGGGTCAGGGAGCAGCCCTACATGAAGCGTCCCCGGTACAATAGTGAGCCGAGCTTTGGAAACCAGTCCTGGAGGCCCGACAAAGGTACTGGATCTTCCTTTATGCCGGCCCAAGGGAACAGAGGGAACTCAGGGCCCAAAAAGAGGGGAGTTTCCCATGCAGACTCCAACTTTGCAGGAAGTCAGTGGTGTCCCAGATGCCATAGAAATCACCCTGGCAGTTGCGCTATTGGTAAACAATGTTTTGCTTGTGGTAAAATGGGTCATATGAGGAGAGAATGCCCAACCCTGCATGGACATCCAGGAGCGAGTAGGGGAACAGGGAGACCAGCTATGGGTGTTGCCCCAACAGCAGGAGGTCAGGCTACCGCCTTTCGACAGCCTGTCAACAGAACTCGCTCGGCCACGACACAGGCATCTGTACAGCAACCAAGAGTCCAAGGAAGGATGAATGCAATCACTCAACAGGAGGCTCGTGCATCCAATGCCGTGGTGGAAGGTACCGTCTGTGTATCCGATAATATTGCTCGAGTATTGTTTGATCCCGGTGCTACACACTCTTTTATTTCCTCATCTTTTGCTGCAACTATTAACATGGAATCTGAGCCTTTGAGCTATCAGCTAGTGGTATCAACCCCTGTAGGCGCCAGAGTGACCACTAGCGAGTATTATAAAGGATGTAAATCATCATAGGGGAGATGAAGACACAGGCAGACCTGATTAAGCTAGGAGAAATGGAGTTTGATATCATCCTAGGCATGGATTGGTTGTCAACATATAGGGTTCATGTAGACTGTTATCAGAAGAAGATAATTTTAAGTTAGAGGGAGCCCCCGAAAGTGTCTATGAAGGGATGAAGAATAAGATCAGTACTCCAGTCATTTCTGCCTTAAAGGCCACTAAATTATTGAGGCAAGGGTGCCAAGGTTTTTGGCAACCCTTATTGGAGAAGAAGATATGAAGATTAAGATCGAAAACATAGAAGTGGCTAGAGACTATCCTGATGTTTTTCCGGAGGATCTACCCGGCTTACCCCCAGATAGAGAGGTAGAATTTTCCATCAACCTTCTACCTGGGACAGGTCCATATCCAGGGCACCTTATAGGATGGCACCCGCGAAATGAATGAATTGAAGGACCAATTGCAAGAGTTGCTAAGCCTCGGTTTTATTCGGCCGAGTGTATCACCTTGGGGTGCTCCGGTATTATTTGTTAAGAAGAAGGATGGAGCATGAGGCTGTGTATAGATTACCGAGAGCTGAACAAGGTCACAATCAAGAATCGATATCCATTGCCGAGGATTGATGACTTATTTGATCAACTCCAGGGTGCCAGCATATTTTCTAAGATAGATTTAAGGTCAGGATATCATCAATTAAAGATCAACCGGAGGATGTTTCTAAGACTGCTTTTCGAACCAGATATGGCCATTATGAATTTTTTAATGCCATTTGGTTTGACTAATGCCCCAGCGGCATTCATGGATCTGATGAATAGAATTTTCCAGCCATATCTAGATCAATTTGTAGTGGTGTTCATTGATGACATACTGATATTCAAAGAGCAAAGGGGATCATGAGAGACACTTGAGAATAGTATTACAGTTATTGAGAGAAAAGCAACTCTATGCAAAGCTTAAGAAGTGTGAATTCTGGCTGAATGAAGTTGGGTTCTTGGGTCACATCATAAATGAAGAAGGAATATCAGTGGACCCCGCAAAGATAGAGGCGATAAAGGGGTGGCCTCACCAACCAATGTCACTGAGGTGCGAAGCTTCCTAGGATTGGCTGGTTACTACCGGAGGTTTGTAGAAGGATTTTCTAAGATAGCTGCACCCTTATCCCAGTTAACGAAGAAAGGCCTCAAATTCCATTGGGGAGATGATCAGCAGAAGAGCTTTCAAGAACTTAAAGATAAGTTAACATCAGCCCCAATCCTAGCCATGCCTATTGGAAACGAAGGTTATGTTGTTTTCAGTGATGCATCAAAGTCAGGCCTGGGGTGTGTATTGATGCAAAATGGGAGAGTAATTGCATATGCTTCGAGACAACTAAGGAACCATGAGAAAATTACCCTACCCATGATCTTGAGTTGGCTGCAGTCATTTTGCCTTGAAAATTTGGCGACACTACCTTTATGGAGTATCATGTGATATTTACACTGATCACAAAAGCCTGAAATATATTTTTACTCAAAAGGAATTGAATATGCGCCAAAGACGATGGTTGGAACTGATGAAGGACTATGACTTGGACTTCATTATCACCCTGGGAAGGCCAACGTGGTGGCTGACGCGTTAAGCCGGAAGTCTGAAGGATCCTTGGCAGTATTGTTAACACAGCAATCGGAGCTGGTTAAGGAGATGGAAAGAATGCAACTTGAAATTCACATAAGAAGACCCCGTGATGGAGTGAACCAGATAAATCAAATTAGTATTGGTTTCGATCTTTATGATGAGATCAAGGAAGCTCAAAGGAAAGATGATCAGACAGCTAAAAATCTTGAGAAAGTGCAAAAAGGTGAAACTCAAGAATTTATAATTTCCAGGAATTACTGAGGAAGGGAAGCCGGATAGTTATACCACCAGACTTTAAACTCAAGGAGCGAATCTTACCGAAGCCCATTGCACTCCTTACACAGCACATCCGGGAACAAACAAGATGTATCAGGAATTGCAGACAAACTTTTGGTGGGAAGGGATGAAGAAGGACATAGCAAGTTTTGTGCAAAGATGTTTGATATGTCAACAGGTTAAGGCTGAACATAAGAAGCCTCCTGGACTCCTCATGCCCTTACAAATCCCTGAATGGAAGTGGAGCAATATTGCAATGGATTTTGTGACCGGACTTCCAAAATCCCCTCTAGGATGTGATGCCATCTGGGTGGTAGTCGATCGACTTACAAAGTCCGCTCATTTTCTGCCCATACGAATAAACTATTCAATGGATAGATTAGCTCAGATTTACCTCCGAGAGATAATCAGGATTCATGGAGTCCCCGAGACGATTGTGTCAGATCGCGACCCCCGGTTTCAGTCAAAGTTATGGATCAGTCTATCCCAAGCTCTGGGCACCAAGCTACACCCAAGCACAGCTGCTCATCCGCAAACCGACGGGCAATCAGAAAGAACTATACAAATATTGGAAGATATGCTGAGAGCATGCGTGTTGGATTTCGGAGGTATTGGGAAAAGTATCTACCATTAGCAGAATTTGCGTACAACAATAGTTATCAATCTACTATTGGAATGCCCCCATTTGAAGCATTGTACGGCAGGAAATGTAGATCCCCGATTTGCTGGGAGGAGATTGGAGACCGAACATTATTCGGAGCCGATATAGTGGTTGATACAACAGAGAAGATTCGGATAATAAAGAAGAGAATGAAGGCGCCCAGAGTAGACAGAAGACATATGCAGATCGGCGCCGAAGACCTTGGAGTTTGCGGAGGGCGACAAAGTTTTTCTGAAGATATCGCCAATGAAAGGAGTGATACGGGTTGGTAAAAGAAATAAATTAGACCCCGTTTTGTCGGTCCTTTCGAGATATTGGAGAGAATAGGACCTCTGGCTTACCGTTGGCCTTACCACCAGAATTGGAAAAGATGCATAATGTGTTCCACGTGTCACAACTAAGGAAATACATATCAGACCCCATCATGTTCTTAGTTACTCACCACTGCAACTCCAAGAAGATTTGTCTTATGCAGTGGGGCCAGTGCAGATCTTGGATCGTAAGGAGAAGGTCTTGCGGAACAAAGTTATTCCGTTAGTGAAAGTATTATGGAGAAGCCAGGAAATCGAAGAAACTACTTGGGAGCCAGAAGAGGACATGCGAATTAACTACCCACAACTTTTCCGAGGTACGTCAAGCTTCGGGGCCGAAGCTCCCTAAGGGGGGTAGAAATGTAACGGCCAAAATTTTTAACTATCTAAGTACTATTTACTATGCATATTAAGTGTTAGTTAAATTGAGAAAATATTTTTTTTTTTAAGTAAATACCAAGAGAAGTAAATATAAGCATGGAACTAACATTTATTTTTTTTTTTCTTTTCCTTCATGTTGTCATTTTAGACTTTGTGGCACAAATAGGAATTTATACAATATTTATATATTGGTATTTAATGACAACATGTATATCATACTAGGGTATATAGGGTATACCCTAATTAAATTCATTTTGAGACATTTACAAGTGTTCCTAATAAGAATGTATTTAAGAGAATAAAAAGGGTTGTGAATAAAAATTTTTTTTTTTTCTTTAAATTATAGTGAGTGGAGAGGTAGGTGTGAATGAGGAGTGATGTGTAAGGCTAGGATCAATTTGATCCTAGCCTTAGCCAAGTGGCAAGCCCATTGGGGTTTGTGTATTGCAAAGGTTGGTTTGAGAGGGCTTTTGTGCATTTTGTACAACACATTTACCCTGTACGGAGAAGAACTCTCTTCTCTGTAAAAATCAGAAAATTTTTTTCCCCACACCTGAAAACTCTCCACCCTCTCAACTCTCTTCCTTTTCCAGTGAACCTTGGCTGGAATCGGGGCATATCTTCACACCTCGCGCCACCTCGCAGCCACACCCAACTGTGCGCGACTGCGCACCGCCTCTCGCGACCCGCAGCCGCGGAAACCAGAGAAAAGCCGCGCGATCGCGGCAAAGTTAGGGTTTGGGTCGGTCGGATTTCGTCAGAAGACGTCCTGCTGGCCAGTAGTCGGGGAGAGGAGCCTGAACTTGGGTAGTAGAAGGTAATAGTGTGAAACCCTAATTTTTAGTTTGCCCTAGAAAACTCCAAATTTTCAGAAATCAAAATTCGGTAAATGCAAATCCATGCTTCAGTATTTCCTTCCTTTTGTGAGGATTTTATAACTAATAAATTCTGTCTTTTGCTAGGATTTGAGTAGAAGGGTTTGATCCAAGATTTCAAGTAGAGAACCCATCTACAATTGTGAGTAAATTCCATACTCACTTGCATTTTGTTTTACTTAATATACTAGTCTTTCATTTAGAAGTTGAGGCATGTAATAGAGAAAGGGAAATTGAAGAATGTGAAATAAAATGGGTGAAGTGGTATAAAACATTAAATCAATATGAAATTGGTATTAAATTACTCTATTTCCATTTGAAGGTTGAGGTATGTTACGCATGTACATGATGCGTAAGTAAAAGAAGTCTTGATGCATGTTTGCTAGAGTGTGAATATGTTTAAATAACTATGTTGCACATTATGTAAGTAAGAGGCTTAGATAAAGGAAGTATTGTTTGGGGTTTTATTTAAGTGTAAATATGCCCTATTAAATATATACGTGGTATGTATGTGTTGATATGATAGTTACTAATCATGATACCTAAGCACTTTTGTAGGAATCAAAATTCTACAAATTTATATGGTTATACTTCTATAGTAGCGTGACTTGAGTATGTGAGTGGGATGGTGCATGTCAATCATGTAACCTTACCAAAACGTACTAAATTGGTAACTTATGCAAAAAGTACACTTTTGTTATGTCATGTGTGCTAGTGTATGATATATGAAATGTTCTATGATT